>VWZV01007403.1:91036-170917 GCA_013397155.1 Irena cyanogastra | reverse complement strand
TACCCGGCGGCGGGAGGGAACGCTGGGACGCGCGGCTGCGCGGATGGCCGCGGAGGCTCCTGCGCGGCCCGCGGTTTGATGCTGTGCTCTGCGCTGCCTTGGCAGCCCGGTCGGCAGCGCCTCACCGTGCCCCCGGAGGCCCGGCCCGAGCTGACCCGGTCCGGCGCGGTGTGCGGGCATCATGGCGGGTCCGGCGGTGCGCGGGCTCGGGACGCCGGTGGCCGGACGCAGTGCCAGGGCCGGAGTTGGAGCTGGAGCGGCCGCGGGGCTTTGTCGGTGAAGGCGAGCGCCGGGGAAGCCCCGCTGCAGCCCGGCCTTCTCCGCGCCCCCGTGTCCTCGCATTGTCCCGAGAGGCCGCGGGGGTCGTTGTCCGGCTCGGGGCAGCCTCCGGGCTGTGGCTGCCCGCCCCGAACCGTCGGCCCCTCCAGGCCTCGGTGGAGGCGGTGTTTGACCTGCATTTTCTGCTTTCTCATGGTGGCCGCGCGGCGCCTTCCTCCGTAACCCCCGCTCCCGGCGCCGGCGGCTGCAGCGCGGATCCTCCCGCATTTCCTCGTCCGTCACCGCGGCCGCCGCCGGCGCAGGGGGGGTTCCCCGCCGCGCTGCCCGCGCCCCGGCCCCCGACGGCACCGGCAAGGTCACTGTCGACCGGCGGCTCGTCCTTGGGTGCCGGTGACCGGAGTTCACCGCCGGGCCGGGTGGGGAAGCGGCGCTGGGCAGTGTCTCGCCGTCCCGGGGGAGGGAGAGAGGCGAGGCCGCGTGTGGCCCTGTGGAAGCGGGGGAAATGGGTGTAGCAGCGAGGGGGGGTTCGCAGCCCCTTCCCGGCCGTGTGCTCGTGTTCCTGTGACACCAGCTGAGATTCTGGGTGCGCTGCTGGGGGGGAAGAGGGTGTTCTGCGGGGCTGGAGAGGTCACGGGGTGCTGCAGGGCTCCTGTGGCTGCTGCGGGCTCGGGCCATGATGTAATGAGAGCGTTGGGGGTACGGCGGGGGTGAATCTCCCTCCTTGGGTGAGGGAAGAACTTGATGTTGGTATCTAATGGTGTGCTGGTACATTATGGATTTCAGGCAGTTGCCCCCACCCTGACTGGGTGTTGGTGTCGGAATCTAAATCCAAAAAAGGAATTTCTTAATTTTTTTCAATATTCAGAGATTCCTCTTTTCACTTGTATAGGAAATACTAGGATTTCTTTTTTTCTGCTTCTTGTGGTTGACCCAGGAAGTCATCTTGTTGCTGGCATTCAGGGTTTTTTTTTTTTTGCTGTAGAGGTGCAGGGAGGAGGGTGTTGCTGTGCTCTGGATCCTGTGGGTAAGCGTTGAAGGCAGTGACAGCAGCTGCTGTTGGCTCTGGAGCTCTGGTTGCTATGAGAAAAGCTTCACTAGACTTGGCTGCTATCTCCAGGGAAGGACAGCAGAGCAGCCTCCATTAGTGTGGTAGGAGATGGCTTGCTCATGTTCAGCGAAGGACTTTTTGGGCTGTTTCCACAGGCTTAAAGCAGGAGCAGAGGTATGCTTTGGTCCTGTGAGACAAAAATGTCCAAGGTGGGTTTCATCACCGTTCTCGAGTTAGTGGAATTGCATTAAAGTGTGGGTTGGAAGCCCCAGGTTACCCTTTCCATATATTTTGGTCTGTGTGGAAAGTAGGGCAGCAAGAATTGATATGATCTTTCTGTGAAGTGACGGCTGCAGTTGTGTCTTTTTTGAACTCCAGTCTCCTTCTCAGCCAGTAACAGAGCCAGATGCTTTTCTTATTGTTTGTATGTCTCCTTCCTCCCCTCCCAGCGCCTGGGCCCCACTTGCCTTATTGACTGGAATTTCTGCTGTGTGCGGTGGGTGTGTGCAGCAGACACCAGCCTGCTAGTGCTGAGGAGGGATTTTCCATTCACAGACCAGGGAACTGTCAAAATAAAGTCCCGACTCAACTTTGGGACTGGAAACAGAAAGTGGGGAGAGGAATTTTCCTCTGCTGCAGAGTACAGTTTATTCTCTGAGCTTCTTACATGCTTGTATGTCAAAATGTATAGAAAATATGTATCTGCTGTGGAATAGGGAGGTAAAACTCCTGTGGATAATGGGAAAGATTCCTCTCTTTCGGTTGACTCAAATGCTTGAAGGAACAGTTTGCAGGAGGCCATTTTTGACGTGACTCTGTATTGTGGAATCTGCTAGCTCCCATCCACACTCTTGTCTGCCTGACTGCAATAGCTTCCCTTTTTTTTTTTTTTTTTTTTTTTAGTAAGANTTTTTTTTTTTTTTTAAGGAAGAATGGGTGCCTTTCTTATCTGCTTAACTAACCATTTGGCACTGGCCCCTGTCTGTGTGATACTGTGCTGTCGAGTTAGAGCTATCAGCATATTCCAGAGCGTTTATTAGAGATGAAACTGTTAGTTGAGGTATGCAGCATGGGAGTACATTAGCATTAGAAAACACTGCCATCTTTGTAAACTAACACTATCATGGGGAGCCCCTTGCCCTGGCCTGAGTTACCCAACTCAGAATTACTATGAGCTTGAAGCATAAAATTCCAGGACCAGAATAATGTGAGAGAGATTAAAATATGCCCTTAAATCCGCTTGACTGGCAGCAATCATGTGGTAGATGCCAAACTCTGAGTAGCTTTTATATTTGAGGGTCTGTAGCACACAAATTGCCTCACAAGGTGGGATGAGCAACTTTTAACTCCCCTAAAACACATCAGTCTCTGGGGCTGGAGGTGTCATCTGCTGCCTAACCTGGAGTGACATGACACCAGTACTGAACTCTGAATTTTGTGAGTATGAAAACTGCTCCTTGTTTTAATGAAGTACAGAAAGTGATCTTCATGGCCCTTTAGTCTTTGTTTACAGTCTCTCTGTAGGTTGTTTACAGTCTCTCTGTAGGTTATAATGGGGAATTGGTCCATTGCCTCACATTCTGTTGGATAACTGGCACTGCTTTGACAAGGCCCTGGCTCTTCATTTTACTGTCAAATCCCAAGTGACCTGAAAGTAATATTCCTTAGCTAGTGTTGTCTGATATTTCCCTTCTGCAAGGTGAGGTGATGAAATCCTATGTACATTTGAATCACTTTTTAAAAAGAGCCTCGGTTACTGCAAGATTTTATTTTAAAACTAACAGGTCAAAGTTGAAAAAACACAGGAAAGGGATGGCGTTGAACTGGAATCTCAGAACATGCAAAAATTAAGCTCTTTTTTTCTGGAAGGAGAAAACCCTACTAGTAATCATGGATTTAAATTTTCCAAATGTTCCTTGAAGTAAAAAAACGTTTTTAATTCAAAGTTCCAGGTGCAAAGTGTGCAAGGGAGAACTAAATGTATGTGATGTCCCAGACATGTAATTTATTCCTCTGTCCAGTCTGTGCTTTCTCCCATTTTGGATGATCAGACTTTTACAAACTTGTGTTGAATGATGCGATGAGATAAAAATGTTACTATCTATTCTGGCAATATTAAAATAAACATAATGACTGTTCAGAGATTTGAAAATTCAAAAATCATTGTTCTCATGACATTATTGCTGTATTACAAAAGCACATTTGTGTTTTTACTCTGGTGCTGCTTGTGTGTTTAACTCTGAAATTTTGCCAATGAAATGCTGTGTTGGGTGCAGTGTATGAGAAAGATTGCAATAGGCAAAGTGTTCTTTATGTGTGCAAGATGTAGTAGCAGTGCTTGAGTTGAAATGTTAAACGTGCTTAAGCGTATAGTGTGTGAGCTGTTAAGTCTCAGTTGCCTCTATGAAACTTAAACAGCTATTTGATTTTAAAATAAAAAATTGTGTTGTGTTTTACTTGTCTATTTAGGTTTTTTTTACCCTCTTCCAAATTAAAAGAAAAATAGCTATGGATATTACAGCTGTTACAGATTCTACAGTCTTTGGCTCCCATGACCAACTTGTGGCAAGAGTTAGTGCCCAATAAGTTTGCACTTGCATTGTTAGGGACGGGTTTGTATAAATCTGGCTTAACCTAAACCTTTTGTTTATTTTGATCATGGAAAAAGCTCCAGACCATAATGCAGCAAGAGTTCAGCATTTTGAAACTGGGAACTGAAATTCTTTTCCACTTTTTCCTTTTAATTCCTTATTGAAGTTGCTTGGGGGAGCTTGGTTACGTTTTTTTGTGGGTTTTTTTTTTTCCACAGGATTTGCTATTTTGGTGGCAATTTTCCAGTATTCCTGTAGCAAATCAGCCGAGCTGCAGCCCCTGTCCCTGCTGAGCAGGGAGAATGTGCAGTGCTCCAGGCCTCCCCGCTGAGCTCACACAGGGGTGGGACTTGCTAAGCTGCTGAAATCGCAGCTAATGCCCACTGAGCATGCTGAGAAACAGTTCTTCAACTGCTCCTAGTTTAAATTTTTTTTCTATAATTAGCAAAGATGCTCTTTGTCTTGAAGGATGATCTATGGGACAAATCAGGAGGTTCTGGTTCATCGTCCTCCTTCCCCTCACCCGAGCCAGTGGTGAAGTAGTATTTTCCTGTAACAAAAATAGCTAAAGGGATTTTTCCCTCACTTCAGCCGATGAGTTGGAATTTTGAAAAGCTGTAGCCCAGAAAAAGAAATCTTCAGCAAATAATAGTCTTAATGCTAGTTTCTATTGCCACAAGTCCTATAGGAGCATCAATATGGCTGTTTAAATTGTAAATCTGCGTCATTCTGATCCTTAAATCTAATATAAATGCTGAAACAAGTAGAACAAACAAACTCTATTTTAAATAATGTATTTGAGAAAGAAAGTATTTCTTGGTGAGTTTTATTTTCCTCCTGCCAGACATGCACAAACCCCAATTATTTTAATGAGCAATATGGGAAATATTCAGCAAAGTGTACTGATGTACTCAGACTTAAAGGTGGAAAAATGTGGGAGGATTTGTCAGCAATTTGAGTGGCAAGCTTTTAGTGAGCAGAAGAAGTAATTTCTTTTGTGGTCAGGAATCTAATAGTCCCACATTCACCGAACATGAAGAAAAAAGAGGGGACTAAGAGAGAGGAACATAGAAGAGTGGCATTGAGAAATGGTCAGGAATTTGGCTTTTAGAGTGAAGTTCAGAAATTATCCGTTGTTTATGCTAAAGTGTAATCCATATAAACTTGATAACGTAGACAGGTCTTGAATTCCTCCCCGAGGGTCACAGAAGGGCTAAGTTTAGCAAAGGGAGGTATCCCAAACACTTAGATCTAGCTAGTTTTCAAGGCAGCAAACTCTTTTGTTCTCATCCTGTTCTAAACAAGCCTAGTTTTTTTGGTTTTTTGGTTTTTTTTTGGTTTTTTTTTCCACTTACAAGCAGGCTTTTGAGGCAGAATATGAGTTAGCTTTAAAACCAAAATGCCCTAAAATATTTCAAAGTAATTTCATAGTAGAAAGGTCACGTTGCTTTTGATGTGTTCATATTTAGAACATGATTACAATTGCAATCATACACATTGACAAGAAGATATTGTCTGGATTTGGTAGCTGCTCATTTAGTGACTCAGGCCTATTCCTGTTGTCCTCACAGAACTCATACCAGGGTTTTCTTCTGCAGCCTTGCTGATTTACAGGACAAAATGTTTTCAGTGACCCATGCCAGCAACCTGGAAAACAGTCTGAAGTTCTTTCTGATACTTTCTTTATTTCTTGACTTTAAAGCAAGCAGTTTGAAATGCAACTTGTTGATAGGAAAGGTGTGTAAGACCCTGCCACCGAACTTTTTAACAGAACATGCCTGCTGCTACTGATTCAGTAAAGGGGAAAAAAGGAAAAAAGAGGATGCAGCTTAGAGTTTAGTTCGTTGGCATCAGATTATGTGGCCTCTTGGTTTTGCATGACTTTGAATCATGAAAATTAGTGGCAGAGAATTTTTGAGGATTATGTTGATGGTCGTGTTTGGATAAGGAAGCCCACATAAGACAGTATTGCTCACACTGTAGGACAGAAAGTTGCTTCTTGCTTCTGGGAGCAGAATATGAGAGGTGCAGAGGTTCTAGCTGGTGGAAGAATGGGACCAGGAAGACTGAAACTTCTCATCACAGTTCCAGGTAGTGCAGAGAATGGGAACAGAGGTGTATTTTTCTACGTGGTCATATTTCCCAGCACTGCCTCTGCCCAAATTACATCTTTCTGGGAATGCTTTAAGTCAGATTTTAGGACTGGAACCCCTGCAGGATGCTGGTGTGGAAACTGCTGCCAAGGAGCAGTTCTCAACTATTTTATGGGAGAGAGTGAGGAGGTGAGAACACATCCTTGCTTGTAGGCAGGAAGGAGTGCACTGGGAAAAGTTTGAGAACCAGTGATTTGGGAAACTGAAGTGCCCTGGGGGTTCAACATGGAGCCCTTAAAATAGCATGCCTCAACCTGAGCTGCACTATCAATTTATAGATACTTGGAAGAGTACACAAGCCTTTTGCATTTGTGTGGCCTTTAGTTAAAGACACTAAAACATTATTTGCTGTGTTTCAGTGGCATTGAATTGGAATAACTTATAATGTTACCAGAATGCTTTCAGTAATGTGGCTGTAGATTAACTTGCGCTACAGCTAAGATCTGGAAACTTCCTGTATAAATACATCTGAAGTGAACCTTTGAAGAAAAGATGACTGCTTGGTTGAGTTAAGTAGGCTCTGTTTGACTGTAGAGGCGACTGGCTTGCTGGTTCAAAGTCCTCTTGCAGTTTTATGAACTTAAGGATGTTGGGGTTCAAGATCGTCTGTAAGTTAAGAGGGAACAAGGATACTTGCAGGGTGAAAGTCGGGTTCTGAGCTTGTCACAAACTCGCTTTGTTGTGCAGTTCTTCTAATTTCCACCTCAGGGTTTGCTTGTGTATGGAAATTTGTGTGTTAAACTGGAATGAGTGTTTGTGATGCACAGTATATTCATTGTACAGCTTTGTGCAGGTTTTTGGTGCACAATAGTGTTCCATGGCAGTTCAGGCTGACAGCCTGTTCTTCCCAGTGTCACTTTTGCCTCTGTTCTGGCCCATGTCTGCCCCAGTAGTGAGCTATTCAGGAAGACTACCATTCAGAAAACAAGTGCATTTCATTTTTGAAAGGAAGAGTTTTCTGCTGGCTTCTGCCTGAACTGCTTGACTGTGGGGTCAGGTTAGCACCAGTGCAGGGAGGGATGGGGAGGCTACACTGAAGCTGTGCCAGCTGAAGTCAGCTTGAAACTATTGCAGAACTGCACCCTGTGAGCGAGGTTACTCCGGGTGAAGTTACACGAGACAGCTGAGCATATCCAACTGCTCTGCTGCTGAATGGGGGAAGTTTTGTTCCCCCTTGCTCTCTCACCCAACGGGGAGTTCTGCCTTTTTTTTTGCCAGCTCTGGTTCCTGCTGGATTCCTTTTCTGAACTCCCGCTTGCTAACCCAGCAGAAAGCTGTGTTGGGGTTATTTTATGTTTTGGGTTTTGCTGGATTATTTTTTTGCCAAGATAGTGAACTGAACTGGCTCACTGAGAGGCTTGTCAGGCATCCAGAGCCCTCACAAAATAAATAGGGGAGAGCATATGGGTGGAAGTGCAGAGGATGTGGTGGGGACCAGAGAAGGGGAACAGGGTCTCTGCCTTTCAGTGCTGCTCCCATCGCGGCCAGCTCAGGCTGTCCCCTGTAACTTCACACTCCTCTGAAAGGAGAGTGAGCCACCATCCACTGCATGCTGACAAACCTGTGCCAATCCGTGAGTTTGTGCCCTTGATCACTGTGTGTGGACTGCTGTATTTAGACAAACCCTTAGTTCCCTGCTTGAAAATCGGTGATGTAGTCTTGCCTTCATCTGTTCTTGTTTGTTTGAGAAGCTGGTCAGATGTGAGTTTTAATGTAGACTTGATCTGAGATGGTAGAGAAGTGTTACAGCCTAAGCTTGGTGCTTAGCTGTTTCAAACCAGCAAAATACTGTAGCTATACTTCAGCAGGAAGTCAATACAGCTGAAAGCTGGAGTGATGGCTCATTTTGGAAGATGGCAAAAAGTTAATTAGTATAGAAATATTACTACTCTGTGAAAGTAAATGCACCACACAATGTTTCTTTTTTTTTTTTAACCTAGGAATTAGAAAGTCTTTGTTTTGTATTTGCTTGCCAGTTGTTATGGGTAATGAAATACCAAGGAGCGCAGAAAATTACAAATTACTGAAGATACACTGTCAAATGTATAAAAAAATATCATGGCGTGAATTCCATATAATTTCACTGAAAATATATAAAATATGACTGGAACAACACAAAAATGTAATTCAGCCAAGACCAGTTGCAGCAGAAACTTCAATCCTATTTCTTTAATATGGAAAACTTGGTTATAACAAATTTGAAATAAAGCAATTGTCTGTGCACTGCAGATCCTGTTTTGTGCTGCTCTGTTTGCTCATTGCGAGCTGAGGCTTTGTCTCCTGCCTAGTGAGAGTACTTGGTCTAACAGAACTTGAGGCAGCATTTTGGCTGTTTGTGTTTGAATAAAGGTATTTAAATGTTAGCATGTCATGACTTCTCCAAACGCGTATTGCTGTGCAAAAAAAAATCATGATGGGTGTGAGCAGTATGTCTCATAAGCAAGAAATCTCATCTGTTGCAAGGGTAATCTTTTATTTAATGAAAACATTTGCAAATAGCCCCAAATCAATCACTTTGCTGTAAGGGAAGCAAGCAGAGTGTATGTGCTGTCTTATCTTTAGAGCTGACAGCAGTTCTGACTTTTTGGAGTGTGGAGCTGAATGCCCAGGTGAGCACTGGGGTGATGTGTACGGAGAGCTCTGGGGACTCCATCTGAATGCTTGTGTCTGCTCCCCACCCATGCCCCACGATAAGGACTCAGGGTTGGAACACATCGTTTATCTGTGACAGTGGCTGGGCAGGAGGTGGAAATTTATACTAGAACGTTGCATTTTGGGGTATGCCATCCCAAATCTGTCTCTTTAGATATGTCACTTATCAGTAGGAAGATCTCTGCTAAGGTTAAAGCTGTAACTTGTGAGATACACAAAGGAAATACCTTAACTCTACCCTGCAGTGGTACTGTTTGGAGGGGCTGTTTCTTGCATGCTCTGCCTGAGATGGGAGGCACTTGGATGCCCGAGTCCCAAGGCTCTTGGCATTCTTTCCACACCTATGGAAATCACCATTAGTGCTGCTAAGAGTGGTGCTTGTTAGCTTTCCAGCTTAGCTCCTGAAACACCTGGAGCATGGTGTGGGTCACTCAAAGTCAAGAAGCTGAGCACAGAATTGTTTGCATCTGACAGCTCAGGTCTGATCTCTGGTGAATTCTCTTTGGCCACTGCAAGTTCAAAGTATCCTTTATTAAATGTTCAGGTACAGAATTTGTAAGAAGATGAACTCATAAACTGGGAAAAGACTTTCTCCACGAGCTGCCATGGAACAACGTAAGAGTTGAAATTGATGTGTCACAGTTCCTGTTTCCTGCTCCTGCATTTCTAAGTCTTACATGTGCAGACAGCAGTAATAAATTAATAAAGAATAAAGCACCAGCATGTTCTAAAAGTGAGACTATGCACTGAAACCGGCAGTCATTAGTTAAGCCTCTCTTGGGTGCAGTTTGGGACTGGCAGCTTGAAACTGGTCAGCAGAAACTTGTTGAATCACACGTGGAAAGAGAATCCCAGGGAGAATGAAATGGGATGTCCAAATGTTGATCCAAGTTCTATGGTTTTTGCAGAACTGTATGAAAGTGTAACCAGGATCCTCTTAGTGAAATCCTTTGCTTGAAAAAAAATTTTTTTTCTTTTTTAAACAGTTTCTAAACAGTGTCACACAGCAGAGATGGATGGGGAGCAGGCTGTTCTTGTAAGCAAAGTTTGTAGCTTTCTGTTGCTCTTCCAGTGTCAGAGTTTAGGCGTCATTCCTTTTTCTGAGTAATAATGAAGCAGTCTGTTCCCGTGAGAGTCACTAGGCTGAGGCAATACTTGAAAGGAATTCTAAAATTTTCAGTTTCACATGAAGAGAAGGTTGTGAAGGAGGAAAAAAGTGGCTTTGACACACATTTTAAAAATGATGGAAACTTTTTGCTGAAGTTGTTGAGAGATGGTTGTTACTGAACGGTACATGAGTTTAAAATGTAGAAATTCATCTTGAACAATGGGACTTGACATGAAATTCTGTTAGTACTGCAAAGGTATAATTTAGCTTAGGTTAAAATCTCCACAGTTACACTGATCATTGCTGATTTTTGGAGTCTGATGCTTCCCCTCCCAGGATGTGTGCATGGGTCCTTTGCTTTTACTGACCAGGAATGCAATGTGTGAAATGGCCAGTGACTGAAATTTTTTTCAGGTGCTTTTTGCCCCCTGAAAGTTCAAGATGAAATGCTGGCAAGATGATGTGTCCCCACTCCTGTTCTGCTTAAAGCTAGATATAGCCCTGGCTTTCATGTCTAGAAACACAGTATGTGACATCTCAGGAGTGGTACTTTGATTTTGCTGATAAAAATATGAAGACACAAAAAAGGAATTGGCTCCCATAGGATATCTTATAGGCAGTGTGGAGGTACAACATATTTGGTTTGGGGGTGTTTTTGGCTTCTGGTCTAGTGGTGCAAATTGCAGTTTTAGGTGGCTCTCTCACCCACACAAGTCATCACCTCTGCCTACATGTCCATGTTCTGTAGTGTTGTGTTCCTTCTCTGTATATCTTCAGTTTCTTTCAGTAAAGCTGTCAGTGGTTTTAATACTGCTGTTAGTAGGTGTGGTGGGGAGTGCATTATGTAGTGGGTACAGATGAAAACATCTGTATGAGTTGATGATGAGGAAGCATGGTAGTATGAGCCAGGGTGTTTTCCCTGCCTGTTTTCACCAGCTTTGTAATGCTACAAGGTAGTTTGGGTTATGAACAATGCTGCTACTGATTTGCAGCCACAGGACTGATAAGCTGTGTAAAGGGGCTTTCAGAGTACTTTGGCAAACTGTGTTTGGATGTCTAGTGCGCACAAAATCTATCTGCATTACTCAGGAAGATCATTCCTGTCTGTGCTGTTTTCCTTCTGTGTTTAGATCATTCTCCTATCCAACTCTTACCCAGCTGAGGTCTCGATAGTTCTCAGTTTTTCCATAATGACAAAATCAAATTAGCCCTATGATGAGTGGTGCATGTGAAATTCCTTTTGGTTAAAGCACATTGCCTTGAATATTTTCTGGCTGTTTTTTTTTCTTGTGAGAATTCAACATCTTGTGTTAGAAAGGAGAAAAGATGCAGATGAGGAAATGCTGTTGTTTAAGGTACAGGGAGGAATGCAAAACTTGTTTCTAGAACATAATCTGTCCAGCTGTGACTTAGTCATCTTCAGTCTTATATAAAATGCGTCCATTCTAAATAGTTGAGCATCTCCCTCCTGAATGCGGCAAACCTTTTATGCTTATGTGAAAATGTGAAGCTGTAACAGGCGCAAGCCATCATCTTAGGAGTACCTTCATACTTGTGAACCTGCAGCATCCATCATACTGTCAAGCCTCATTTACTCATGTGATGGGATTTTTTTTATTTTATTCTGTTCCACATTTTTTTCAAGCTTAAAGAGATTCCTTGCTGTTGGCAGAGAATACAGCACTAATAATTCCAGACAGGAGAGCAGAGAACGTAACGTGAGAACAAGGGTGACTCTTGAATCAGACCGAAGGTTTTGTTCATCTCTGACAGGGCCAAAAATTGATGTTTGAGGAAGAATGTAAGGTGAGGAGATCCCAGGATCTTGGCTTATGTCTATAATTCCAGTGTAGTAGTTCCTGCTGTTACATTACATGCAGCCCTGCTCTTAGTCACTTGGATTTCACATAGCTGTTCTTCAAGGAAAGGGGAATAACTTGACTATTATGAAACGCTTTTATATGGATAAATGTATTTCCACACAAGTCCTTTTGTTTATATAATTATGGAGGTTTTGGAGGGGTGCGGGAGATTTTTCTTAGTGACAAGCAGGAACTTGTAAGCTTTGTAGGAACTGGCATGTGTGAGCTGAGACGTATTCTGTGCTAGTTAAGGGAGAATGGACAGCCTTGTTTAGGTAGTCAAGAAAACTGATATTGTACAACAACAACAGCACTGCTGAGTGTGTTGTTAAATAAATGTATTGATAAAGAGAGGTGCTGATAAATCTTATGACTGTGGACATGGAAGATGACATTTAAAATTCTGTCAATACATTTCCCATTAATACACATTTCATTAAACTAGGGAAGCTGGCATCTTCAGTCACATATGTATGCAGGGGAAGGTCTCCTTAGGAGGGGTACTTGGAGCTAGGCTTCACTTGGGTAGTTGGAAACATTCTTCAAAGGCTTCTGAGAAAGTGTTTGATGTAGTTTTAGTTCGAAAAAAAAGTTCTACAGGTTTTTTTCATAAGAACTACAAATACACTGTGCTCACTGTGAAAACTTAATGGCTTGGGTTGATGCTGCTTGGGGACTTCAAGGCTGCAATGCATTGCATGATTTTTGTGGTAAATCCATATACTGTTTTTCAGGCTATGCTTGACAAACATGGCCCAGCTCTCATGTAAGCTGCAATGCCAAGTGTAAAAATGACTAGGTGAGATTTTCCAGTCTTTGTTAGGTGGAAAGTCAGATCATCAGAAGGTTATTTTTGGCTTTAAAATACATAGTTACGCAAAGACTTAGTGGCCCTGGAGAAGAAATGAGCAATGCCCTGAACAACTGATCCAAGTTGGCCCCTGCTTTGGAGGTAGGGAGACAGTGTTTCACTCAGTGTAACCTTCAGCAGTCCCTTCAAATCTGGCTTATTCAGTGGTTGAGTGCAAGACTGGGTATAGGAGGTTGGGGGGGACATGCCTGTTTTAGGTGGAGAGGGCAAAAGATAGGCAGAAGAAGGCTGTACTCTGGTACTGGAAATGTTTGTGCTGGAGAAATTGTATTAACAGTGGAGACCTGAAATACCTGAGACTGGAACTTGGCAAGGACACACTTAGTGTTATAGATGGTTGTGAGATGAAATCAGATTTTAATTCACTGTTCTTCAGATTCATTATATCTGGATAGCATAAAATATTTGATGATTCTTGATCATTAGAGAGGTGCTAGTGGGATAATTAAGTATATTTAGGGATCTCTGAATTGTTTTGCCACATTTCAACAAAAGATGTGAATCCATCTAGTTGCAAGGTGATGCATTTGTTAACAAAACTGCAGATCCACCTATAAATTGTGAAACAGCATTTTGGAAATCAGTAGCTCAGAGGGCTTTAAGGTCTTTACAGCTTGTGGCCTCTACATTGTACTTGGGCCATTATTTTATTTAAAAGGGTTAATGTGATTCTTGGGCATATTGAAGAGGAGGAAAAAAAGTGGGGGAAAGGAATGTGAAGCAAAATAAGTAATCTTATAAACACAGCAGTGTTGAGACTGATACTGGAATTGAATTTTGGTCTCCACACTTCAAGAAGAATGCCAGTGTATTTGGAGAGAATTCAAAGGACAGCTGCAGAAATGATCCAGGGACTGGAAAATAAGCCTCATGATGTGAAGTTTAAAGGAGCTCAACTTACTCAGCTTATTGAAAAGACAATTGAGAGAGGACTTGATCTTTCTGTAAAAGGACTGGTGAGATTTGCTGACAAAGGCATAGCAATATCAACTGAGGTTAGACAAATTCGATTTTGAGGTACAGTTTCTTAGCGATGATAGTAATTAAACATAAGATTTGTTTACAGGGAAGGGGGAAGGAGCAAACATTCATCTTAGTCTTTTATGAAAGGTCCAACTTACTTCTTTTTGGAGAAAATATATTGTGATTTATTTTTTAAAATTATGATAATATGCTTTTCCTGATACTGGAGTTTAAGAATCTTTGAAGATTTTGTGCCATCATCAGTTGGTGCAAGTTCAGGTACATGAACATGCAGTCACAGCCAAGATCATGAAATTAAGATTAATTTAGAGGAGAAATAGTTAAGTTGGTGCTAGAATACTGCCTTGCATAACACACATAAGATGTGAAGGGAACTCTGAAATTTAATGCTTTGTGGTGTGCATCATTGGAATGCAGCTCTTTCCCATACTGTGTTGCTTCAGATGTTTAAGATATGGTTAAGGCTTTCTGAAAGCCCCTACAGAGAAGCCCTGATGTAACTGTGTACACTCACTATATTCAGATGAGCATTCCTGCATTCCGGTTGGCCACAGCAGAAGTCTGTAAATCTTTTTTATCCTCTTTTAGAAACAGTATGAAAAAAATTGCACAATGGCAATATGATTATAATTCCTCTGAGAGTAAGCACAAACTCCTGGTAGGTTTCATTCTTAAATGAAGGTAGGGTATTCTCGATCTCTCAAGTTAACTGGACTTGTTCAGAAAGTTTATTTGTGTTTGAAACAAATAATTGTAAGTAATGGTGTTCTAAAGGCACTTGTTTGCTGGTTTTCATGCTGTCCAAATGAGAGTACTTTAGCAATTCTACTTGTCCATCACTTTGTAAATTCACCTGGGGAATTGAGTGACTCAGTTTGGTAATGGCTCCAGATCATGCTTCTACTTTTTATTTGCAGTTGTGCATTCCACCACTCCCTTGACGGCTGCCAAGTTTCTATATTTCCATAGATTACCTTGTTCCAGATGCCTTTGCAGACATGCAGAGCTCTTAAATTCCCTTCTGGTAGCTCTCAAAATCTGCTGCTTTGTGCAGGTGGAGCTCTCCCGGTTGGTTCTGCCTGAGTGCATGCTCGTCCTTGCCTGTGCAGAGGAGGACGTTGAGCTACCTGGGCTGCTCTTTTCTCCTGTGTGGCTGCATTCCTGCCTCTCCTCTCTTCCTCCTCCAGGTCCAATCAGGGAGGAGCCCCATTGCTGTCACCTCTGCAGCTGTGCAGTAAGAAAATGCTTCTATGTGCTATGGAAGAAAAGGCAGCTGAACATTTTCTGAACATTTTCTATCAATTTGTCACATAAATTGTGCTGTTTCTGAGGTGGGGAAGAAGTTGTCTGGCAGCTGGAAGTTTCCTAGCTTAGGGCTAGAGGGATAGCAAACTGCAGGAACGTGTTGGGGCACTACACAGCACAAAGCAAAGACCTCCAGCTTCGAGATCAAGTGCAGCAACCCCTGCTACTCACCTTGTCCAGACAGCCCTGTCTGCCTTAACCTGCAGAAGCAGCTCAGAGGAAAAAGTTGCAGCTGCACACAAAAGAAGTTGTGAGGGCTTAGTTTAAGAGTAGGGAAATCTCCCTTTTCCCTGTCTTCCATCTCAGATGTGTCATTGTCCCCCTCTCCACAGCATCACAAGGCTGATGGAGAGGACCTGCTGGAGGAGAGCAGTCAGTCTGTTCAGCCTGAGCAACTTCTTGCATTTCAACCTCTTTGTTTCATCGTGTGGTTGTACATACATGTGCTTAGTTGCATTTATGATAATCATGAAAAATAACCTGAATGTATTACTCTGCTCGTAATTCAACATTCAAAAAAGATGGAGGCAGCAGATAGCATTGATAGCACAAAGATGTGTTACAGAACCACTCACTCAGCATCGCTTTCGTGTGAGCTCTATGTGAGCACTCTTGGCCAACTGTTTGATGTCAGTGCTCCTGTGTTACCACCCACAAGCAGTTAAGGTGGTTGATGGTGTGCTGTGCTCTTGTCAAAGGAAGAAATTACTAATTTATGTGTAAGTCATCAGAAATAAATCTTATTTAAGTGATTTTTGTCTTTTTTCAGTCACTGATTGCAGGTGTTTTACTGCTAATTTCTGGTCATCTGCATTTACTTTGAAAATGTGTTCAACTGGATTATCTGCTTTTTATCTTGTTAATAAAAAAATGGGCTATTCAAAAAAGTGATCGTGGCTCTCAGCACTGTCTCACCAAGCTTTGCATTTCTTGCCAGCAGTTAGGAAGTAGGTATTTGGGAGTTTCCTGAATAAGCATTACACCTTTTTCTCTGTGATTGTAAGAGCAAGTCTGTGATTATATTGTTTTACAAAAAACTTACCAAAGTAACTTATAAAAATTTATATTCTTTAAGTCTGGTTGGGCCAATATATTGTTGGCTGCTGTCTTACTCTGTAAATCTGACTACTGGGTGAACATCCACTGTACATGGAGGATCCACCATGCAGAGCTGGGGCATGCTGAATCAGTAGTACCTGCATTTTGAGATCAGTGCATATCTTACTAGTGCCAAAATACCATATAATGTGAGATGCAGCTCATCCAGAAAAGTGAAACACGATAAAGAATATCTCTTGGATGTTTTTCAGCATCGAGTGGTTGGAAGCCCCAGAAGGGGAGCTAAGGGGTTTTGTCTGATGCTGCCTTTGGGCTCATGCGTGCTCTCCAACACTGTCCTACTGACTCAGTCTGCTCTCTGACAAGTTTTGTGCTGGGAAAAGCACATCTGCCAGGAATGTGTGAATTTGCTAGGGGTCCCAGAACCATCTGACGTGACCAAGAGTGCAACTGGGCACCGAATCCTGGGCAAGTGCTACAGTTGGTGATGTCTCCTAGAAAGATGTCCCTGAGAAGGGGATGTGGTGGGACAGTGCAGTGGGCTGAGCCTTGAAACCTATCACAACATGAGAATATTGCCAAAATCCTGTAAAATTCACTGGATTTTAATGTATAACAGTGATTATGTAGCTCAATAATGGATCCGACTCTTGCCATATGCAGGTGTTTTTGTCACCTGGTTTTTCACTCGAGGCACATCGGACAGACCGGTGTTTGTGGAACATGGCTCAAGAGCGTTACACAAGCCTGGAGTAACTTCCTTACAATGCGGAGAAAAATGTATTTGCATGATCTTGAGCCCAGGTGCAAGGCTGCAAAACTTGCCAGTCACAAACCACAGAGGCCAGGTTGGAGCTGGAATGGCACTCGGTGATGGTTTGAGCAGGGGGAAGGGTCAAAACGAGTCCTGTAATGGAAAGCAGGGCTGAACCTTCGCGTGGGAGCTGCGGCTCCATAATTGCCACACTGTGTGATGTTGCCATGGCTGCCCGGGCAGTCCCTGCGTGGTTTCCTGATGTGTGAGAGCAGGCCGAGGCTGCCGGCGAGCGCAGAGCTGCCCTACGTGTTTGGGGAGCTCAGGCGTGCGCTGGCAAGCCGCGGTGATGGGAGGATCCCTGTGTGGGAGATCGGAGGCTTTGAGTTCAGTCTCTTCCCCATCTCTTCCCTCTCAACAGATCAGAGAACGAGCTGTGATTTTTGCAGGACTTTAAAACACTTTTTTTTTTTTTTTACTTCTTTCTCTCCGTTGCAAAGTCCTTCATTCTGCCTTAAGCTGTGGCGTCGTGCTAGGAGCGAGGCTGCAGTGTGAAATGGAGAATCCTGGGGACACGAAGGAAGGCCTGGGGGGGCTTGCCGGGCCTGGGGGACTCTGGCATGTTTTGATCCGAGAGCCTTTGGCTGCCTTGCCATCTGCATAGCCTGTGAATAGTTTTCTCTGGCATAGACCTTGTTCCTTAGTGTTGCATCATCTCTGGGAGAAAGGCCAGGTCCGGAGCCCCAGCACAAAGGCTTTCTGAAGCCGATGAAGCTTGTTCTGTGTGCGGAGCGTCTCTCTCCTTCCTGTCGTCCTTTCCATGAGATTCCTGAAGCGGCCTCCGTCCGAGAGCCCCCTCCTCAACAGCTGCTTTTTCTCCGCCGCTTCCTGCACACCTGGCTGATGCAACGTCTGCCTTGGAAGCGCTGCTGGAGTCTCCTCTGAAGCTGGGTTGTTTGCCCCGGCGGGGAGTGGCCGGGCAGGCAGCCTCGTCACGTGGAGGCCTTAAATAGATGTATAAAGGACGTACAGCGAGACCTCGAGGCACAGGCAGAGAGTATTTAGTGGGATTATGCAGAAATCTTTTTTCCGATACTAGGACTGGAGGTTGCAGTCCTACTCCTGGCAACTTGTTAGTGGTTAGCCTTACACTGGTTGTAAGTTTGGGATACTGCTCTGTTGCCAGTAAATCCTGCTGATTCCCCTTCTATATTCAGCGACTTCCCGTGACTCTGGACTGTCTGAATTCTCATGGGAACTGTAATTCTCTGGCTTTGGATTTGATCCTAGTTATTGCCCTTTATTGCTGAGTTTTCCTCTGACCTTGCATGTGGTACAGGCTTTTCTCTCTGAAATACCTTCAAAATGCAATTTCAAGGTCTAAAGGTTTTTTTCTTTTTGTGGGGGGGTAGTCTGACATGCTTTTAAATTTAAGGTTTGTCTACTTAGGAAAGTTTAATAGTTGCATGGATGAAACCACTCGTGAATACTATTGCATCCACAAGCAACAAAATTTAGTACAAGGAAGTACTTTGGTCTGCTAAGATTAAACCAATGTTATTTACATGATTTAAATTAATCTTGAGTGTTACTTGATCTGTAGCCATTTTCTGGTGTAGGAAGTTTTCTTAAAACCTGAAAACATAGGGATATATATGGACAAGATGTGTTGGACTGAGCCATGGTGTTCCCAATATTGCTGTTCCTAGTTATCAGCCCCATTGCAGAAATTTATTGCCCCTAGCAGAGTGTCTGAATGAGAATATGTATTTTACCTGTTTCTGCTTTTAGTCCAGTCTTCTTGGCATCAACTGCAATTGATGAGACATGGCAGTGTTTCCTTCCTGCCACCTGTTTTGGCAAAGACTTAGAGGAGACAGTCGCAGCAGTAACATCAGCTGCCACAGCTGGATTCACTGGAGGTTGGTTGTCAAACTCTTAATCTCAGAGTATCTGTTCTGAACCTTTTTGTTTCCATTTTTGTGACATACAGGCATTTGACTGTTCTCCTTCACCTCATGGGAAAAGAGATCAGCAACCTCACAGCATAGGACCAGCATAGCAATTAAGATGTGTTCCCTGCACTGCAGAATAGTTTTGCCCCATGACTGTTACAAAATCAAAAGTTCGTGGAAGTGTAAGAGAAAAGGGTTATTTTTCCTCTTTTCTGTTCTGTTTACTTCATTAATTTTTGTGTCTTCAACTGTGGTTCCCTATGTGTAATCCTTTTTTTTCTCTTGTATTACTATATATTTTCTAGAAAATAGTAGAGAAAAGTATTGGCGAAAAGAAAATGTAAGAAATAAAATAAATAAAAAAATATAATTTAAAATGTTTCAGTGTTAGAAGAATTTGTCACCTTGACCATCAACTTGGAATGCTGGGAGATAGAGCCACTGTAAAGCAATGTTTTTAGCATAAAATGGGTTTTGAGTCTATGGGATTTTTCTGAATTTCTCCACTATTTCTATTATTCTTTTAATTTTATTTTGATGATTTCAAATTTTCATAGTATTGTGATGTTTTCTTGAAGACTTTCTCTGTTTATGACCCTTAAAGTTATGTGGACTTTAATATGAAGTTCTTGGTTGGGATAGTCCTTTTTGCATTGCATTGTTGTCATTCCTTTAAAACATCATCTGTGACTGTGTGTGCAGACCATGGAAATGCTGCCAGGTCCCTTCTGGTCAGTGTGGGGTGCAGGCAGAGTTCCCTGGCGTGTGCTTGCCACCTCTACATAAACATACCTCAGAATAATTTGGTCTGCCATGGATCACTGCTACTCTGTAATTTGCTTCTGCTTTCTAATATGGCATTTTTATGGAATTATCTTTATGACTGACTCTTCAACCCATTTAAAATCAATAGAAGTTAAACTTTCCAGTAAGGCACTGTGATGCAAATTGGATGTTTTAAGAAAGTCCAAACAAACCCTTATCTGACATCTTCACCTTTGGAGCATATTGAACTGTCAAAGGATGTGATTGAATTGTCCAGGAGAAGGTATTTCTGGAGGCAAAGTCTTACCTGCCATTTTTTTGTCTCTTAATAAATTTCTCTTCTATTTTTTATCAGAGTATCTGAAATCTTTAATGACTTCAAAAGAAAAGCAGGATTTTATTTTGATTTGCATAATGTTTGGACTGCCAAAGCAGCAGGAAAGTCTTGAGGTTATTCTTTGGTTTTTCAAAGTAATTTCTGAAGTCTTGGGTCAGTTGCTAAGAGTACTTGGCTATGCATTTTGTAATTTCTCTGCTTGATGGTTTAATTTCTATCAGTTGCTCTCTCATCGTTTGTAACCCCTTAAGGTGTAGTTCACAGAGGAGTTTAACTAAAATTGATGTTTTCTTCATGCAATAAAATGATGGAATCCTCTGGATGGATATGGTGAAAATTGCCTTAAAATGGCTTACACATAGTTTATATTTTTTAATTAAGTTTACTTACTTTCCATCTGTTTCCAGATTTTATCAAAATCGGTTTAACTTGTTTGTGCCTCAATTTTAATAACGGCTTACATAGGCCTCACTGAACAACTTTATCATGCTGACATTAGCTAAGTAGGTGTATTCATAAACATGTGCTGAGGTAGTTTGTAGTGCTTTCATAGAGCACTTCAAGAATAATGGGAATTGTTAATATTATTTCATATCTTGTAGGGAACAACTTGACTGATGCATAGGCCCATGGATACCAAAAGGGTTATAAATCACCCATATCCTAAAAGCAGTAGTATTTCTTGATCTTTGACTCCACCTCTTGTCAGTGTGATGAGCAGGAGCAGGTCTGACTGGGTTGTTGCTTTTTGTCAATTTACAACTTAAAATGCTGTTACTGTTGTTCTAAGAGCTTGTCGGTGTTTTGTCAAGGTTCTCTAGATCCCAGAGAGCAAAATGACCTCTGAACCAAATATGTACATAGAAGCATTTCTTGTTGCATATAGTTGCATACATATAAACCAGGGGACAGTTTTGAGAAAGGCTTAAGACAAATAAATCTTTAACCATTGCACTATACTTGTCAATAATTATGTTATCATGGTATGCATAGCTAGTAATGAATGCCAGTGTTGCCTGTTACTTTGATCCTTTCTGTTTTAGACCAGGACTGAGTTCTCCCAGACCCCGTGGGATAGAATTGCTGTCTTGCTTTGTCAGCCCACTAGCAGATGATATATGGATCTAATGATAATAGTGAATACTTATATCAATATTTCATTCTTTAAAACTGGCACAGTTGTTTCCTTGCTGCTCAGTGAACCCAGCTTGTTTTCAGAGCAGAGCTAAGCATTTGTATTGGTAGATTGAAGCACAATTCAAGTACTCTTAACAATCTGTTTCACAGTCAGTTGGAGCTAAATGATTTAAGGATTTATCTGCTCTGCCCATGTGTCTGTGTAGATGTCCTTATAGAACAACATGTCTGAAATTCAGGGAATTTGATGCATTGTTTTGTCTGGTTAAATACAGAAAACCTTGATCTGATTCTGTTTCCTCTAAAGGTGCTTTCACTTCTGTGAGGATCTGACCTTGACATGAGGTTTGAACTTACCAGACCTTACTGTCTCTGTCCTAAATGAGGCTGGCTGAGAGGATGCCAAAGAAGGCTGCATGGCAGAGCTGCTATTACCAGTTTTCCACCAGCTCTGGACTGGCCTGTGGCAGTATGAGGTGCAGGAGAAAAAAGTGCTTTGAATTTTATATGAGTGGTAATGGCATGGGAGCTTAAAAATGTGCAGCTCATTATACTTGGAGCTCATCCTTTGTAGGTGACTTAGAGGCCCATTGCTGAGCATAGAGAAGATGATGGGGTTATTGTTCAGACAGTAGTAATTCTGGGTTTACAAAAGTCTGGAATCTGTTTCCAGTTTGAGACTTCAATAACTGGAGTTGTTGGGAAGTGTGGGATGAGGTAAAGGAAGCACTTGTCTGTCGTTTACTATCTGTGAACAAGAAGTGGTCGCCATCACTGCACATAGAGGTGATTACCCTGTTCTCCCTGCCCTTGCTTACATGTTGAAATTTTGCATAATCAGAAAAAGCTTTTGTCAGTTTGTCCACAATATGTTTGTACCAGTGTTACCTTTTTATCTTTCTTGGCCATGCATGAGACACTGGATGCACAGTGGTAAAGTATTTCAGGCTCTCTGTGGACCCAGACTCACAGATGTGCACTGACCCTGCAGAGGAACAGGATGAATCTCTCTTCTCTCCCTGTCTGGTAACTGCTTTGCCCTTGAGTCTGTGACTGTGGGAGGGTGCAAGGGACACGTTCTGTCTCCCCGAGATTGTACATCATCTGAGCAGCACCAAAGGGTGATGGAGTCTGAATTTAGGTAGCATAGCACATGCAGTCTGTGAGGCTGTGCCCGGGGTTTTTTGTCTGTAGGTGCATTTTTCTTGATGCTCAGAAATACTTTGTAGATCTCTCACCAGATGTTGCACACCATGGGTGCCCAGAGGTGTCTGTATGACTGGGACACGAGTGAAAACCGGAACAACCACATCTTGAAGGAGGAAGCTCTGGTGAGCTCTTTGACTCACTATGCTTGATTGGCCCTGTTAGTACAGACTTTTAACAATGTAAGTAATAAAGAGAATTTCCAGCAGTAAATTTTCTGCGTCTGCTTTATTCATACATGGATGGCACTGGCTGTGGAAGTGAGCCAATGCAGCGCTGCAGCCGTTGCATCCTAAACAGAGTTCAGAAAATTAAATTCACTGTTACAGCAGCAGGTGTTGTTTAACCTTCACTTGGCCAGCTTAGATTTGTTACAGTCCTTTCTGTCAATACAGGATGTTACCTGAAATAACTGAATAGCATATATTCACAGTGTAGCCAAGGCAGCCACTCACAGTGGGTCAGTCCCTTGGCGTGTGACCTGGGCTGAGTGAGAACTGGGGATCCCAGCTGGGGTGGCTGTGTGGGTGGAAGCTCATCTGGGCTGTTCTGATGATGTTGGGGGAAGACCAGGTATCTTTATACCGGTATGACTGGTTAAGGAGGCTGGATTTTAGATGCCAAATGTGGGGGGAAAAAAATCTTGAAATGCTGCATTTTAAATAGCTAAATATTATCTACCTGTTAGACCATCAAAATTCCCATTTCCATTTGATTTCAAGAAGAATTGTGTTGTAAGGGAGACAGATCTATGCTGTGGTCTGAAGCTCATTAGATTTGAATTAAGACTTTGAATTTTAGTAAAACTTCTTCCAGTAGCAGCAGAGGGAACTGGGTATGATTTCTATTTTCTTTCCCCTTCAGCTGTATTTTTGGGGGTAGAGGTAGGAAAGACCTTGGGGATTGAATATACAGGAAATTGGCCACTTTGGTAGGTGAATGTTTAGGTCTCAACATTTTCTGTCAGGCTGATGTTTTCATGTTAGCAGGCCAAGTTTCATGGAGTCCAGACTGTAATGTAGCCTGAAGGTGATGTGGTCTTAGACAGCACTTGAAGTTGTCTCAGCAATTCATTTTGAACTGTCACATTGTCAAAGTTGAAAGTACACATAAAATAGCAGCACCAAACAGTAAAATCTGAGTATGGGTGATAGTTGGGCAAGTATTGCTGGGTCAACATAAAAGTGAACTGGAATTTGTCTTGTTTAACCTTCCGGTTTGCTACTTCATGTTTCTCCAGTAATCTCCTTCCCAAAAATGGGACTTACCAGACCGTATCAGTGCAGCAGCATTTGTACAGTGCTGATAGAAAGAGGGTTTCCTATGAGAAGTGGGTGAAAACTTGTCCCACTTACTCCTGGACTGAGCAGGTATCCTGTGACTCTCTAGTCCAGAAGCTGCACCTGAAATCCTCCAGTTCTGCTGAGTCACAGGCAGGCCGGAGGCTGGAATTCGTCCTGATGAGCTGTCAGGCTGCTGCCAGCTGGGTATGGTCATTGGCAAAGGCATGAGATCGATAGAGGGAAAAACATCTAAACAAGTATTTAGAAAGATTACTGGGTATGGAGAGAGGAAGAGTTTTCCATGTTC
Source organism: Irena cyanogastra (assembly GCA_013397155.1). NCBI lineage: Eukaryota > Metazoa > Chordata > Aves > Passeriformes > Irenidae > Irena > Irena cyanogastra. The sequence goes on along the minus strand of VWZV01007403.1, from coordinate 147,261 downwards.
CTTAAAAGGAAGGATGCTTTAGACACTGAGAAACTTACTTATTTTAACCTTGTGCTGGAGTTTTACATGACTTGGTTGAAGCAGGGATTGATGTCTGTAGCTTTTAGCTGTATTTTAGGAGCAGTTTGTCTCATCTTGTGTCAGTGTAGAAATCACAACTCTTGTCACAAGCATGAGAAAGGGTAAGTAAGACACTTCTGGAAGGTCCTTTTCTTTTTCTTTTTTTTTTCCCCCAGAAAACACACTCAAGGACACTGGGCTGTCTTGAGTTGGAACTGCTTGTGAGCTTAGTCCTGCCTGTTTCCTTTTTCATCTCCCCCCTCCCCGTGAGACCATTGCTTTGGGGCATAACAGGGAATTGCCACTTAGAAATCTTTATGTGCTGCTTCTGTAATTCACTGTATGCCTGTCATACTCTGAAAGATTTTCCATAGGGATTTAGGCTGAAGAAGGAAAGTATTTCCTCATGCCAAGAGAAGTGGCCTGCCTTTTAAGACAGGGAAAGGTAACATGGCATGTAGCATTTAAACTTTCTGAGTCTGACTCTTCATTGCCCTTACAGCGAGCGTGTGTTTTTATCTTTCTGGAGGTTTTGTGTATTAAACAATGGCTGGACTGTGGTATCCAAAGGCAGTTCCCTGTGAGAAATTCACTACCCACATGAAAACTTGGCTCACGGCCTCTCTCTAGCCCAGGAGGGTTTGCTGGCAGAGCCCCGAGATGCCGGGGAGCATGTGACAGCAGGCTGGCTTGTCTGCACTGCCGGAGCCAGGGAAAGGCAGTGGAAAGTATTCAAGGCTGCCCTTAAAGTTTAACGTGCAGAGAGGGCGGTTGTCACCATTTTTCTTTGGCTTTGGAGCTACCTTTGCTGCGTTCAGAAATGCAGCTTCTCTCTGTGTTGTGGGGGGGTTCTTTCGAGCTGTGTAGAATAATAGCTCCTTTATGCTCATCTGTGTTACTGAGGTTATTTACATAACGAGGAGCTGATCCCATTTCACCTCCGGCCGCCATCCGACCCTAGGAAGTCCGCGTTTATTGGCGATTTCTCTCGCGGCCGTAGCAAAGCGCTGTGGTCAGCAGAGAAGGTGGAGCCCGGGCTTCCCCGGCATGGCCGGCGGCTGCGCCCCGGTGCCGCCGTGACTCACCCCGGCTCCCGCACACAGCCAATGGTCCCGCCGCATTCCCCGCGCCCAGACGTCTGACGTGGCCCTGCCGTGGGGAGGTGTCAGGGACAGTCGAGGCCCGCTGTGTCAGGGCTCACTGAGCCACCGGCACAGAGTCCAGGATGGGCCTCGTGGCCCAGAGCAGCCGTCGGTGGTGTGGGAACAGCTGCTCTGCCGCTCACACTCACCTGTGCTGTAGGCCTAGCAAATGCACATACAGACTGATCTCCATGGAGAGATCTCAGCTCGGTCCACCTTGGCATTGTCTAGTTGTCCACAGAGATGGGATTTTGCCTGCAGCTTGTTTGGGGAAAGAGGTAGGAAATGCTGGTGGAGGGCTGTGGGTGATTGGTGACAGCTGCTGCTTATATGCAGAAGGAGCTAATAGATTACTTATCTGATAATTAGTCCTAAGTTTACTTGGGAGGGGAGGAGGGAACTGTCATTATCAGCTTTAAGGCAAAGCAGCTCATTGCATGTCAGTCCAACACTGGGAAAAAACCCCAACCTCCCCACCAAACTACTACCATCTACCTTTTCCCTGGCCCTCCATATGAAAATGAGGTAAAAATGATATGGCATGTCACTGATGGAAATCTATTTCTGCTTTTCTTTGCTGTGAAAGCCTTCTTTAGAGGCATACAGGGAGACCTCATCCCATAACAGAGATGCAATGCTTTGTTTCTACCCTGGTAGGTTTCCCCATGTCCGTGACGTGTTGGCCGAGGCTCTGCGGCTCCTCTCCGCCCTCGGAGCGGCCAGTCGCTGCCCTCTGGACTCCGTGATCCCCGACGGGCGTCATGAGCATTGCAATCCCTCTGGGAGTCACCACACCAGATACGTCCTACTCCGACATGGCTGCAGGATCGGAGTGAGTGTTACCCCACGGATGAGGAGAAAGGAGAACGGGAGGGTGCCAGAGGGCTGACCTGGAGTCGGGCTGTAGGATTGGTGCCATTGCTTTCTCCACTTGGGAGAAAGGGACTGCTGGTCCACAGGCTGTATGAGAGATGGGTGTAAATAAACGCAGTGTTACGGAAATTGGTAAGTTTGACAGAGGATATGGGGAAAAGAAGAATTCCAACTCAGCCATGGGTTTTGTATCAGCTTGACTAGTAAATCTATACTCACATGCCAGCAGTTGTGCATTTGCTGTACCCAGACTTGACGTTGGTACAGTACAAGCCAGCTCCTTTTCCAACAGCTGCAATGTGAGGGATCAGCATGCTGAACCTTCCTCTCAGTAGAGCCTATTAGCTCAGACTTGGTACCAGTCTTGTATAACTGATTCGTGAAGGTCTTTGGAATTTGACAGAGATGTGAGACAGCATCAGCCTGGGTAGGCACCTTTATTTTGTTTCTGACCCTGAGCAGACTCCAAGGAGCACACCTCAGAGAGCATCCTTAGGAGTCCCTACCACAGGACTATGTGCAGGGCTCTCACTGCAGCCATATCTCTGAGGCCTGTTGGAGGGGACTTAACATTTCTTTTCAAACACTCTGCTTCTGCAGAGTCAGGAGCGTTTCAAAATCAGGAAATACTGCATTGTGATCTCTCCTTAAAACCCTTGTTAGAATGATGTTAGCTAGGATGAGAGTATTTTTTTGTCAGGAATGAAAGTGAGGGCTGAAGTTTATTTCTGTCTCCTTCTCCCTCCTGCTTACCTGTATCCTTCCTTGAAACGTGGACTGTAGTATCTCTACAAAAATCTACAAATGACGTTTTGGAGATAGGTTTCTTCCATGTATTATTTAAAGGTATCTACTGTACAAATACCTGCATGTCAGCTAGATCAGTGTAGAACAGAAATTGCTCCAGACTCTGTTAATTTTGATCTGTAAGAGCAGTGGGCTATGGTTTGAATCACTGTTTTTCCCTTCCATCTCACCCTGATTTGACTGTGCATAGAGTTTGACTACACAGTCGTACTCTCTGCAGGACTGCTAATGCTCTTTTTTGTCTGTTTTGGCACTGGCCCCATTCTAGCCATTCTTCTTCGTGATGCTTCATTCCATCCTAAAGCCCACATTTTTACATGTTGTTTTAAAACAGGGAATCAGAATCTAGTATGTCACTCATCTGCACTGGTAACATGATCCTTCACTTTTCAAGATCTATCATTTAGTATTGCTTGTCACCTTGCTTCTCCCACAGCAGCACTTTGAAGACTCAACATGCAGGAATTTTAAACTGTTTATGGCAGGAGGAAGAGTGCTAAATAGTTTGCCCATGTACTTTGCTTTCAGAGCTGAGCATGGTAGGGAGAAGAGCCAGATATGTCTGTGCATGTGTCCCTTGTAGCATTTAAGTATCAAAAACACTAACTGTAAACCTTCTGCAAAGCATTTTCTTTTTCCCTTGTAAGAAATTTTTAGGTCCAACTTGAGGCTAGGCTGGAGTGCTTTGAAAAAAGGTGTTTGAAGATTTCTGAATTGGTTTCTCTGCCAGTTTTCTAAAAATTGGGAATGCCAGGACTTCATTCTCCAGACTTCGCATCGATGCACTGTTACTGCTGAAGTGTCCTTCATGGTTCTGTTTGAAGTTAAGGCTGTCCTTCACTTTACCTTTGAAACTCTCTGGTTTGATGCATAAAGTCTGGGGTACCTGAGCTTTGTATCTCTAAAAGGAATTTATTCCAAGGTGTGCATCACAAAGGTAGTGGGGAAGGTAAGAGGAAAACTAGCTGATCCTCTTTACAGGCTGAGCTTTAGCATTTTCCCCGGCCTCTGATACAGAGGAGGTGAAAATGGTGTAGGGTGTTGCTGTTCATCTGAGGGTGACATGGAGGCTGCAGAGTAGTTTTGCTGCGTTAGTCTGGCTGCATATTGGAAGGTGTGGAAGCTCCTTGGCATGCTGCTACTGAGGAAGCATGGGCCCCAATGTTGTTGCCCCTGGACACCGTTGCACCAACAATTCTGAAGTTTTATTGCTAATGCTTGCGGCAGCATTGCTGGTATTTCATTCTGACTGTGGTTAGGAATGTGGGTGACTTGGACAGAGGACATATCTGCTGCTTAGGCTGTTTAGGCTCTTTTCCTTCTAATATTGAAATATTTCTGAAAGAGTTATTAAACCTGAATGGATTTTACACTGTACCAGTCTGAAAGTCCTAAAGGATTGTGGCAAAGGCTGGATTATGTGGCAAGCTCTACATGGTACCTTTTATTAAGAAGTACATCCTTTGAGACAATCATCTATATCTCCTGCTTCTGACAATTTAGCTGGCTGTAGTCACATTGAAAACCAGCTAAATTTATCATGTTGTGCACCTAAATCCTGAGCTGTGGAAGTGTTGTTTGCATAGGTGTAATGTCTTCTACTTTTTGCAGTTCTTTGCACAATAAATTATTGCTCCTTTTTGTTGCAAAGACAGATCCACCTTACTCCAGAATAAGCCAGAAGCTCAGAGGTTGGTGCCTTGGAGAATAGATGAGGTTGAGTGGCAGGGTGGGGCAAACTTCAGTGCAGCAGAGATTTCAAGAGCTAATAGGAAGTCCAAAGGGCAAGGGGTTACTCTTCTTGGGTGCCTAAGCACTGCACCACGCGTGATTGCTGGCCATTGTTTGATGGTGCCTGATTCACTCTGACCATGTAGGACCCACTGAGAATCCTGTGAGATCTCACCAGAGCAGCAGAGGTCCCAGGTAAAGTTTTCCTTTTCTGTATTTTTCTTCCGTGCTTACTCAGCTCCATGCTGTAATTTTGATGAAGATTTCATCTGCAGACATGATTAAGTAATACTCTGCCATATTCTGATACAGACCCTGCTTCTGATCTGTGCATAGGTTTTCTGACTTGTATCTTTTACTTGTAACAGAAGACAGTGTGTTTCCTTGCTGGTGTTCTGTCTGTAGCCTCATTATCTAATATCCCCTGCATTGAATTGCAGCTGTCCCTTCTCTGAGTAGGGTTTCTGCAGCTTTCTGCTGAGAAACCTTTGATTTTTAGCTGGTTTTTTTCACCACCCTGTGGTGGAAGAGTGCATTGTACCTCAGCAGCAGATTTCCTGTTCTGCTCATTGCAGGCTGCTGTATAGAAAGCACAGGGTGAATCTGATCTGTCTGTGGCCACTGTCTGTCCAGGTCATGGATTTTGTTGTCTCTTTGTAACAGGAATCTCCAGTTCCTGGTAGTTGCTGTCAGGATAGCTGCAGTTTTTATGCAGGCTTTATCACAGGATGTTGGACTCAGTAACAGTTGGTATCTGAGAGAGAGAGAAACAAGCGCAGGTGCAGGAAAGCTGCTTAGCTGCAGTTGAAATAAGCTGTTGCAGAGATAAAATGGCAGTACTGTTCAGTGGCTTTGAGATTAGGCTAGCTGGGTTCAGATGTGAATGCTGAACTAGACCCAATTTCCTCAAGAATAAGGAAACTGAGCCTCTTACATGCTGATTACCTTTTTAACTTCCCAGACTGAGACCTAGTTTAATGAGCTATATAGGGTGGCCCTTACTCAGTTCCTTCCCTCTGAAAGCAGGTTCATCCTGTACAGCTTCTGCACACATGATGCTTGGTGAAACACTTGGCACCACCTTGATTTCATGAAGTTTCTTCATTTTGAGCTCATGTGTTCAATAGAAAAGAGCAGTGAAATACTGGCACTAAAAAATTGATGTTGTATTGATGGGTTTTACTTCTGGCCCTTTCTGCAGCCCAGAGTCTGTGGAAGCTAGTCCAGCTGTCAGTGAGAAGAATGTGTACTCCAGCCACGGCTATGGGGCCACCCAGAAACACAGCTATCGCGGGCTGCCTTACGCAGTGAGTACTCTCTCTGCAGTGAATCAGCTCTTTACTGTTACTTTTACTCTTTTCTCCTTGTTCCATAGTTTTTTGCCTATTAAGCGTTAGTAGTTTTGGCTTATTTTTTTAGGGAGCACTAAGTTAGGGCTGAGTTCTGCCATACATTTTTCATTTCTGTGTTTATTGTTTGTGAAGTCTTGCATACTCTACAGCAAGCTTTATTAGTGTTCTAGGTAATAGATTTTTAACTGAATGAAGTAAATGAATGTAGTGTGAATATATATGAATATATTTTATTTTCCTGGTGGTAATTTTTTTTATGCCCCATTTGGTTTATTGTGCACTATTTATACTTGTTTCGACTGCACAGATTTTCACAGTGGTAACTTAAAACAATGAAAGTCAAGGAGCAGTCAGGAAGAGTGGGAGCATGGCTTGAAGCTGTGGGATGAACAGGGTGTCACAGAATCATTGAGGTTGGAAGGGGCCTCTTGACATCACATAATCCAACCTCCCTGTTCAAGCTGACTCTGCTTGAGCAGGTTGCTCAAGACCATGTCCAGTTGAGTTTTGAGTATCTCAACAGACAGAAACTTTACATCTCAGGGCAGCTGGTTCCACTGTTTAAACACTTAGGTCATCTCAGATTATTAGCAGCACAACAGTTAATGTTGAAATAGCCTGGTTGTTTTCATAGGTTTTGAGTTTAATTCATTGGTGCTGAAGGAAATAATTTGCATGTTTCAGAGCTATTACTGTACCTTCTTGGTAGGTTGAGGAATTCAGGCTATTGTTTTACACCAGTTAAATATTAACCTGGGAACTGTGGATTTGGGACTTCAGTTTCTAGGCATCATATCTTCACATTAAAAGTAGTACTGCAAATACTCATTTTCAGGATCATAATTATGGAGCCCCTCCTCCTCCAACGCCACCAGCCTCTCCTCCTGTCCAGACCATTATACCTCGTGCAGAACTGAATGGCCTGCACTCGCCTGATGAGGAGAACTCCGGGGATAGTGAGAGCTCCTCAGAAGGAGAATCAATTCCCGCTTGGTGCCACTGCAGTGTCTCCCAAGATGGTTTCCTCCTCAAGTGTGAAAAGTGCAGGTAAGCTTTGGTGCAGTGCAGATCTGGGCTGCTCCTTGTGTTGACTGCTCATACTGAACCGTGTCACCTTTGGGCTGTGGGACAGACTTCCTTTTGCTAACTGGAGCATTCTTTCCAGTGCTTTACCCAGTATTGACCCTCCTCCTTTGCGTTGTCAGCCTGACAAGTGTTGGTGGCACCAGGAGTGGAGATGAGGATGTTAAATCGATGTTCTTATCATCCTGGGCCCCACTGAGGGCACGCATCTTGTGACATCCTGTTGAATTTCAAGTGACTTTACTCCTACAAACCAGCTTCAATTGTGCATTCTCCTTTGGCAGAGGAATGAGCAGGGGGAAGGTGATCAGACTCCGCCACCGGAAGCAGGACAACGTGTCAGGTGAGTTTGAGGTTATAATTCTGATAATAGTGACTTTTATTTTCTTTCTTCAAGACCTTTGTCTTTTGGATTCTGTAATCATCTAACTGTGATCAGTGCCAGCTAATGTTCTTTGCCTCCCAACCACTGGGATTTTCTCCTCTCCTTACGCTTCACCTCAGTTAGCTCTAGGGAAAATCAGATTATCTTGTGAACAGAAAAGGAGAATTTTCATCAGTGCCATTCTGTGACATATCAGAAGTTTGGAACACCTGTTCCCAGTTGGGGTGGGAAAACAGAGGTGATATAATTCTCTCAGGGAAGAGCTATGCAGGAGCAGCATGTTGTCTTGATGAAAATGGACATAAGGATAAGCTATGCTCTCAGGGATGAGAAGCTGTTGCTCATGAAGCACTTGTCTCTCTAGGCGGGGACAGCAGTGCCACTGAGAGCTGGGATGAAGAACTCTCTCCCTCCACAGTGCTGTACACGGCCACGCAGCACACGCCGACCAGCATCACGCTGACCGTCAACCGCGTCCGCAGGAGCAAACCCAAGAAGAGGAAGAGAAGTACAGAAAAGGCTCGTGCTGCTCCAAAGGCCAAAAAGATCAAGGTATGTGGAGTGAGACAAGGTTGCTGCAGTTCCTACCAAATGCTGTGCAGAGTGTTGTTAGGAGCAGGTTGACAAGCTGGCAGTAGACAAGAAATTTTTGTTCTGTCAAGAATTGCTCTCTCGGGTGTAATAATGGGACGCCTTATATTTGTGACCTGCTCGAGTACGTGGCTGTTGGTTTAAAAATTACCTTGCTGGAACTCCACCCTTATTTCCCAATGCTGTCCATTCATGCTCAGTGCTGGGACTCAATTACGTATTTTTTCCTTTTGCTGTATTAGGATTTGGGGAAATAGCTTTTGGAGTCTGGCTGTTTGTGGAAAGGGGTCAGTCTGTTAATAGAAGGAAAAATGAAGGGAGCATGGTATTTTTTAGCAGGCTTTGTTGAGGAATTTGGGCTGCAGAGCTTCTTGGCACTGTTCTTCGGGGATAGAGATAGTGCCGGTGTGGAAAACTATGTAGGTAGTGATGAACATTTGTTGAGGGATGACTTTACTGTCTTGTATATGAGGGTTTGGGGACTGAAATAATTTTGAATTGCTTATATTGGAATGCAAATGTGTGAGCAGCTGGTTCTTTCCCATCATCTGCCGGCTTTACCACGATTTTCCACAGGTTAGGTTTCCCTTGAAGTTCTTCTGGTAGGCACTGATTAAATGAAACGCTGGGGGCAGGAGCTATGTGTGGTCTGGAGGGGTTGTTTTGTTGTTGTGAGCCACCTTGATTCTGTTGCTGGACCTTTCTTGTATCAAAGCAAGTGGGGTTAATTGGGACAGTTCTGGTTTTGATATTGACATTTTTAGTAAGTGTGAGGCAGGCTTTTTTAGTCCAGAAATCCTGGCCATCAAGCTTTTCAGCAGTTTCCACTGGATTTGCATTGCAATGGACCTTTTTGTTCAGGTCCATTGTTTCTTGTGTAGGTTTTCCTGTAATTCTTGCCATCTTTTATTAAGCATTGCAGTAAGATTTAGTGTGGTTCTGAGATCCTAATTCTTAGGAAATTTATAATACTTTGTTTTTTCTCTCTCTCCTTGTCTGGGGCACAGGCTTTTCGAGAGGGCTCACGAAAGTCTCTGAGGATGAAGGTGAGTAGCAATGACAGCTCTCTGTGTTGGTGGTGGGGTTTTTTCCCCTTTATTTTGTCCCTCTTTTGGTTTGCCTGGGGAATTTCTGATTGTGGAGCCAGCCTTGTAATAAACTCAAACTTTACAGTGCACCACAAGGAGGCCTATTCAAAAGGGTATCACAGGAATTGCCCCTTGAACCTTCAGTTTGCTTCTGATAGGTTCCAGTCAGATAATGCAATCCAGTTCCCAGAGGTGATTGATTCATGGCACTTGGGAGTGGGGTGTTTGATGTAAGGGATGTAGAACTGGTTGTGGCTGCTCTTCTGTGAGGGCAGTTATTGTTTGATTGCATCAAAGCTATTTCAAGCTTAGACATCAAAGTAGTTCACAAGTTTAATATTGGGAGTCCCTAGTAGTGCTGCCTTGTTTCTCTCCACATCCTCTTACTAGGGCTGGATGGGACAATATATTTATCTCTGACTTGCTGCAATAGTGGTAGGTGTGGCCATTGAGTAGGAAGGTTATTTGACAAAAAAGTAGGCTTGAGCTGTGAGCTTCATTTATTTCTAGACACACAAGAGGTGCCTTAAGGTTTGCTCAGTTCCACCTGATCCCAGTCCTGCAGCTGACAGTGACTTCTAGCAGGTGATTCAGAGGAAAGAGGACAGTACTGTGGTGTCCCTGTGCACCATCTCTATAGTATGCAAGTGACTTGAGAGGGTAAAAATGCGTGAAAACTCTTACTGTTTTTAATATATATGATTAAAATAATGATCTTCACTTGTCCTTGTTACTAAGACCTCAGTGTCATATGTGTCTCAGTGCTTTATGAAGCTAGTTGAGTTACTGACCTCTGGAGTATTTGTTGAACTACTTCAACACCTTCCAAGTAAGGAATGAAGCTTAAGTATTTTTCTTTCTACCAGCTTCTGTTTTCCCCTCCTTTACAAGACAGTCTAAACGGATTACCTGATATTGCCTTCTCTTCTTTGCTCTGCTTAGGACTTGCAGTTTTAACCCTGTGGGTATTAGCTTATGCTCTACATTCAGTTTCTTGAAACTCTGGTGACCATTTAGCTAGAAGGTTCAGGACTATTTTTAGATCAGTCACTGCAAAGATTGAGATGCAGTCAGCATCATTGAGCACTGTGTTAGCTGTGAGTGGGTTGACTGTAGGACAAGCCAACATGAGATTTATTTGCCTTCGTATGTTCTGTGCCTTTGTTTTTTTTAATGTACGTAATTATTTTTCCAAAGTGGCTTAATTTTTTTTCTGGCCATGTGCTAGCCTAATTTTATTTTATGTAGCAGTGCCAAGTACCAACTTTCAAGAGGTCTTAGTTCTGCACAAAAATCTCAGTAGATTTCTGAGTGACACTGTTTTACAGTGTTCTGGAGGTTGCAGATGCTGAAAAACGTGTCCTCATAACAAACACTTACCTAGCTTGGAGCTGATTTGCCTTTTTTTGTAGCCTATTCATTTGCTTGGAGCACTGTGGATAGGATTTCCTGCTGTGTACTATCCATTCATTCTTTGCTGTTTGGTGCAGAATTCCCCTTCTGAAGCACACGCCTTGGATGAAAACACAGCTGAAGGGTGGGAGAATCGGATACGCCTCTGGACGGACCAGTACGAGGAAGCCTTCACGAACCAGTACAGTGCTGATGTGCAGAACTTGCTGGAGCGTCACCTAAACTCTAATAAAGACTATGTGGGCAAAACTGCTATGCTGGACACAATCAACAAAACAGAGCTGGCCTGCAATAATACTGTTATTGGGTCCCAGATGCAGGTAAGAACAAGCAGGACAGAGGTGGAGTGGGTCAGGGCATGGATGAGGCAGTATTGTAGCTCAGACCAACAGACATAGCTTTGATACACAGTGAATCAGAAATCATGCCAACACAGAGAGAGATTCACAAATATTTGCATTAGACCAAATTAGTGTTGCTAAGTTGGGGATATTTTGCACATTTCTGTAAGGTGGTTAATGGGTATTTTACCATAAATACTTTGGTCGCTGAATGGCCCGAGACAGAACCAGATCTGTCACTTGCTGAAAATAGGAAATTTCCTGCTTTCCACCTGAGTTTTCCAGTCCCCTTTACATATTTTTTATTTTATTTCTTGACTCATGTTGTGTGGAAGGCTATTTTAAAGATCCTTTCAGCATTATTTCAGTATTATGGATTATTTGGACTCTTGCAACTTCCAAATACTGCACAACTACAACTGATTTTAGGAAGCTGGTCTCTCTCTAGCTTTCCAGCAATGAGCAGTGGTTGGTGTCTTGCCATCTTTATGGAGTGCCTGTAAACAGAGCAGAAACATGAAAACAATGTGTTTGTGTGGTGTATGTCTTCCCCACTCATTCTCTTCTTAGCTGTTGTTTCACCCTGTCTGTGCTTTATTGAACAAAGTACAGCCTTCCTACACAGTTTTGGCTTTTCTGGGCCCTCCTTGTCTGGGAGAATTGAAATAGTTGCATCTGAAAGGGTGGGCTCTGAAAGAGAAGTGGGGCATTTCTTCTGTATAAAGGGAGCAAAGACAGAAACTTGAATGTCAGGTATATGTTTGTGCTTGAATCATTCTTGTTAATATCAGCTGATTCACTCAGTGAAGTTCATGTGCTCCCTCCCACCTTTCCCTGTGCTTTCATGCAGGTGAAGCTCTTCAGGCAGAGCACAGATATTGCCAGTAAGGGAGAGTGTAGAAAGAGGACTTTGGACCAAACTTTCTTCCATTCTTGCCTCTGGTTCTGCAATAAATAAGATTTCTTCGAGCGGGGGGTTGGGGAGAAACACTTCTTGCTAGCCTTTCTAAAGAGAGCAGCTGAGGAAATGCAGAGAAGAAAAAGTTGTACTTCTCTAGAAATCTTTAGGTTTTTTAGACTAAATGTAACCAATTCTGTCTGCCGCACATGGGTTTTAGGAAAAGTCCTGAAATAAGTAATAAAACACATGCTGTGTTTCTTGCTATGTGTACAGCACGACACAAGACTATAAAAGATACCATATATAAATGTGCTTGTTCTTGCCATGCTCTCTCAGCCTCTCCCTTCCCAGTACAGACATAGGTTTTCCCATAGGAAAATGCGGCCAGCGTTCCAAATCAGAAGACTCCAAATGTGATACATGCCAAAGAAACAAAAACGCTGAAAATTGCAAAACTTCTGTGAGTGTAGTTACTGTAAACGAGCTGTTGATAGGTACTTGTCATTGCACATGCTAGGAAAGTGTCAGGGGACTCTCTTGGACACTGAGAGAAAAACAGGTGGCTGTCCTGGGTTGCTGCTTCTCAGCTCCTATGTTTTGTTGTCTCTGCTCAGGAGGTGGCTGTGGAGTGTTGTGAGGAGGACACCTGCACAGGTGTGGAGCACGTGCTCTCATGCACTGCGTTCTATTTTTGTTTCACTCATTTGTCTCATCTTTGGTAGGCAAACTGAGAAGGCTTCTTGGTTTGCATCAGTTGTCTATTAACTAGGTATCATTATTGAACGCAAAAATAGCTTTTCTGTGAGATAAGGGAAAAGAGGTACTTTGAGCTAGAAAAAAATCAGGAGGCTGTGCAAATATACATTTGCCAGCTGAGTAGAAATATTGTTGCTGCTCTCTTTGGCCATGAAGTCTCTGGAGAGAGGAGAAAGGAATAAAAATAATGTTTTTATATGCCCTACATACTCTTAATAGTTCAGAGAGTCATTTGACTTAGGTCAACAGTGATGCAAGTATATACTTAAAAGAGATGGAGATGTGACCTAAAGCTTCCTCAAACCAGGAAGAGTAGGGGAAGATCAGTTCAGAGTTATACGTGGAGGGTATGGGATTTTGTTCATTGGAATATTTTGTATAAGACAAGAAGAAATGGTCTCAAATTGCATCAGGGGAGGTTTACATTAGATAAAAGGTTTGTTGGGTTTTTTGTTTGTTTTTTTGTTTGTTTGTTTGTTTTTAACCAGAAGGTTTACAAAACTGAAATAGGCTTCCTGGGGAAGTGGTGGAGTCAGTATTCCTGGAGGTATTTAAAAAACTTGTGGATGTGGCACTGAGGGGTATGGGTTAGTGGCAGACTGGACAGTGGCAGGTTAATAGTTGAACTCGATCTTAGAGGGCTTTTCTAACCTAAATGATCCAGTGATTTTATGATAAACCAGTTCTCAGCTGTCCTCATGATGCAAAGGGAAAGTTGTGAAAATACGAAGCTGTTTAGTGTTATGAATAAAATCATCTTAGTCCTGGCTACTGCCAGTTGCTCGACAAACTGAGAGCTGTGAATCACTTTCCTGACTGTTGTTGCCAAACCGAAGCCAGGGTTAGTATTTGCCCTTTGCTGCCTCTGATAATTGCTGACTTGAGCTCAAACCCCTGACTGATTTCACATTCTGAACTGAAGAGCAAAAGGGTCTTTATAAAATGAAGCCACTGAGTATTATGCAGATGTTGCTCTGCAAACATATCAGAACAGTTTTGGCTGATTAGCAGTCAGCAGTCCCTAGCCTGTGACATGAATAAAATCATTTGTTCTTTTCACACATGAAAGCATGGCAGCTAATCCACTTCATATTTCTGAATTCAGAGAATGAAAACAAGCTGAACTGTGTCTTACCAGAAGAGCTGTGAGATCATTCCTGTTTCACCAAATTCAGATAAATAAGTTCTACAGATGCGGAGCTTCTCTTTCCTGCATGGACTTTCTCCTCCTCTGACCACCCCACTTATCCCACCTATATTCTCCAAGCTGTTTGCTGGCATGAGGTGAAGAGTAATACAAATCAGGCATGGGGTAAAGGTGAGAGTGAAGGCTACCAGACATTAACTTGCATCTCTGAAAGATATGATCTTATTATACTCTAAGAGTCGGAGAACAGTTTAGGTTGGAAGGAACCACTGAAGGTCACCTGGTCCAACCCTCCTGTGTACGGCCAGCTTAGGTGAAAAGTATAAAAACAAATCAGTGATAGTATAGAAACAGAATTACTCAACTGGAGACACACTGCATCATAATTCATCTAATAGCTTCTTAGGTCCTGTCATACACTAGGAAATCTGGTCCCATTTATTTATTCTTCGTTGCCACAGTTGGGTAGTGCAAAGTGCTAAAAGTAATTTAGCCACTACTCCATGTAGTGTAAACAGTCTCATCCTACAGTTGGCTCATATTGTGCGTTTGTTGATCAGAAATCAGAACCAATTGTGTATCTTCTTAGTCTGGAAATAACAGGTTTCTATTATGCCACTTGAGTGGACTTAGGGAATCCTCTGTGAGCTTCTGTCAGGACCCAAGACCTGAAGAGATGAACACCCTGCAAGGCTCTTCAGAGTCTCCAGTGCATATATCCAGGTTTTCCCAATTGCTGGCAGATACAAGTGGTACAAGACAGATAAACCCCATAGGCATAACAGATGTAGCACTGGATTGTATCTCAAGAGGAGCTCTGGACCATTACTCCCATCTGAATAGGTTTCAAATGAATATTTTTATAAAACTGTCTTTATCCTGGATCTGAGTGAGAGAAGTCAACAAATAGATCTTACTTTACTAGCTCATCTAAGATCTGCAGTATAATGTCTCACAGAAACAACAAAAGTCATTTTCCTGAGGACGTTTTATACAGAGGAAGTAACAAGATCACAGTCAGAAAAAAAGGTTTGAAAGACCTGTGGTTCAGTATTTTCATGCGCTCAGTACGAGGGTTTTGCTGGGTTCCCAGTGCTGAGTGCTGCCTTTAGACATTAACTTTTATTTCCACAAGGTTAGAATGTTATGTCTTCTGTCATTATTCAGGCTGAGCCCCTGAAACTAATTTTTATCCCTTTCAGCAGAGTGCTCAGTAGCTGTTTCTAATGAGAGTTCTCTCAGGAAAAGTTGGGAACTTGCTTTCAGTAAAATTCTGTAGTTTACTCCTAATTTAGATACATGACTGTCATTATTACTGAAGTCAGAACACTTATGCTTCAGTTCACTCTGGAAAAGTGTCAGAACTGGGCCCTTATGAGCAGTGAATAGAATGCTTAGGAAGGAACAGGTACAGCAGTGGTGGTGAGGCAGCCAGTCATCTTCATATAATCTTTACTTGCAGAGAGGTTTAATCTGTTAAGTAAGAAAAGTACTTTGTTTTTGTGGAATAAGTCTTTCCTGTACCCTAGTGCTTATAATATCCCTTTCATTATTCCATAAAATAGGTCATATTTGGATATCTGTACTTAAAGAATGTTGTGGTTTCATGCTGTCAAGACACATTGTTGTGAAAATCAATTGTAACAGAGCTATAGACTTTTACATATGTTTTAATGAACTGTCACTTCTTCATTAAAAATTTATTTCTTCGTGTTAAAAAAATTAAAAATCAACAACACTAGCTGAGCAGAGATATGTACAGAAGTTTCTGGATGGAGATGGAAATTGCCAGCTTAAGTATTTGGCCTGTTTGCTGGAATTTACCATCTTCTGCAGAAGGAAAAGCTTACATTTTTTTCTTTGAATGTGTGACAACCCACAATTTAGGGAAGATCTGAATTATTCTGTCTGTGAAAGTGGCCATAATTGCGAAGCAATTTCTGCTTAGTAGCAAGTGACAGGTCTGGTTATGCCTCCTAGCTGCAAGACTGAAATACTCAGTCTGATAGATTTGTCAGACTATTGTTGAAGGAAAGGAATAAATACTGTTTGCTTTTGATAACTACTATCAAGGTTATTGGTCATTACAAAGTTGTTAAAAAATAAACAATATATTCACCTGGCAGAGTTTCTGTGTATTGCTATTAGAATATTTTTTCTTTTTATGTAAAGTATTCTTCATGAGTTAGAGGCCTTTGGTTGAAATTTTCCTCTTTTGCTCTGGTTTTTGTTACAGCTGCAGCTGGGAAGGGTGACTCGGGTTCAGAAGCACCGGAAGATCCTGAGGGCAGCAAGAGACTTGGCACTAGATACGCTTATAATTGAGTATCGAGGGAAAGTTATGTTACGACAGCAATTCGAGGTCAATGGGCATTTCTTCAAAAAGTAAGAGTACTATGAAATGATGGGTATGAGAGCATCGTGGCACAGAGAGACTGGTGTCTCTGTGGGATAGTGCTCACTTACAGGGTCCTGTCAGCTGTGCCTTCCATAGAAATGGGAAATGAAATATATCACCTCAGCTTGATGCTCTGCTTATGGACCAAACCCTCTGAAATAGATCTTTTAAATTGTTGGAAGTACATAACCCCCAGAGCAATAGTGCTGATGGAAGTTCTGCTTCCAGCGAAGTGAGGGATACCTGTTAATAACAGTACTGTGGGAATTGGATATTTTGGGATTGAGATGTTCTGTTGCTTCTCCAGGCCATATCCCTTTGTGCTGTTCTACTCCAAGTTCAATGGCGTTGAGATGTGTGTTGATGCCCGCACCTTTGGTAATGATGCCAGGTTCATCAGGCGGTCCTGCACTCCAAACGCAGAGGTAAATTCTCTCTTCATCATCGCTGTAATTGCAAATACATGTTTTACATAAGCTTAGTCCTTTCCCTAACTTAAAACGTGGTAAATTCTCTGTGTCTCTTGCTTGATGGTTTATACTTAGAATATGAGACAATTTGGGAACATGAGGGAGGTTTTTTTGGAAGAGAAAGATTTCTTTTATGTGTTTCCTTTGGCTGTACAATGATTTTGAGGGTAACTATTACAGGTGGTAGTAGTTGTAAGTTGAAAAGCACAGTATGAGACAAGAGCAGTCAAGCAGGCTTTTCCCTATGGAGAATTTGGGATAATTATTCACAGAGTAGAATAAGAGCTGCTTTGCAAAAGGAGGCTTCCGTCTTGGAAGTAGGAAATGCAACCTGTGGAGACATCAGTTTATTTCTATTTTGTTTAACAAGGTTCGTCATGTGATTGCTGATGGGATGATCCACCTGTGCATCTATGCTGTTGCCACCATTGCCAAGGACACAGAGGTTACCATCGCCTTTGACTATGAGTACAACATCTGGTGAGTCCTTCACCTCGCCCAGGAGCTCTCCACTGCCCTCCTGGACTGGACATCTTCCTCCAGCCCTTTCCTCGCATTCTACATATTGCTCCGTTTTCTACTGAATTGCATTTCCCGGCTATTCTGTCCAGTTCTGCTGGCATATTCTACAATAGAGGCCATAAGGTAGCCTGCTGTCCTTGCTTTGGCACGTGGTGAGATGTTTAGTAGGAGATGTATTGAATGTCTCTGTGCAGGGGTTGAGAAATGAAGAGTGACACAAATTATGTTTGTGTTTTGGAGCAGCAATTATAAGGTGGACTGTGCGTGTCACAAGGGGAACCGGAATTGCCCTGTGCAGAAACGTAGCCCAAATGCTGCAGAACACCTACCTCCACCTGTTTTAGGCACACTGATTGGGGCAGAAACACGCCGGCGAAAGGCCCGTCGAAAGGAGCTAGAAATGGAGCAGCAAAGCATTGCGTCGGATGAGAACAGCAGTCAGCAAACTGAGGAAGTTCGTGAGGGACCTGCAGCAGTCAGTGACAATGAGGTAAAAATCTTTGGCCCCTTGTTGTATATGTTACAATTCAGTGCTGCAATAGTCTGATCCAATAGCATTGGAATCTTCAGGACAGAAACTGCAGGAAGCCTTTTTTTAAACCTTTAGTGCCTTAAATTACCGTAGAAATCTTGGCAACTTCAAAACAGTACTGAGTTACTTAATCTGGGTTTCTCTCTCAGGTGCCAGAGAAGGAGGAGAAACAAGAAGGGGAGAAAGAGGAGCCTGTAGATGAACAGGGAGCCTTGGTCCACAGCAGACGGGCAAGTAGCTCTCTCTGGGTATCACCCTCTTTAGGACTTGCTTCATGCAGTAACCAACAGGTCCAGTTGGTCATTTCACTTGTTTGAACACAAATCCCATCTGTTAGTGATCTTCAGTAATTTGATCAACAATACCAAAAAAAAAAAGGAGAGGGAATAAAAAACCACCCAGGTTTGCTTGACTTCAAGTCACAGGATTTATGTCAGGGTGCTGCAAATTAGGAGATGCACTGTAGATTTGTTTCCTCATTGAAAGGTTTAACTGTTACTTTCAGGGCTGTTCTGTAGTCTAAAACACACCTTTAGCAAAACCATCAGCACCAGATTCCAAAAAGGTAATTGGACCTTTTTATGTTCTTGCTGCCCTTCCTTATTGCCAGTACAAGAATTTATGGCACCATATAGAAGCAAAGCATAGTGTGAGTTGGAAGGGACTATCAAAGGTCACCTAGTCCTACCCACCTCAGTGAGCAGGGATATCTTCAATTCGATCATACCATGAACCAGCACCTGATTTTTCTTAAAACTTAATTGTTTTTGCTGGATTCGATTTGTAAACAGGTATCTGTTCAGTGTATGGTTTCATAAACATGTTGCCATGTGGGGAAAAGGGTAGGATCAAGTTGCAAAAGTCACTAAGGGGGGTAGACCACCAACAATACTATAGGCACTTACTCAGGAAATCTCTGTGTTGCCAAATTATTGTCATCTTAGGCAGTCTTCTTGATCAAAATACATCTTAGTGCTCTGGAATCTTTGATAATACAGCTCTTTCTTAGCCTTCATCTTTACTGAGTAGAGCTGATGGTTTTTTTCTTGTGTCACTTACGCTGGGATTGCTGCCTGGATTAGAATGTTTTATGCATGTGAATAGAGCCATTCTGGCTGTTAATTCATTAATTTAAATAAACAAGAGAAAAATCCAAACAAAAATGCAAATACACAATTAAAACAACCAACCAGAAACCCAAGGAAGAAAAACAGAAAAATTGCTCCCTTCCTTCTACCAGCCAACAAATGTATTGAAGCTAGGAATTCCCTGTTTTTCTTTGCTCACCAATACCACAATCACCTGTCTTCCTCTAATCAGGGATACAGATCTGCCAAGTGTAAATTTCCTGAGCATGCTTTAAATATTAAGATAGTGCAGCAACCTAGAGAGCCAAGGGCCATCCGGCAGAGAGATGCTTGGATTAACTGATGGATTTTTTTAGAACAGATGAGATAAAGCAGTCAGTTTCCACTGAAATTTGAATGAGAGCAGTCATCCATCAGATTGGCCTTAAAGCTTGGAGGGAAGATTTCATTTTAATGCAGGGAGGCTGATCCCTTTTTGGGACAGAATAGTTCAGTAAGCCTAAGTGAAGTGTTAGTTTCCTGTCAGCCTGTAAGCCCTGTTCCTGTAGGTTGCACCAGTTAATCTGCTTTAATGCGATTCAGTTTTCTATACTTGGCATCAGGTAAATACCCATCTCTGTAGTTTCCCCAGTCTCTCTTTGTGTGTGTAGTATTTTTAACAGAAAACTGTAAAGTCCAGGCCATGGGCTCCAAGATACTTTGTCCATGATAAATCTCAGAAGACACTTGACCCCACTTCTTAAAACCCACTTGATTCTTGCCAGTCACTACAACATTATGGTACTGGGTTTTTTATATGCATAGGTACCCATTATTCCCGACACAGCCAGCTGATAAGATTTCCTGTCCTTTCTGTTTACCTGATAAATTGAGTTGTTTTGCCCCTCTATTCTCTCATGTTCTGTTTTTCTTATCCACTATGTAAGCTGCTTAGACCAGAGCTTTTATTTTTGAGCTGGGTCATCTTCTGACATTCTTACTGGGAAAAGAATGAATCTGGAACATTTTAATCAGTTTGTGTGGTGTATTACACTTGCTGCAAATTACTGAATCATGTACTTCTATTGCCCCTGGCTTCTGTTTGGTTCTAAGGTTTGGTCATTAGCAAATAGCTCTATTTGTTTCCAAGTCATCTCTTCACTCTACTTTCGCTTTCTTATGGTTTTTAATTCTTCAGAATTATGCATTTCCTTGTGGCTGTTTTATTAATATAACTCAGTAGTATCTAAGTGGTCCTATTTAAGAACAAAGCCGAGTTCTTCTACTTGTGCTACAAACACATGATTATGTTGTTATTCTGGGAAATTTGCCATATTGAAAAATGCAAATAACTGATAAGAACTGCTTCTCTCTGTCCTCTGTCTGGCTTTTGTCATTGCTATTTGGCAGTTGTTCTCTTTGTGCTGCTTCCCATATCTGTTCTTGCCTTGTTTATGTGCATAATTCACCATGCTTACTTCAATTTACCCTTGTGTTGTAGTCCCGGGAAGACAGGAAGGTAGAAGCCATCATGCACATGTTTGAGAATTTGGAAAAGAGAAAGAGGAGACGAGAGCAACCGTCAGACCGTAACGGCACTGATGCTGAAATCAACATCAATTCTGAAGCTCCTGAGCTGGAAGAAGTAAAAACAGAGACTCCTGAAACTGAAGATGGAAGTTCAGCACTGAGTGCTCCTCCTCCTCCTCCTCCTCCTCCTTCTCCTCCTCCTCCTCCTCCTGCTGTTTCTAACAGTACCAGCAGTACTGGGGTGAACACACGACGGTCCTCACAAGTCGCGGTAAGATGAAAATAGAACTGTTTCCTATCTCGTATGAAGCTCAGGTGCAGCATTTCTGATCATAAGATCATTCAGACTGGGAGGAACTTTGTGGGCTTTCTAGTCTGTTCTGAGTTAGGTGGGGACAGCTCTGAAGCTAGACCAGGCTGGCCAGTGTTTTACCCAGTCTTCTCTTGAAAACCTCCAGGGATGGAGATTGCACCTCTTCCAGTTCATGACTGTTAGGTTGAAAAAAATTTGCCGTGTATCCAGGTCTGAACCTCTCATTTCAGTGTATGTCCATTGATGCACCACTGCATTTTCTTAGTGGCTTCAGGCTGTTTGTAGGAAGACTGCTGTTACATCCCCTTCAGCCCTCTCTGGGCTGAGCAAGCCCAGCTCCTTTTCCAGGTGAACCCCTTTTGTACTGGTGTGAGCTTAAGTTGGATGCATAAGTGCAGTGATGGAGAGTTCTTTTCTTTTTGTTTGCTATTTTCGGGGGTTTATTTGGTGTTTTGTTTTTGTTTGTTTGTTTTTTTGACCCAGTCTACCTTGGATGCATGTGTTCCCATTTTATGGCAGGGCTCAGACACTTGCCATGCTCCATGTCAGCTCAGGTCAGGAATAAGAGCAGTTATCTTGAGACAAGCAGCAAGTTTCCTATTGCTGCTTTCTTCCTAAAGACCCATGTTCTGTCCTTTAAGAATGCAGAAGACAAAACGATAATGTGCCAGTGTTGAAGGGTCCCCAAGGCCATCTTATGAACCAACACAGAGTCCAACAAGATTTTGAGAGTCAGGTAGTGTCAATAAATAAATCTCAATTCTTGATCCTGTATGCAGAGAAAAGGAATACTCTTAGAGGTGCTCAGACTAATGACAGTTTATTTTGTAGGATGCTGTCCCCGAAAAAACAGTGACTAAGCCAGCTCCAGCAAAACCCTCCAGGCCCCGACCAAAAAGTCGCTTCTCTCGATACCGGACCAGTTCAGCACAAAGACTGAGAAGGCAGAAACAAGCCAGTTCCCAGCAAGCTGAACTCACACAGGCTGTCCCAGAGGAAGGAAGCACTGCCAGCTTGGTAACCACAACAGATGTCAGCAATGTGGAAGGGCCAGGAGAAGGCAGACAGTTGACAGGATCTGACCCAACTGCTATCCTGGCTACAGGATCCCAGTCTAACCGAGCTGCAGTAAAATACCCCAAAACAAAAAAGGTAAATATGATCAAGTGCTCAACATTGGGATGGCAGGTATTCATTTAGGATACAGCAAAGACGTTAACTTTCAGCTTAGAATTGAAGACCAAGAAGGAATGTGAACTGCAACTGTCATGTACAAGCTAGGATAAAGTTGGAAAGGAAGAAAAAATGCAGAAGCTAGCAGGCAGCTACCACTACTGGGCATAAATTAGCTATTAATACATTTAGTTTTGTGTCTAGAAACTAATTTTGAACAGGGTGATCAAGTTTTTGGAGACTCTTCCAGTCAGATGAATGGAGCATAAAATCAAGCTACTTCTATGACATTGGGTTGTGTCTCCAACAGGTGAGAATTGGTTTGACACAGGAAATCCTTCCTGTTGAGAAGGAGGGGAGTTTTAGCATGTGGGCTGACCTGAGCATAGCTTCCCACACACCGTTGTGCCACGTTGCATTTCTTCTTCACCTGTGCCAGTTGCACTGACACGTGTGTTTCCTCCTTCAGTACCTTGTTACCGAATGGCTGAATGACAAGGCAGAAAAGCAGGAGTGTCCAATTGAGTGTCCTCTGCGCATTACTACAGACCCTACAGTTTTGGCAACTACCCTAAATATGTTGCCAGGTCTCGTGCACTCCCCATTGATTTGTACCACACCTAAACACTACATTCGCTTTGGTTCACCTTTCAATCCCGAGAGACGTCGAAGACCCTTTCTGTTGGATGGCATTTACAGCTCCTGTAAGAAGGTATGTTTGCTTGGGTCTTACCTTTACACGATGTATACTCATCTTACTGGCCCCTTTGTAAAGTTGTTGTATCCTGTTGGAGTTCATTTCTGTGTATTCCTGCTGAGCTAATGTGTTGATGCAGTGTCCAGGCTGTGACTGCTGACCTCCTTGCCAGAGTTCAGTTTTCATCCTTGACTTTTGCCATGGTAGAACAACTGTTCTGTGACTGCCCTTTTAGAAATACGTACTTTCAGATCTGCAGTGGCTGTTTATTATCCAGCATACACAATTCAAAGAGTGTTGATTGTTCCCTTAGAAAGTTTTATGTTACTACTTTCACAGTCAGAGGATGGTTGGCATTGTGGGGATAGGACAGTGCTGCCGAGGACCTCAAGAATCCAGTGCCTCAGTTTAAGATCCATTGTCTTTGGAGAGCCTTTGTGGTTTAAAAGCTTTGAGTTTGCCTGTTCACAAGAACAAGTCCACAGCTCTTTGTTTGGCATCACAGACTGCCTATCTACAGCAGATACTTGAGGCCGTGCAGGAAGCCTAAACCAGGCCCAGATAAGGATTTAGTTTCTCCAGAGATGACCAGTAAATGCCAGTATTTACCCAGCTGCAAGAAAGGCAGGGTAGTTCACTCAGTCACATTTGTATTGGAATCCATATTCCCTGTTGCCTGTTGGTTTTGCTCAGAGACTTTTCAGTTCCTGTGTGATTACCTGAGAACAATTATACAGAAATCTTTTCTGCTCTCCCTGTCTTGGTGGCTTTCAGGTACCATGTCCTGGTTTCTTTGCCTTCCTTTGTTTGAGGGTATTTTTCCAGAGAGAATCTTTGGACTTTACTGTTTTCCACCTTCAGCCAATTTGTTGTCATGCCCTAACAGTCTCTTCAGCATTTCCTTCATAGGTAAAGTTCTTCATGGTTCGTATATAGATGTATGACAATACCTTGTCTGTTTCTGTGTTCCTGGGCAACCTCCTCATGCATCTTTAAGCTGAGAACTGCAAGGTTTGAGCTTCTTTTGAACCTTAACAGTGTCTTTGAGCCCCAGGGAAGAGAGAAACATCCAGAGCAAAGCTGGCAGAGTTATTTGGAGTTCTGTGCTCAGTACAGTTGCCATACAACTGGCCAGCAAGCTCAAAATTGAGGGAAAACTATTGTCATGGAACAAGTCTTCCAATCTATTGTTGCATTTACTCTTTTCTAGTCAAATGATAATTCTCAGTGCTGGACAGGGAGTGGACTAGTCTCACTATGGATGACTTCCATTTAGTCCACACCTTCCTTGAAGTTGTGTCCAAGACTGGATGTTGTGTTGCAGCTGGGAGATTTTCAAAGCAGAAAAGTTGCTTTGTGTCTTCTAATCTGTACCCATTTTGTGCATCCCAGTATGACTGAGTTTTCTTTGACAGGTTGATTTAAGCTTATGTTCAGTTCATGATTTTGTGTATTTGTTAGAACAACCCATTAGTTTGTAGCCTGTAATTGTAGAAGTGATTGTTCTAGACTGTGTTAAGCTGTGTCGTGTTTTTCCGTATCCATTTCCCAATTTAGTAGGAAAATGATTAATGGTGTCATCTAGCATTCTTGTTTCTTAATCTGAAAACATAACTATGGTGTCTATTCCATTAAATAGTTAATAATGTATTGAAAGTTGCTGTATCCAGAACAGATGTTGCAGAAATAATTTGATAGATTTCTGCTTTTTGAATGTAAATAATTGTTAGCTGTTCTAGTGAGATGTTTCATCCATTTCGTAGGAGATCCCTGGCTTTTTCTTGCAAAATGCTTTTTAGCATTTGGTGGTTTTATGATTTAACAGTCTAGAGATGTAGAAATCTGCTTCTTATGTTCAGGAATGTTTAGAAAACTCACAGGGAACACCTCCTTTTCAGCCAGCTGAGGTCTAGAAATGGTCCAGAACTTGATGATACGCTCTCTCAAGACCTGATCTGTGTCTTGTCTACTTTTGACTACTCAGCCAAGGAGGTTGATTTATGAAGGCTGTTGAAATAGATCACATATTTTCTTGGATTGTCAGCAGGCCTCATCCTTAAACTACTGAGAACTGTGCCAAAAAACTCAGCTGATGATGTCAGTTTGCATCCAAAGCATGGCAGTGTCTGAACCTCGCAAGGAAACTGAACTGTAACCTGCTCTCACGTTAATCACACCCTGTGCAGTGACTTGGCTGCCAGATCAGATGCCACGTTTGAGGTAGAGGTGCTCCAGACTGGCTGCCACTTCTCCCTTTTGCTGGCGGCCACAGTGGAATCCCTTGAGTTACATTTGAACAGAGAAGAAGCGTCTGCTGTGCAGTAGTGAAAGCCATCAAAATAGATCCTGTCACCTGCTCTTCATCCTCGCATTGAAGTTTTCACTTTGAGGATTGTGGCCACTGAGTTTGTGATGTACTTTCACGATAGCTTTGAGGAATCATAAGACACACATGTGTATCTCTAATAGGATACACATTGCTGGCATGCAGATGAACTGTGGATTCCTGAAAGGTAAAAGTACAATTTTAAACCTCTCTAGGACAAGTTGAGTCTGTTACAGTGAGTCCCCTGGGTAAACTACACAAATGAAAATTGCTGTTTGCTTTTTTCCTGCAGTTTGCTGTCATTTCACTGGATCACCTGAGTATTTTCCCTTATATTGTGGCAGTTACCTTTATAGTAGAATAAGCAAAGGTTCCTGGCTGACATCAGGAAAGTCTGTATCAAGATACATGGCTAGCACACCCACTGCAGCAGCTGATTAGCTGAGGCTTCAGTTCATGTTTGCTTGTGTGAGATGTGAAACATTCTTAATTGTCCATGTTCAGAAGACTACTGTGACTTATCTTTTTTATTAGTAGCTGAAGAAAAGATTTGCTTTTATTATTCTTTTCTTGGTTTACCCTCCTTGAAAACTGCTGCTTGCATTTTAATCAGATTTTTTTTTTTTGCTCAAATTTGCTCTCCTAGGCAGGAAACAGCTTTTTTGCAAAAATCAGTGGTTGTACATAGTTCATTGTATTTGTGTCCCTTTTCTTGTAAATTACTACTGTTTTAATAGTTTTAGGTGCTACTGTCCTGCATTTTTATAATTTGCTTTTTACTTATCTCTGTTACTGCTGATGATTGCTGCTCCCAGAGCCCATGTCAGGAAGGGCACAGCCCCACCACAGTAGGTGATGGGCTCAGTGCTGACAGCTGTGTTGTAGCGCACACCAGCGAGGTAACACCAGGCTTCTGAGCAGCCTGCCCTGCTCCACACAAGTGTAGGAGTTGGAGTGCATCCTGCAGGATTGCAGAGAAAGTACCTGAGGAGTTTCACGTTTATGCAGTCTCGTTCTGTTTCAGCGCTGGATCAAACAGGCCCTGGAAGAGGGGATGACTCAGACCTCACCAGCTCCACAAGAGAACAGAACCCAGTGTCTATACCAAAGCAATGAGAACAGCAGCTCCTCCAGCATCTGCAAAGATGACACAGGTAAGTGGTCAGCACCATCAGGGCAGCAGGGGCACTGGAGTCATGCTGGGGAAGGTGCTGAATACCAAAAGCAACTGTTCAAGTGACATCTTAATGTGTCCTGCTGCCTGATGGCACAGCTTATGGGTAGGTGAGAATGTTGCTTTGCTGTTCATTTCTGCAGACCCATTCAGGCTTAAGCATCTGTAAAGTTTCTCAGTATTTTCCTGTGAAAAGATAGTCACTTAACATTGCATTTTCAATCTCAGTGTCCTGGGATTGTACAACAGAAGGGATGGGTTAGAGGGAAGAGAGCCCAAGATCATCTCTTTTCAGCAAGATGCTGTTAGAAAAACAACTAAATACCTACTAACTGTAGGAAGATGTAGCAAAGTCTTACAGGCATATGTGTAATAAACAAATGACTAAGTAAGTCTCAAGAATGGAGAAGCTAAAATCTGAGTAAAACAGAAGAATGGTTAAATGTTATGTCTGAATTTACAGAGAAAGAGAGTGCAGATCAGCCCAGTCAGGGATCAGTTTTCCAAAGATGACAGACAGGAAGCTAGGCATCACACAGATAATACAAATTTGATTATTGAAAGATTGGATGAATAGGAAATAAACAGAATACCAAAACAAATAAATGCACATGTTGAGCAAGACCTAACCTGTAGAATTTACTGGTGGTTGGGTTTTGTTGTTTTTTTTTTTTTTAAACTAAGCATCAAAAAAGATTATTATTTTGAAGAGAGGTAGGCCTGAGGGAAAGGCTTTAATCCTTTGTGGAAGTGGAAGTGTGCTTGGCTGTATTGATGTAGCCTATAGGGAACTATTAGGTTCAGGTAATGATAACTGAGCTGCCTCTGATTTGTTTGTAAGAAACACAACAACATGTCCTCTGACCTCTCTCCTCTATTCTCTCCTCTTTCTAACCTTTCCTATCTTCCTTTTCCCTAGCTCCCTCTTGTGCTTGCTTCTAGTTGAAATATTTGCTTTCCTTGTTCACTGCATGTTCCTGATGATGTGTTGTTCTGTTACCAGTATCTAGACATTATGTAGAAGTAACTCACAGGTACTTCGTTTTTAGGAGTCTTTTGTGGTTTGTGTGAAGACTCCTGGGCTTTGTTTGGGCTGGGAGAAGGGGGAAGAGGACAGTATGTGATGTGCTCATGGTCAGTGGGCCAGCCGTGTCCTCAGCTCAGTTTGTGTTTCAGACTTGCTGAGTCCCCTGAAGAAATGGAAGTCTCGCTACTTGATGGAGCAGAACGTTAAGAAGTTGCTGCGGCCGCTGTCTCCTGTCACCCCTCCACCTCCTGTCCCTTCGGTCCCCGGCGCAGCGAGCCCACAGCTGGCCACGCCCTGCTCGTCGCTGCCCGGGGAGGAGGAGACTCGCAATGGTTACGGCATCATGTTCTCACCCATCCCCTCTCTGGCTGCCAGCCGCTGCAATACTCCACTACAGTTCGA
Organism: Irena cyanogastra; assembly: GCA_013397155.1. Taxonomy (NCBI): domain Eukaryota; kingdom Metazoa; phylum Chordata; class Aves; order Passeriformes; family Irenidae; genus Irena; species Irena cyanogastra. Next base: position 119,960 of record VWZV01007403.1, on the reverse strand, counting down.
GGTAAATCTGCCCGGGACTGGGTGTGCTAAAAAGAAAAGAGCAGCAGTATTTGCAGCAGAGGTGACACTAGGGCCTTCCTTTTTGAGTATGTATGCCTGAGCAGCATCACAGTCTCAGCCTCAAGAGCACTGCTGCCTTTCTCTTTTACTTCACTTCTGAACAGGTCTCCTCCTCTGTGAAGTGTCAAACTTTGCTACAGCCCAGCCTCCCCTCACTTTGGAGTATCAATAACATTAGTTTTCTCTTTTTTTTCTATTTCTTCCGAGTAACTCCTAAATTTCTCAGATTTTTCAGTGACCTTTAATCATCTCCCCCACTTCAGATCTCTTTGCCAATGGGGTTTTCAATCCCTGCCAAAGAGTACAAGTATTCCATTTCTCAGAGGCTGTAAGACATTCTTGGCTCCTCTTGCCCCAAACAGCATTCAGTTACCCAGAGCATGGTAGCATTATTTCACATCATCTTCCACTATATTCTTTGGTTTTCTTTTAAGTGGACTGAGTAGAAGGAAATTGCCTTAATACCTTGGAGTTCTTGATAGTTTCCTTCTGCAAAAATTAGCAGAATTGATGGTTTCCGTTGCTCTGAACTCTGTGGGAGTTACCAGTATTCATCCAGTCAGGACCCTCCACTCTGCCTTTGAATAGGGATCATGCTGTTTGCAGGTTTAGCTTTATTTTTTAATATTGCATATTTTCATTTTAAAAACCTCATGGAAGACTTCAGGCCAGCTGCTCATACTCTGCCAGTTAAAACCATTTTAAAAAATGGTGCAGTGATAGCCTGCTCCATATCAGGGACTGACTATCCTGCAGGAATCTCTCATCTGTTTTGCAACAGGGCAAATATTCTTTTCTGGTACTTGGAGCTTAGTGTGCTTTGATTATTTTGGTTGAGTGCTCTTTCTTGTAAGCTGTTGGAGAGGCATCTCTGTAGAGTTTAGCGGGGAAGATTGTGGAGCATTGAGGAGAGAGATGAAAGACTGTTTCAGTCAGAAAGAGCTCTGCTGGAAACAATTCTTACTCTTGCAGTGGTTGATGTGGCAGATCAGGGCAGTGTTGCCATGAATCTCCACAGTCTAATCACTCCTTTCCTGTCCCACTTTAGTGTTAACTAGCCTTGATTTCACTGGATATCTGTAACTTACTTGCCTTTTACCTTTTTTTCTCTTGAAAAGAATCTAACAACTCACTGGACAGTTTGAATGAGTGAATGCATCTCCCAAAATATAAACCTGTGGCACTGTGGGGAGAGAGCAACAGAAAAATTCTTCCATCAGTTCACAAGCTTCCTCAAGCAAGCAGAAGTTGTGACTTGCCATCTTGTCTTGCTGGGAAATACATTTTCTGAAGGCTTTTAAGAGACTTCCTTGTTGACTGATTTCCTAGAGCTGCTCTCTATAAAACTTGTATCACAAGCTTCTGAAGTTCTGTTTGTCAGGTTTTTACAGATTGAGGTTTTTTCAGACTCAGTTTTGTGATCTTTTTAGAGTGGAAGTAATTTAGAGAATACTTGGCCCCTCCATATTCATAAGAGTGGCCGGAAGCATGATGCTTCTGCTTTTTTCATGGGGTTTGTCAGAACTTTTTGTTATGAAATTTCTGAAATTCCTCCGTTTTCTGAGGTTTTCTACTTTGCAGAAAACAGTGACTCCTGCTACATTTCTCTGATAGCAACATAGCTCTGTGAATCTTTCCTCTCTGATTCTATTTTAGGCCTGCTCAGTAGCATGAAAAGGGAAGTGCTTGGGAAGAGTCCTTAACCCTGCTGTCACATGCACACACTGCCTTTACTGATATAGGTGCTCAGATGATACAGTGTTTCATAAAGCTGGCTGGTCACACCTCGTCTCTTGACTTAAGCTGGAAAGGTGGCCCACAGTGGATTGAGAGACATGTTTGTTTATAGTATATGTCTATGAAAGGTCATCTTAGTCTTTGGGGGAATCTTAGTTTACTTTCTGGGCTAAACCAGGCTTTTCTTCTCTCCCTTATTCTCAGACTGAAAACTATAAGTGTCTTTCTCTATACTTCATGGTGCAAAGTCTGTCTAACAGCATCAGCAATATAAAGTTAGCTGCTGTTTTTCTTAACATTGCTGTGCTCTGTTTTGGGTACTAAGTCACGTCATGAGATGCAGTAACCCAGTCCTGTCTGTGCTTCTAGGAAGCTCTAGAAGCTGCTTAACCAACCATTATGCTGTCCAGGCTGGGGCCAGTTCTTGGGATGGTTGTTTAGAATAGCCATTGCTAACCTGTGTGCTTTTGTATATGGTAATTGCCTCTTGACTTTTGAAGCAGATGAATAACTAGATGCTTTTCCCTCCTCTAGAACGTGTCCTCCCCCGAGAGCTCCCCTGCACATAGGCCCGAGTCCATGTCACCTGAGGTAGTTATGGCACCTGAGCTGGGGGCGTGCGGGCTGTGTGTGCATGGTGGGAGGGGAGGGAGGAGTGTGCAGGCACTGAGAATAAGGGTGGAGCTTTAGTCACAGTAAGGCTGAGGAGAGTTTTCAGGGTTATCACAACAAATCAAACAAATTGAAGACTGGAATTTTATTTGTTTGTTGATCCTGGTGGGAATCAGACAGTGCAAAGACTCAGTGTCTCAGCTACTGAGGTGTAGGCAAGAGACTTGGGGACCCTGGAATTACCATCACCAATTTCAGACTCAGCTGAGCCCATGAGTAGGCTGTGAAATTTACTGAGTAATGGCCAAATGACTGCTGGGGAAGGGAAAGCATTCACCACTAGTTTTGAGTTACAAGCACACAGTAGTACATCTGACCTGCTCTCTTCAGCCTTGGCTTGTCACCTACTCACTTGCAGACTGATAATGTTGAGATGCTAAAAAATAGTATTTTGCTTACTCTGACCTGTTGTAAAAGATGAGATTAACTACCTTGCTTAGTGACTGTTTCATAGTAGAAAATATGTGCTTATCTCCAATATGGTTGATTACTTGGAGCTGTAATACAGCAGGGAAAACGTTCTCAGTGACAGCAGGAGGGCAGAGCTGGTGCCTGGTGCTGCTGTGTTTTTCCCTCTGCACTGTAGTCCTGCAAAGAGGATGAAATCTTGTCAGTTATACTCATTGTTTGAGATTCTGACATATTAATGTGGTGAAGGAGATGATTATTCTGCTGCCCTGGAGGGTTTTTGGCACTTTAGGTAGATAAATGAATATACTGTTGTATTATTGCCTAGTGCTTCACAAACTCTGACAGTGCAAAGATGATGCCATTGTGGTTTCGTTGGGAATTGCAAAATGTAAAAATTAAATGAATGTACTATTGTTAGATATTTCCAAAGCTCACAATAAGTGAAAACAAATGGCTTAGAGGTCCTGGGTGTTTTATTGTTAGGAAGTTAGTAGTGACTGACTTGGGACAGGCAAGAACTTGGCTAATAAAACAGCAGAAGGACAGCAGGTCTGTTCTGTTCTCTCCTGGCTACTGCTCTGTATGAGCAGTATGCCTCTGATGTATGAGGCAATTGAAAATGCTGAGTTTAATTCATTAACTGCCTGGAGATAGTGTTGAGCTTTATCCTCTTGCTGCAGAAAGACTGCTGAAGGGGAAAGGGCGTCCTGTATTGGACAGCTGAACTGATCATTGTTTAGTCTCAGTCCTTCCCCTGTGGAACGAGCAGAACAGTGCAGGAAAGAATCAAAGCGATAATCAGAAAGGAAACAGGAAACAGGAAGCTAGCATTGTACAGAAGGTTTTCTGACTTAAATTTCTCTCCCTACCCTTGCTTGACCTTTTTCCTGACTACCCACCCCCTCCTATATCCTTCCCGGATTTTCCAGGTCTGCCTCCGATCCGACCTGGATTTGAAGGGCGGGTACCTGGATTCCAGTGCAAACACCTGCCAGGAACGGCCGTCGCTGCTCAGCTTTGCATCCTCTGATGTGGCTCCACAATCCTCCATAAACTCTACTTCAGAGAATAACTTCCCAGGGAAAAGTGGGGAAGCACAGATGCTGCTACGAAGCTCTGATCAGGCTTTTCGGACAGAGTTTAATTTAATGTATGCCTTCTCCCCATTGAACGCTATGCCACGTGTGGATGGGTTGTTGCGGGGGTCTCCTCCTTTGGGAGACAGGAAGCCAATGAATTCGGAAGCAGGATGCTGCAGCTCTCCTGCCGAAGGGTATTTCAGCAGACACGAGTCAGGGCTGCTCAAAGAGACAGTGCATGGGTCCATGTCCCCCTGCGGCGAGAGGGCTTCTGAAGGCACCAGAGCTGCTCCCCAGAATCCGCCACAAAGGAAGAAGGCAAGTACTCCTGTAAAAGAAATTCTTATATTGACATGATGTTTACTGTTCCCACTCAGATTACTGCAAAGACAGGGAGAACAGAGAGAGTCTGGGCAAGTTATCCAGGCATCCAGTGCCTGGGTGAAAACAGTTGTTACAAGAGAGAGAGCTACCCTTTAGGCAAGATTTTGATGTGAGAAGTGGAAAAAAAGGCACCACAGTGCAAACACCTCTTCTGGGATCACACAAAAAAGAGCAGGATGCTGGCAGCTTTCATTAGCAGTTGTTAAACTGAGACAAGACCCAAAGCAATAACAAGGTGCAGCTGTACAGCTGGTGAGGGTGTTACTTATGAGGATGAAAAGGGTCCTTACTGGGAAAGAGGGTCTAATGTTTGAAAAGAAAACATAGGCTGTTTACTAGAACATATTAGAAAATTTCCATAGCATTGCAACAAAAATAAGATTAAGGTTATTTAAGTTTTAGGTCTTTGAAAATAAAAACACAGGAATATAGTTTAGCAAAAGCAAATACATACTGGTTTCTTACAGCAGGCCAGTGACCCTCATGGGACTAAAACTGAGGTAGAATGTTAAGTCACGGTAGTGCTGTGATAAAATTGGGTACTCATGGGACATTCAGGGCCTTTTCCTGTGCTTGGATTTTTTTTTTATGTCAAAAGTGGTAACTCAGATCACTTGTATAAGGGTACAGCTGGATGGAATATCTTATTTCCATTCCATTTCTGTAGTCTCTTTTTTTTTCTCCGTTTTTTCTTTTAAAATTACATTTAACTTAAAACCTTCATATGTTGAGTTACTTCTGGAAATACCCTGTTCAATATTTTAGCATCATAAAGCCTTCTGTATGGGCATTGAGTCACAGCTGATAAATTCTTCAGCAGAGCTGCCTTCCGTGAGTCCTTTATGGCTCCTTACCTCATAATAACTCTGGGGGAAGGCACGCTGAAAGGTAAGTGGAAATATTTGTGTCTTTTTGGTTCTGCTGACCTTGTGTTGCAAGGCTGCTTTATCTTTGGTTAGTGTCTTTGACAAATCTGAGACTGTTTTGCCCAAAACACATTCTATCTTGGCTACAAGCAGTTTGTTTTGGTGGTAGTGCTGGAAGTTTGCAATGCCTCTATAGCAGGAACGTGCTCTAAGCAAGTTAAAATTCTGTGCAAGGCTTCACCAAGCTTTTAGTGTTAATGTGACTGAACTAGTATAGATGAACTGGGCACTGCAGATACCAGTTCTGTGAAAAAGACTCTTATTACCTGTTTTGGGGATGTACAGATATTGAAAAAAATGCATAATGTTGTGAACCAGAGAGAGTGTATGGAGGGTTTTGAGAGGAGGGAGGTTATAGAAGCTTGTTGCTTGAATATGCATCTCCTGAAGTAATGTGAAAATCCAGGTGGTTAGAGAAGCAAATGAGCTGGGTGTTTCTACTGATGTATTGGGTCATAAAAAGTAAAGAGGGTGATCATGGCAGTCTGAATTTGCACCACTTAGCTCTTTTCTGGAGTGCCTGCAGATCCAGCAAGAGTTGATAATCCCAATATGCCTTTTCAAGTTTTACCTGCAGACCCAGAAGATTTTTTGGACAGTGCATGGGCCTGTTCCTCCCCATGTCCTGGTCCTCTGTGTTCCCTGACTCATGGCAGTATTTTCTCCCCCAGGTATCGCTCCTCGAGTACCGCAAGCGGAAACAGGAGGCCAAGGAGGGCGGCGATTCGGGGCGCGGCGCAGGGACCCCCACCCGGCAGGGCAGCGGCGGCTCCGGGACTGACGCGGACGGGAATGGCCTGCCAGGCTCCGCAGCACGAACTCCGTCCTCCCCACAAAGTGGCTTCTCCCCTTCTCATCCCTCCCTCCCTCACATAGAGGACATCAGCCCACCAGACTCGAGAGGCTGTAGTTCCTCATCATCGCTCACTAAATCCCAGGAGAGCATCAGCAGTAGGTGGTGAGTGTTATCCTTCCAAGCAAGCCTGAGATTCCCCTCCAGGGGAGGACCAAACTCCCCAGGGGGCATTTCCATAACAATAGGTGCAGTAAGATGGATTCATTTGGGTCTCTTGGTATTGTTCTCTTTCATAATTGCTAAACAACTGTGAAGGATACCAGCACTCTTCTCAGCCTGTCTTTTAGTTCCTGGTTTAGATATCAAAAATCTGTCCTGAAAGGTACTAACTTAAGCAGTTGTTGCACTTCTACAAGTTCCCTTTTGAGGTCTTGGGTTCTAAGGTCTTGCCCAGGCAATGAAAGTCTAGTGCAGGTCTTTTTTTGCTGAACCTTCACTCTTCTTGGACATGAGTGACCCTAAGTCCACTCCTGTTCTGAAGGAAAGCTCACAGGCCTCTGTAACTTTGCATTTGAGAAGCAGGAACTGTGCAACAACTCTAGCTTTGCTAATTTACCAGACTCTGGTCAGTGGTGTGCCTAAGACATGGACAAACCACCTTTATCATGGTTACCATGAGAAGGTTTGATAAGGGGAAAGTCTTCAAAAATGTTTGAATCTCGTCCAAAACACAAAGTAGTGCACTGAATTGCAAAGTGTGGCATTATAGTGCCAGTGATGGCTGGGAGCTTCTGCTGACTGGAGCTGTGTAGGGCACTGGCTCTGCTGGCCTGGAATCAGGTTCTGGTTTTGCACACCACCAGCAGAAAGGCACACAGACACACACCCCCCTTTCCTGATGCTGATCTCCACATACATGGTTGGGTCACTGCCCAGGTAATGGCAGGGGTGTGACATGAGGAGAAATTCAAAGCAGCGCTGGGGGCAGTGAGAAGTATGAAGTTTGTGTTGAAAGCACTTGGGTGAATTTGGGGGAGTAACAGATCTTTTTCCTTCCTTTTTCCATCACTTTTCAAGCAGAGTTTAATAGAAACAATTTGTCTTCTACCTCTCTGACTGTTTTCTGTCTACCAGATGACCTTCTGCCAGATACTGAGACTGGCCACAGCTGAGGCAGTCTGCTAATGATTAGTTTATCATCATTATTTTATTTTCAAATATTCTATAAAAGTGGTAATAGCCCATGTTGTTCTCTTCCTGTGCGACTTCGTTCTGCTTGTAAAAAAGTAGGAAAAAATCCAACCAGCTGAATGAACTAAAACAGGTTCAGAGTAAGGTGTCAGTTTGGCATCCTTGCTTTAGTACCATCTTTTGTGTTCTGTGAGCTTCATCTGCTGCTCCCTCAGCAGGTCCTGCTCTGGCTTCAGTTTTCCACATGCTTTCAGGAGTAAGTATTGTGTGGATATAAAGATCCTATTATTATGGGACACTGGATATAAAGTTGAAACCATGCTGATACGTTTTGAAGTGGGATTAAGCAGATTTGCTGCCTTTAAAATTCTTGGGTTTCTGTGTTTTAATCGGCACGGCTGACAAACGTACACTCACCTTCTATTTTAAAAAATACATTAGAACCTGTTACTGAGGTAAAATGACCCAGTTTCTTCTTTCACTCCATGTGAAAGGAATTACATGTTAGGTACATTTCCAGACATTCACAATAATATTAGGAACAGAAGAAATTGGTGGGAACTAAAATTCCATGCCTTAATGTGTAGAGTTTTCCAGATTTTTGCTGAATTCTGCAATAATTGAGAATAGCTTTCATTAAAAAAAAAAAACCAAAAAACACAATGGTTTGTTTTAGTTGCCAGGATAAAGCCATCACAATGTAAACAGATGTGCTGCTGCCCAGTAAACCCAGCCTTGCAGAAAACAAGTCTCCAAGCAAACAAAATAAAAAACCCCTAATGGAAAGCAAAATTTTCAATATATCTTAACAAAAATTAAATACAGAAATCAGTCAATATGCAGTTAATATGCATGCTTCCATCACATGCAATGCATTTAATATAATCTAAATATTTAAATTCAGGCATTTTTAAGGCACAAATTCATCAATGTCCAGAGTAAAGGCATTGTAAATCGCTGGTCATAGTGATGCTGTCTATAGATTAAAAAACATATTTCCAAAGAGATTTGGATGGTCCTGTGTGTGGTAGATGGAATATTGACCCAGGGGCCTAAGGTTTGTCTGTAGCTCTGTTTTTCTTCAGCAGTTTGACTTTAGGAAAGCCACTTCACCTGTTTTTCACCCTTAGACAAGACACTTATAAAATGGAACAATATCTAGCATTAATCTTGTGTGGAGAGTTTTCACACTACAAAATAAACAAGACAAAGTGGCATTAGTGGGCAAAATGGCCCAGCTAGCTCAGGAATATTACAGTGTCCAACTATATTGTCTTGGCACTGCATTATCATAAAGGTATTGAGTTCGCTTCTGCTTCATTTGAATGAACGAAATTATGCAAAATAACTGCAGTTAATCTTAAAACAATACCAGGATTATGAAAGAAGTGTTGAATCTCAAGACAATTGTTCTGTAACCAGGTGACTTACTGAACTGGATGCTTATACCATGTTTTTTATTAAAGGCCTGCTGTTCTGAGGGCAGTGGCATCGTGATAGCAGAGACCAGCAGTGTGAAATCCCACTGGAGATTTTTTACATGGCAGAAGCAGTTCAGAAGTTTGTTCCTGATCTGTCTAAAGAGCTGGTGGTCTCTGCTCCCCTGTGCATTGGTGATGTTGCTCTCACATGTCACAGCACTCCTCAGCTGTTCCTGGGGTTTGTTGCAGGATGGTCCCGACGTCAGTGGAGAGGCTGCGGGAGGGCCGGGGGATGCTGGAGAAGGTGCTGCGGAGCGGCGCGAAGGTGTCCCAGAGACACGAATCCTCCCCTTCGCAGGACAGCGCTCCCGAGAGAGATGCAGGTAGGATGGTGAAACTTTTATGTGCTTGGATAACTTTGCCAATTTCTCTGTGAAGTTGGTTAGTTGTACCTTCACCTTTAACATTATCAAAGCCACCTTCTGCAAACCAAAGTTTACTGTTACTCAGATACTGCATGAGCCTCTATCCCTCTTCTGTTAGACCTGGAAGACTTCTAGATTTTTTCCTAGGGATTGAATTCAAGACTGCCTGAGCCTTGACTCTGACAGTGACAGCAGCTTCTTTATTCTTGGACAGATGGGTTAGCACCTCCTGTGCTTCGAAAGATCTCTCATTTAATGGTCATTGGATGAACATTCAGACAACTGTATTACCTTGTTTCTGAGCAGTTTAGGGCAAGTATGTATTTCCTTCATTCCAAATCAGACTTTTTCCCAGCTGCAGTAAGATGTGTTTGAGACCAGCTTTGAAAATTGACTTCTCATTTGGAGTTCTCCTGGTTTTGTACACCTAAATTCATTCTTTTGGTGCTTTTTCTTCATCTAGTCTTGAGAGGAGGTCCTCTTGCCTATCAAATATGTCACAGTTTCATGGGACCCCATTGGTAGTCTTTTCCCTGTCTTTCCCATACCAGTGAAAAGTGGCTTTCCTGGTTATTTTTTAGAAGGGTAGGCAAAATCCAGGCTCTTGGAACAGGTCTTTGCCCAATGTAACCTGTACAGCTCTGGCTCTTCAGTGTCACCCAAGAATTAGGATGGAGTTAAACTTTCATCTGCAGTGATAAATTCTTTCTTGTTACATAAACCCCATCCCATTCTGAGTTGTGAAAACCTAATGCTGCAGCTGACAAAAGTCATCTTGTCTCCTTCATCCTAGCACAGCAAAGTACGTTTTTTCTTCTTTTGCTTGCTCTGGCAATTTCTTCAGCAGCTTGTTTAGATTCTTGTTCGGATTCTTTGAGCCACCTCCCCTCCCCCAGCTGCTGCTCGGCTTCTTAGTGAAACAAATGGGTGGCTGAGTCCCTGCTGTTCCTGGTAGCACCTGGAGGAGTTATGAAGATGCACATTTCCACTTCATGCTGCTGTAACAGATAATATTAACAGGAACTAAAAAATCCTCAAGTTGGAGAGTTTGCTGATGAGGCATGTGGCAATGAAATGGAATTTGTGTGCATTGCACGCTTCTGAGAACTGCAGCTGCTCTCAGCAAAACCTGTCACTTCGTATATGCTTTAGGATGACACAGGCCAGTGCAGCCAACAAAAGCAGTTATTCATTTCCTTCCCTTGTGCAGGTATTGAGAATGGGGGAGGAAGAGGAAGGCTCTAGCTTTTAAGTTTACATAAAGCAAATTCAGAAAGGTCGTAGTTTATTTACTCTTTGTAATTTAGTCTTTTGGTAGTCTTTAACTTGTCACAGTTTCTTTCTGGGAACAGGCACTGCAAGTAAATTGTGTAGCCCTGCTGGTGTGCCCAGCCTTTTAAGAAACAATTTCTTCCAGAAATCTTTAGATTTCTTGTGATTCTCGTACTCGACTATCTGTTAATCACGACAATCTCTGAATTGAACAGCTCTTCTGTGCATGACTTTTTAACAAAACATGCCCTAAACTTCTGAATTTTGCCATTTTGCAGTACTGGTGATGCCTTGAGAAGGCTGACCTAGAACAGAGGCTAGACAGAGTTAAAGAATAAAGTAGGTATTTATTAAAAGTCCTTAATGGATACACCTTGGGCAGTACAAGAACCTGGCCATGGCTACACACAAGATAAACCCAAAATGGTCACAAAATGGATGACCAGTCACAAGGTCTCACACTTTTATAAGTTTTGGTCCATTTGCATATTGGAATTAGTTGTGCAGTTATAGCTTTAGGTTATGAAGTTGCATCCTCCTTTTTTTTCTCTCTTCAATTCACCGTTGTTTATACTTTTTGGGCCTGGAGCTTGTAACAGTTGTCCTTGGACAAGCTGGAAAAGGATCGTTTTGTCTACCTACCCTGTGAAGAGAGCTTGCTAACACTTAATATGAAGCTCAGAGTTACGCACTAAAGCAGCACAGAATCTGAAAAATATGAAAGCTGAAACTTAAGGCATCACTTGGAATGTCACCAAACAGCCCCTTTCTGCATCGATGACATTTCAGAAATGGAAGGTCGCACAGGACACATGCTGGAAGCTTCACACCCTGGTCTCTGTGCCAGCCTGTGCCCTGAGGGAATTTCTGAGCCTCAAGAACAGACAAGAGCTACATCCAGATCCATGTTAGCTAAGCCAGCACTGTGGTGCAGCACAGAGAGGAGAGTAGCAGCAGAACCACGGGCACTGCTGGCACTGATGCTTGTGTCAGTGCAGCTGGGGCAAAGCCAGACTTGTCTGGCAGAAGTACAGAGCAGACTGAGGCAGCGTGTCCTGTTTCATGACTGAAGCACATCTGTCATATAAATTTGATACTAATACCAACACTGTTTCACCAAGGCATTTCAAAGGCGGCTGCTGAGAATCCCTGAGATGCTGCAGATAAACAGTTCTGTCTCATTAGTCTGCAGGAGAACTCTGATGTGAAATCATCTAGTCCCAGCAGCTTCACCTCTCCTGCAGAAAGCAGGATCACCAGCCATGGTTACAGGGGTAGCAGCTGAAGCACACAGTTGGCACAGTGCCTGTGTCACTGCAGTAAGTACTTCTTGCCTACCCCAGGTCAAGTTCAGTGATATGGTAGGACAAGAAGCTCACCCACCCTTGAAGTGCAAGAAAGACTTACTCTGTTGGGAAGCATTTTATTCTTCCTGGTCTTTCACATACCTGAGGTGGATCAGAGGGTGCTGTATGCTGCCAGTGCCCTTCAAACCTCAAAGCATTTCCATCATCTTGGCCTGTTAGAAAAACAAGCATTTCTGAGTTCCAGGAGTATCTCTGTAGCAGCTCAGTTGGCTTGTAAACCATAGTCCCCAAAATGGCAGCATGGGATGTCTGTCTTTGGAAGTATCTGAATCTGCCTTTGAGGAATACCCACCACAGGATCCTGCTGACAGTCCTCTGAGAAGGGCAGTTTTGTCTCCTGAGCTGTAACTGTATCCAGTGTGGATTCCAGTAACCAAGACTGAGTGAGAAATTTCCTTAGAAACCATCTTCTGCCTCTCATATCCTACTGAAGAGCCAGGAGAGTCCTGGCTCTGTCTGTGCATTATCTCCAGGTATAGTCGTTCAGACAGGCTGGTCCAAGGCAGGTGGGCTTTGTGATAAACCAGAACACACTGTTGTGAGGGGAGTGACCACTCTTGCACATGTAGCTGTTCACACATGTCAAGGTTTCCCAATTGTCTTTTGCGGGGTTTCTTCAGTTTCTGATATGCTGGTGGCTGGGGAAGCTGGAACACAGGGGATGGACTGTGCAGTGTCATTTGAGAGGGAGCTGCTGTGGCCTCAGTCGGTGCAGTGAGGTTTAACATCTTGCCTGTACATTGCAGATGCAGCAGAAGGAGACACTCCAGAAGCCCACAAAGGACCAGCAGTTTACAGTCCTTCTCGATACAGCTACCAGGTAAATGCTTTCATATTTATCTGCCCATTCTGAAATAAGGCTTTTATAAGGAGGGAAACAGTGCTTAGCTGCCGTTGTTCACAGTGCTGCACTAAGTACCTTAGCATGAGAAGCAGGTAGGAAATGGGGAAAGTCAGCCTGACATGCATTTTCCTTTTTTTCTGCATGCCTTGTTCAGCTGCTGCAGTCTGACAGTCCCCAGGCAGAATCACAGACCCTGCTCCAGCAGAACTCCTCCCCGTACAGAGGGCACCTCGCGCCGTCTCCTGGATACAGCTACCGAGCAGCAGCACAGAGGACAGGACACAGCCTGTCCCACAGTTCCTCAGAAACATCCCTCTCCTCCACCTCATATTCCAGCCCTGCCCACTCGGTCTCCACAGACTCCTCTGCCCTGTTTGCAGGGAATTCGGGGTATTTCAGCAGCCAGCAGCACTCTGGCAGTGTCAGCAGCAGCCTCCTGAGGAAGAGCTGCCCTGCGGCTGCCAGCCCGGCACAGCAGACAGCTGTAGACTCTCTCTCCTCGGAGTCGGGCTCCCAGCCCTGCACAGGCGTGTCGGGCTCTTCCTCCGCTCCCCAAAGTGCTCGGTCACTACAGTCAGACTTGCGGACTATCAGCCTGCCGAACTCTGGGCAGTCTGTTCTCTACCAGGGCTCCCGGGGCGCAGTGATTTCCAATGCACAACACTATCCGCACCGTGGGGGAAGCAGTGTCCATCAATACAGACTGCAGCAGCTTCAAGGTTCTGGAGTAAAGACTCAAACAGGACTTTCCTAGGGCTGCCTGGACTTCAGGAGGACAAAACTGCCCATAGCTCCTTCCAGTCACCCCTGGAAGTGGCTCCTGGGCTGGTGTTCAAAGTTTGCACCTGATGCTGGGGTGCCAGGGGTCAGAGGCTGAGGTCGAAAATGCACGGGTGAGATTTGTGAGCAGTATTGGCCTCTGGCCTGGTAGGAGAATACAGATTTCTCTGAGGCAGAGACTGTAGCAAAGCAGTTCCCTGACATGTGGGTATATTGCAAAAACAAAAAGAAACAAACAAAACAAAACAAAAAAAGAAAAAGAAAAAAAAAAAGGAAAAAAAAGAAAATGGTTCAAGTGCAATGACTGTGGCGCAGCCTCTGTCTCTGGTCCGTGCCCATGGCCACAGTCACACATGCAGCACGGACACAGTTCTGAATTCAAAAGCAGTTTAAAGGAAATGTTGGGGGAAGTTAACTCCAATCTCTTTATAGGTCAGGTTCTCAGTGCGTTCTGGGGAGGGCTTTAATCCGTTACGATCATTCCAGTCACAAGCAGACGAGTGCACACGGCTGCCTTTGGGCCTGGGTTGCCACTGCCACCATTGGAGCTTTTTCCAGGACAAGAGAGTCTCTGCAAATGCAAACAGCATGGGAGGGGTTTGGAGCATGTGCCTGTGGCTGCAGAGGATCTGGGGTGCACTGTCGTGTGCTGCTTCATTGCAGGTCTGTCGTGAACGAGTGTTTTTAAGGTCGCTTAAGGAATCTGTGAACAGGAGCATGGCTGGGGCCGTGCTGCCACGTGCTGCCGTGCCGGGGGCTCTCTGGCTGCTGGTGCGCAACGCACAGGGGATGGCCAGGGCCTCGTCAGTCGAGTGATGCTGCGGCTCACGGGGGGCTGCAGGCAGAGGAGCGGGGGGGCTGCAAGGGGCAGTGGTGGGGTGGTGGGTGGGCACCCCGGTCTGTGCTGAGCCAGAGGCTCTCCAGGCAGTGCCGTGTGGGGTCTTTCCCAGCCACTGTCACCCGCCGAGCGTGGCAGGAGAGCCAGCCCAGACACAGTGCGCTGTGTGTTCAATTCCATACGATTGCCAGCTTCTTTCTCACTTGTTTACTGTAATATCGGGCGTGTTTTTATTTATCTAATTTTATATTCAGTTATAACCATAGTAGGTTAGCTAATATATGACAGGTGTCATCCCTGGTGCTGCAGTGGAACTTCTCCTTTCTCTTGGATAACATAATGCTGTGAGTCTGTCTCCCCTCTCCTTGCAGATGCACAGTCTTCTTCCTCTTTTTTAGGACTGTTACAGATTTCTCTAATTCACAATTGAAATCAGGTGTTTGTTCAGCCTAGGGGAGACTTTTAAAATATTGAAACAAAGAGTAGCTTTCTCACACTGTCTGGCTGTGAGCGTGTTGGGATGGAACTTGTCACCCCGCAGTTGGGTGTCTGTATACTGTATAACATAGGTGTAAACTTCACTTGGCTTAGCCCTGGGGGTGCAGCCTCCCCTTTCGTGCTCTGAGCAGCACGGGGCAGACGGGCTCTGCCCTGTCAGGCAGCGGGAGGGGGCCAGGGGGGCCCTGCCCAGAGGCTCCAGCACCTTCGGGCGCAGCAGGGGGGCAGGAGGGAGGGACCCTGGAAAGCTCTAGGAAAGGTGGGGGCTGTAGCTTCTTACTCTAGTGGAGTTTTTACACCATGCTGTAACATTTGAACTTTCACAAGAGATGTAATAATTTTGATAATAAAAATACTTAACTTGAAAACTAGTATTGTTGAATTTCTTACTACCTTGAGCGCTGGTGCCCAGGACATAGGACAAGGGGATGATGGCATGTTAGTCTCTCTTCCCTGTCTCCTGCAGGGTAAGAAAATCCTTGCAGGAGCAGCCTTGCAGACCTCCCTCTTGCCTTCTGCCAGGTGAAGCTAGGAGCTGCTGTAGGAGCTGCTGTTCTTGAGGAAATTCCCTGAGCTGGGATTGTGAGATTTTTGGCTCTGCTGCTGTTTTTGCCCAAGCTCATTTGTGGAGGAGATGTCCCCTACACCACTACACCTGCTTTAAAACCTGTTTTCTGGTGTGCCAGAACCTGGTATCCAGGGTTTTCATACTGCTTGCTTTTTCCTTAGGAAGCCTGACATGGGCTGAGCTGGTGTGGGGCCTGCCAGGTATGTCTGCAAGTGCTGGTTTGAGGTGACCATGGCTTCTGGTCTTTGACTGCCCTCACTGTGAGAATGTTCCCCCGACACTGTGCGACAGCATCTGTCATGGTTCATTCTGTCCTGTTGTGTCCCCGAAAAGAGTGGCTCCATCTCTACCATTTCTTCCCTGAAAGCAATTGTGGTAGCACAAACCCTGCTCTTCTCAGCCTCTTCTGCCATCTGCAGGGCTCACCTGCACTGTGAGCATGTCCCATGCCAGAGGAGCCAGGCCTGGCCAAAGCTCTCTGCAAGTCCCAGAGCTCCCCATGCTGCCCTCACACAGCCCAGAATGCTCTCCCCACTCCTCTACCAGAGCATGCCACTGGACTGACCGGCCATATAGTTTTTTTCCATCAAGACACTGGAATTTGATGAATTTCAGGAGTTTTTTGATGAATTTCATGCATTTTTGTATCAGTCTGTGTTGGTCAGTGAGCTGACAGAACACTCATCGTGCACTCTGGACAGGCAGAAGGGATGGGTTCAAAGGCTCCTAGGGATGGCTGGGATCCCTGCCCCACCCCCTGCTTTGCCAGGAAGTGGGACAGCCCCTTTCTCTGGGGACTCCCCCTGCCCAGAGCCCCTCTTTGTGTGCCAGCCCATGTGGGTGGAGGCTCAGCACCGCAGGCTGCAGCATAGGCTCCCCGCTACAGCTCAACACTCACAGGCGCTCCTTTGGCCTCCTTGCAGACCACCTCCTTTGGTGATGGCTAGGAAGAACCCATCCCAAACTTCCCCACAACACAGGGCTCCGAGTTCATCTGGTTTGAATTATATTTTTCAATAGGTTTTGTGAAACACTGTATCAAACTTTGTACTAAAATACAGATATATTACAGCTACTGTATTCCTTTCTCCACTGATTTTCTTGGTTTGTTTTTCCGATTCAGCTGGCAACAGCGCTCTCAAGCTGGCAAGACCCGGGCGCTGCGGGTTCCTGTGGACCTCGTTCTGGGGGGCAGCTGTCAGAGGGATGTGGGCACCGCTGGGCTCATGGCTGGCAGAGGGCACAGGCAGGAGTGCTGGCACCCACTCCATGCCAGGTGGCTTTGGCTCCCAGATGGTGTTTCGGCACAGCTCCATCCCCCACAGCCACCCCGCGGGGCCTCAGGGCACCACTTACCTGCTCCAGCCCGCCCCTGGTGCCTGGTGAGGCGCTGGGTCCTGCAGAGCCCTTCACTGCCATCCCCCAGCAGCCTCCATGCTCTGTGGCCCCATCCCAGGACCGTGACCCACTCTGCTCCCTGCTCCCACTTGCCTTGCTCCCTGGCCTTGCCCAGTGTCTGGGTCCAGCCCTGCCAGGGCTCCAACGAGTCCCTGGGGGCCCTGCCCTGGGCCCTGCGAGGAGCCCCAGCTGCTCGCACTGAGACACGGCCAGTGCTGAGGACTTTATTGCATTGCGAGGGCTATGGTGACCCAAGCCCCTGTGGCCAGGGGAAGCCCACACACATGCTGGTCTGGTCAGCAGAGCCACAGCCAGGCTGCAGCCACCCGTGCCAGGATGTTGGCTCTCGGGTGCTGTGCGTGGGCCTCCGAGGCCAGGCCACCAGCTCCCCACCTGCCATCACCGCGGGCCAGCGAGGTACAGCCAGGAGGCCAGGAGGGTACAGGAGTGCTCAGGTACACCTGGCCGTACCGTGTGGCAGGGAAAGCCTTGCTGTCACCAGTGGAGATAAAGCACCGTATGGGGATGGGGAGGGAAGGCGTTTGGCAACAGCCCGCGGCCAGCTCGGGGAGGGGTCTTGGCGGGCGGGTCCTCCTGTGCCCGCCCGGGGGTTTTGTATGTTCAGCTGCTCCCACTTACCAGGGCTTACATTCAACGGCGGCACGAGTCGGGTGTCCCACGGCCGGCAGCAGCGAGGCCCCTGCGGTCCCCATGCTGAGGGGAGCGAGCAGCCTGCGACCCCAGCCACGCACCAGGAAACGCCATGTCCTGGGCTGGACTCCCGGGGCGAGGGGAGAGGGGGCTCGAGTCACTTTACCCTGTTTAGAGAACATGAATTTACATGTAAAAGTAGGGGTTGGGCCCCATCCCGGCCACCGGGTCCCCTGGCTGTGGAGACAGGATCACGGAGCTGTACAAAATGGGGAGTGGGGAGGGGTCCGGGGCCCGGAGCAGCCGGCACGGGGCATCACTGGGTGCGCGTTCGGGTGGGAGGCAGCAGGTCAGGAGTCCTGGGGATGTAGAAATCTGTTAAAAACTCCAAGACTGTTTTTTCCTTGAAACAAAACCGCAGCTGGATTCTGTTCTTGAACAAAGCGGGTTTGAGGCATCCTCCCCTGGCGGCGGCCCGCAGGCAGCAGTGGGTACGGAGCTGGCAGGGTGCGTGGGATGGTGGTGCCGGCGTGGACATGGAAGTGGCCATGGATGCGGCGGGCGGCTGGCGCATCCCTGGCACAGGCACCGGGGCCCGGAGGGCGGCGCGGGACGCTGCGTGGCCGCTGGCAGCAAATGAAGGGCAGGACAGGGAGGGAGCGCCCAGGCTGTCGGCCATGGGAAGAGGGTCCTGCTGCAGATGGTCGGCCTTATATCCTCTGCGGGGAAAGCACAGCAGGTTGGGGATGGACTTGGGCTGATCTTACTGCATCATTGTGCTACTTGCATGTGCCAGGCATATGCCTGTCCCCATCCCTGCCACCTTGTCTCTGCTGCCTTCCTTCCCCATTACCCCCAGCCCTGCTGTCTGCACAGCCAAGCTCCCCCCATCCCATCCCATGCAGACACCAAGCACAGTCACACCCAGAGACACCACAGAGGGACAGGGGACAGGACAGTGACACTCAAGGCTTACCGCAGTGCCAACAAAATCTGTGGAAACAGAAGAGAGAGAGGTCAGGCAGGGCAGAGGCTCAGCAGCTGCTTCCCACCCTGCCCAGCCTGGTTTGCCTTGTAGGTGGCAGTGAAGACCATGGGACCCTTACCATGCTGCCAGAGGGGCCAAGCCCCCCAGGCTGTTCCCACCCAGGATCCCCCGTAGCACGGTGCTCACCTTTGCTCTCTGTCTTGAGCTCCTCGTGCAGCAGGTCGTTCTGCCGGTTGCCGAGAACAAAGGCCAGGAAGGAAAGGATAAGGGCGTTGAGGATGCCGATGATGGCCAGGATATAAGCCCAGCGTACAGAGCAGTCGCCCAGGGAGTATTTCCCTGTCTTCTCCCCGCACATGTCCCGTATGGTCTCTGCATCCCAGCCATCAGGAAAGATCATGCAGCCCAGCACCAGGCAGAGCGCTGCGAGAGGGAGAGCAGGGGGAACCATCAGAGGCAATGGAGTGGCAGTGCTGGGCACCGAGCCCCCCAGTCAGTGCATGAGTGCAGCCCACGTCTGGCAGGAAGCCCACCTTGGCCCCATGACAGCCGGAAACGTGGCAGGTGACAGCCACCACTGCCTCAGGAGTCCCAGGGACTGTGTTTTTGGCAGTCCCAAATCTGGCCCACACACAAATAGGGACTTCAGGCTCTTGGTTTCTACCAGCATCAGCCACAGGATCAGTGGCTGTCCATGGGCTTTCCTCATCACCACAAACTCCCTGCACGTGGGCAGGAGCTACCAGTGCATTGTGGACAGGGATGCTGCCTGTGGAGAGGACTGGCATCCCCAGGAGCCCCCACATCTGACCAGCACACAGCCTGCAAGCACCACTCCCAGAGGGGTCACCTTCCCAGCAGGCCTCCACCCAGCACACTCTGTGCTGAGCAAGGAGACATCAGGGAACACAGGGATGGAAATGCCAAGACAAAGCTTGTGACTGACAAGGTAAGGAGGTGACTTTTTCTGACTACAGCAAGTACAAAAAGCTCCTCACCCCATATCAGCTGGAAAAGCTAAAAATAGTAATGATGTTGGCTGTGGTGCCCTGCAGGTACTTTGCCCTGAGTTAAGAAGAACCAAGAGGCTTGTGCCCACACCAGTAAGAAGTTCTCTCTCTATCCCTTACAGTAAATACCCTGCAGGCAGGCAGCTGGCGGTCTGGCATGAGCTTTCTGGGTGCTGGCGTGTGTTTTGAACTGCTTTCTATGGGGAAGGGAAATCCCAGGAGGGAGGCAAGTGCCTGCAGGGCATCACACTGCACCCAAGAAAGGACAGGGATGCTGGCACATTATGTCATGCAGCAGCTGCTGCCTGGTCTCTGACTGCTCCACACACATAGCAAATCTCCTTGGTAAAAGTGTCTTTGTGGACAGTGGCAAGCCCTGCATACTGATTTACTGCAATGCACAGCCCTGGTGCCCCCCCAGCACCACACGGCTGCACAGAGCCAAGCCAGTGTCTCCAGTACATTGTCACCAGGGACTCCCAGCCAAGCACAGCCTGTCTGGGGGAGCTCCCTGCTCACTGGGACTGGGCCAACCCAAAACCATCCCTCTGCTAGGAAACACAGTCAGTACCAAGGCCATGCACCGCATGGTAAATGGTGAGGAGCAGCCTGGCCTGCTGCTGCACCTTGGAATAGAATGGCATTAATTCAGCTGAGGGCCTGAATTAAAGGGGATCAGGTGCAGCAGACCTGTGCCAGGGACTGTTCCTGTGAAAGCAGTGATGCTAAGAGGATTTTAGGATCCTCTGAGCTCCCAATGCACTGCAGCTGTGAAACAAGTTGAGGTGCTCTGTGGCAATCCCCAGCAAGGGGGTGGGTTTACCCCCATGGCACTGCTCAGGCTGGCACGACCCAGCCTGGAAATGGGCACAGTTGTAAGGGATCTACTGAAGTCACTGAGGAGGAGAAAAGGACCACAGGTATGCAGTGAGGCTGGGGGAAAGCACAGAAAGCAGCAGCTCCAGCTGCCTGGGCAGGTAGCAGGCCTCAGCAACAGCCACTCTGGACCCAAAGGAGAACAGGGCCTGTGTCCAAGATGGTAGGCAAATATGAGTTAAAAAATCAGGCACCAATTTTACCTACACCAGCAAGGGCTTGGGCAGGCTCCCAGCCTTTGTGCAAAGCCCTCAGTCAGTCCTTCACAGGAGCAGAACAGCAGCCCCTGGGTCTGTCCCTGGACTCTGCAGGCAGTGTCATGTCCTCTGCATTCTTGAGCATTATTCGGGGTCCAGATGGGTCCAGCTGCCCAGGTAAAGCAGAAGCCTGCCAAGAGCTCACTGCTCTGAAAACACCACAGGTGAGAGGGTCTCCCAGGACATCTGCAGGTCCCAAACATGGTAGGACAGGCAGCAACGCACGAGGCAGTGGATTAACATGCTGGAGAGCCATGGCACTCACGGAGGACATGAGATACAGGGTTTAAGGCAAAAGTAGGGTGGCTCAAAAAGGAATGGGCGACACTCGTGTGGTGGCTTGTCACAGCACAGTCAAGGAGGACATGCAGTGATGGCCACTGCCAGGACACTGCCTGGCTCCAGCCTGTGTCTGCTTGTTCTGATCCCTCTCATCCCCGTGTGCCTGCTCTCTACTGCGCCAGGACAAAGGGCGTCTGTGCCCTGTCCCACCGAGCAGGGACTGAGCCCTCACAGACCATTTGACAGAATTAAACAACAAATGTACTACTGGGCAGAAGCATGTGCCCAAGTCACCACACCTACCCAAATCTCTCTGCCTCAGGGTGACTGGCCTTTTCCCAAAAACCCCTCACTACAGCTCCCTGGGAAGTGGCTGAGGTGGGGCTGTGCTACTGAAGGCAGGTGCTCTCCTGGTGAAGAGCAGCTCAGTGCTCTCCTCCTCCTCCCATCTGCCCTTCGTGTTCCCAGCAGCAAGCTGAGTCCTCTGCTCTGTCACAAGCAATTCCCTTTTCTGCACTTCCCAGGCTGCCCAATGTCCTGGAAACACCTTCCCGTGCCCGCAGCAAGGAGTGACTTTGAAAAGCAGAGCAAGAACAAGGAGGGGATCCCCACACAGTCCACAGGCATTGGCACTGGCCTCTCCAGCAGGCCTGAGGGATGTGGGATGAGGGCTCTGCCTGCCCGTCCCCTGCTGTTCTGCCAGCACCTACCTGCCAGCACCTACCTGGCACCATTCTGCCAGCACCTACCTCCAAATGCCCCAAGACCCCTTGCAGACCTGGAGGAACACCTTGGGTTTTGTTTAAAGTAGCCTATTTCTATGCCTTGCAACCACAAGAAAAGCACAAAAGATGACGACTCCTACGAAGAGCCACTATTAAAAAGGAAAAAATAGCCCAACTCCTATCCATTTTGCTTTTAATTCCTGCTCTTCTGACCGTGTGGTGCCAGTCCTCACTGTCAGTGGCACCAAGAATGGCTGGCTGGTCTGTCACACCCCACAGCTGTCATCCTTCCCCTAGGCCCTGGGCTCCAACTCCCTCTTCTAGAGTTTTCCCAATTGTAAAGACAGTTTTGTGAGCAGGCATTTTAGTGATCACTGGGACAGGGTGTATGTGCAGGGAAGATGATCCTGCTGGGGCTGGGGCTCAGGCTCTGGCCCCATAAAGCTGGCATTTCTTGGCTTGGTTTTACAGCTGGTTCATGGCTTCTCACTCCTTAGTGCTCCCTTGTCAAGGTCCATTAGAAACAACATGGGCATCTCAAGGGCTTTTGATAGCCTCACAAAAGAAATTAATCAAAGGAAATGCAATGTTATGACTCAGGCTGCAACACTGGAGCAAGATTTGAGCAGAAAGAGGAGGCTCCTCCTGGCAGGACATCTCCTGGTACAAAGTGCATTTAGCTAATTTGGACTGTCTGAGTAACCTGTATGTTTGCAGAGTACCACTGCCCCTGTCCTGAGCAGCTGCGCCTGTAAGATTAAAATCTGATTTTTTAAATTACTTTTTCTGTCTAGTTTAGTCTGCAGGTTTGAGTGAAAACTGGCTTTTACTGCTTCTGCCTGCCATGGGTGGAAGAAGCTCAGGACATGCCCTGCAGCTGAGATGCAACCTCCTCCAGAGCATCACACTGCCACAGAACACACAAATGGGAAGATGTGGGGTAATGGGGGGAAAACCTGCAATCACTGGGTCCCAAAAGGGCTTTTTAAACCTGGCATGGGGGCAGCAGATCCAAATACCCCAGGGAACAGGGGCTGGGCTGTGCTGTTGGGGTCTAGAGTGGCTGCTTCTCACCAGAAAACCTCCTGAGAGCTGAGCACCAAAAGGAAAGGGGACAAACACGGTCCCACTTCCTCCCCCTAAGAACTGAAATCCCTCAAAAATAAATCAACACTAAGGGCAGCGTGCTCAGGACGGCGAGCACCGGCCATTTACACAGACATGAGCTCCCTTACGGCGTTTTGCTCCACAGGCTGGTTTTGTGCCAAAAAATCAGCAGGATTCAGAATAGAGTTATGAGTTTGTATGAATCAGAACTGACAGTTACTTTATCTGGAACAACAGTTAAGGGATGTGAGCTCCAGGACACGAAGGCTCCGAGACGCCCGGCTCTGCCCCTCCCCGCGAGTACTCAGGCACATTAACAGCCGCGACGGGAGGGCTGCGCTGCCGTGCGAACCCCGCGGCTGCTGCTGCTGCTGCTGCTGCTGCGGAGCACACGGCGCTGCACGGATGCAAAGGATGGGCTGCAGCCCGGCTCCTGTCCCCTTTGCAAGACCTGAATGGTAGGGGAGGAAGAGGGGAGTCTTCAGGAAAGCTTTTTTGGGGGTCCAGAAGACAGTAATTCTGCAAATGCTTAGGGCTTTTGCAGTGTTGTTATTTTTGCTGCAAGGTCAGCAGGTGGAAGTGGTTCATATAGGGGCAATATTTCTCCCTTTGACAGAGAAAGGGCTTGAGAATAAACTGCAGAGTCACAGGAGTGTTAAGGTTGGAAGGGATCTCTGGAGATCATTTAATCCAACCCTCTTGCAAAGGGTCACCTAGAGCAGGTGATTCAGGAACATGTCCAGATGGGTTTTGAATGACTCCAGAGACAGAGACTCCACAACCTCCCTGGGCAGTCTCATGCTCAGCAGCTGTCCCAGTTACACTCCAAGCTGGTTTGCAGCAGTGGTATCTGCCTCATATTTTTTCATTAAGAATTTCAATTAATGACTTTTATATCCATGAAAACAGTATTTTGAAACCTCAAAATCTCTGAAAGGACTTGGGTCTCCAGTGTAGGTACCCAGTTTGTGGTAATTGGGAGTGGGGCTGCGGCCCAGCCTCATCCCCAGTGGCTACAGCTGTGAGCAGCAGGTGAGCAGCACTGACAGCAATGAGCCAGGGAGTGCCCAGGTGTGCTGAGCAACCACCAAAGGGAACAGGGGGCACACAGGTGCAATGCATGAACCATGAGGGGTATAAAAGGTCAGGCTAAAGAGCAAGAAGAGCAGCTGCTTGCAGCCTTCTGAAGTGCAGTGATGTTACTCTGTATGGGCAGACACCTGAAGCCTTCTGATGTGGTATGGTGTGAATGCTTAAAGCTTTCTGAAATTGTATGATATTCTGTGTATTCTGGCTGTCTCAGCTGTGACCTATGTTGTGGTGTATGCTGCAACACTGCAGCAAGTCACAATCATGAAGATGAGCCTGTCCTGATGTGGTTCAGCAGAGCCACTGCATTGCTGCCAGAACCAGGGAGGGTTTTGGGGCTGTAGTGCTCACTCAGGCCAGATCCTGCTTTCCCTTGGGGCTGAGGCTACACTACCACACAGCTCCACTGTGCTCAGCCTGGCAACTGGCAACAATTCTCTCACTACACCTCTCCATGGATATGCCAAAACCATGCCATGCAAGGGGTCTCCACTGAGACGGTGACAATCACAGCTGAGGTGCAGAAGATGAAGCCTTGCTTAGGGATCTGCCTCTGCTCTCAGGCCTTGGAAGGGCCCATCCAAGAGGTGAGTGTAGCTCTGAAGGGAGTCTCTCAAAGGAGAAAAAAGCTCAGATGGATATGTATCACCATATTCTCCATCAGGCAAGGTAGCTGGACATGGCACAATCAGTGGTAAAATGCCACTGATAAGGACAAAGCCCAGCCCTAAGGCCAAGAGCATGGCTCCAGGTGGACAGGCACCCCATGTGTCGTGTATCCCTAAGGGAGAGAGAGTGAAGGTCTCGCCACACTGACTGCTGGACCTGGAGTGCAGGGAAACACCTTAAAATGTGGCCAGTCAATTCTTCCATGCAAGCAGGATGGTGTGCTCAACCGGCTGCCTCGTTTGATCCTCAATGGACTCTAAGTACAAAACCAAAGACCCTCTGGAAACAACCCTGGATACCACTCAGGGTTATCATCCTGATGGGAGGCACATGGATGCAGTGTCACTCAGAGGTGGCTGGACTGTCTTGCAGATGCATCAATGCTGGGCACCAGGACAACTTTGTTCAAAGCTCAGAGTTAAACCACAGGGTGACTGTGTCTTAAGCTACAGCAGAGTATTGGGGAATCAGAGGAAATGCTCAAGCTCCTGGGTGGCCTGGTGGTGGTGTATTCCTATGCTTTGATTTCCTGCAGATTAATCCCAAGGGAGATCACCCTCACAGCCCACTTCTCTTCAAGTAAGCATCATCCCATGGAACTTTCTGAAGGTGCTCCTCCACTAATTTGGAGTACTGGGGTGGCATCAGGTGCTGTCAGTCATACAGTTGTTGACGTGCTCATGTTAAGGGCCCATCTCTGGTTTTATAACAGAAGGATTTAGCAAAATCTCCAGTTTTGCATTACTGGGATTTTCAACAGGGCAGATGGCCACGTTTCTATCTGCGATAAAGCGGAGTCTTTCCTCTTAATTAGATCCAGTTTCCTCCTAGGGGGGCAGTGGCTTTTGAGCTGGAGCTTTCTGTCAAGCTCTAATGAAACCCTGCCTTGATTGTTGTCCACTAATTAAACATTGATGATTTAAAGTTTGTTGTTTTTTTTGTTTTTTTGAAAGAGATCCTGAATTCCTCATCCTCGTCCCCCATGTTCCTGCACTTGTTTCTTCTCCTCTGAAGAGCCCATCCATGCCCACAATCAGCAGCCCTTTACTTTGCACTGGCCATCCCACAGGGATGAGGTGGGGACACACCTGCCCATCACCTGCCTCACCTGGCTTTCACCAGTGAGACCAAGAGTCTCTGGGCCTCACAGTTGCTTCTGCTGTAGTAGTGCAAGTCCTTCTTCAGCTAAACCCTCAGTGAGGTGGCAGGAATTTCCTTTCCTTCTCTGCTCTGGCAGAATCTTCCAACCTCCCAGCCCAACCTCCTGAAGTTTGCCATCATGATGTGCCAGAGCCTGCATCAGGCTATGTCCCTCCTCTACCCATAAGATCTGGCCTGTGGTATTCTCTCCATAGGTCATGGCAGCTCCTTCTCCATGCACAAGGTAACACATCCACCTGTGGCTACCTCAGACGTGCCCAGGGAAGTTCAGCCCTGCCTGACTCCTGCCAGACAAGACTCTCTTGCTGGGACACACCACACCACCACCTCTGCATCCAGGCCCTCTCTGATGGGAACACCAGCCTGTCCTGCAGGACAGCAGCTCTCTCATGCTGTCCTGTCTCAGGGTAGGGTGGAGGGCCCGTCTCTATTAATGCTGCCTCGGACTTTTCCCTCCCAGAGAAGCTATGGAGCCATGCTGCTCTGGGAGAGCTCCAAGCCAACCTGGGCTGGCTGGGGCCAGAAGAGCCAGCCCATGGCCTCACTGAGCTGAGCACTCAGGGTTCTCACAAGTGCAGTTGTGAGCAACACATGTAATTATAAGGTGCAAAGTGTGACCAAGGACAAGCCCCAAGGCAAGGTGAAGGGTACCCAGAGGTGACAACAGCAAAGTGCTGTTGTGGCCACCCAAACCTGAGCCAGGACAGGATAGGAGGCACTGGGGAGAAGACCCAGGGCTGCCTCCAGTGCAGTGTCCTCTGCCACGCAGCTCCCTGTGCAGCAGTAGCAGCTGGGCACTCCAAGCCACTTGATTAAGCTGCCGACAATCGGTAGGATTTGGGCTCTGAGCTTGCTTTAAACTGATAAATCTTCAGGACAGGGAAAATTAAAGATGAGGGAATTTCCTGATAAGCCAAGGCAGCTCCAGGTCTGGCTGTGGTCCTGATCTGGGTGAGGGGAGGTCAGGCTGGTCAGGCTTTCCAGCCCAAGCCAGCTGCAAAGGAAAGAGCTGGGCTAGCTGAAAGGTGCTCACACGGAGGGGCTTCCACATGTGTATCCCTCCACATCAAGGACTGGGGCCCTTCTCACAGAGGGGATCTTTTCACTAGGAATAAAGGGCACTGTAGGTCCTTCCAGTGGAAGCTCTAGGTCTATTCACACTTAGTATGCAGTGCAGAGTAAGTGTTTGTCCACACCTGGTAAAACTGTGCAGAAAAGGAAGGGAAGGGTCTTGCTACCAATGGAAGTCCAACATCATCCCTCAGGATCTTTCTCCCAAAAGGACAGAGCCTGTGTGAGGACACCTTGGAAGTCTGTGAATAAGGGGATACTTGGAATCTTTATCAACATAGGCATCAGGTCCCCTGCTGGGGAAAGGTCTGGGTTATTGTACAGTGTCACTTTGAGGAGTGAGTCTGTGAGGGTCTTGGGGTACACCTACAGTGGGGTTTCATTTGTGGAGGGACCTAAGGAGGATCTATAGACAGGGTCACTTTTAGGAGGGGTTAATTACTGGGCTTGAGTGGTCATGTCTGGGGAGACATCAAGGTAAATGTATGGTGTTCCTCTGTGGGAAGCACTGGAGAGAGCTGGGAGAGAGTTGTCCTCACAGCCCTTCCATGACACAGGAGACAGGGGGCCTGGGTACGATATGTCTTTAAGGGGGAGCTGAAGGATGCTTTTACAGGGATGGGGGATTAATGCATGGGCTTCTTCCAGTGGTGGAGTCCCTTTGGGGGCTGAGTGTTCCCCTAAAGTGAGTATCTCTTGGGGACAACTCCACATCTCTGGGGTTGACAGGGAGGCTAGTGCTTGATGTGGAGTATGCTGGGGTATCTGAATCCTCAGGGATTCAGGGGGCTGATCCAGTGTGTCCTAGGCCATCTTGCACTTGGTCCTTGCCTCTGTGCAACAGTCCCTCTTGTAGGGTGTCCCAATGCTGGTCCTTGACTGGGGTGTACTGAGATGCCCCAAGGTGGGTCCCTAACCCAGGATGTCCTGAGGTGCTCCAGACTGTCCAGGTGTCCCAGGGTAGGTGCCTGTTCTGGGGTCACCTGAGGTGGGTCCCTGATTCAGCTCTCTGGCTGTGTCTCAGGGAGCCTTATGTTTCCCTGGGATCAGACCTTGCCTGGGGAATCCCAGGCTCCAGTGCCCCGAGCAGGTGCCATCATTCTTGGTGCCAGTGCCTGGTCTGGATGTCCCAGGAAGCCCTGGAGTGTCCTGAGGACATTTTTTGGCTGAGAAGATCCATGGCCCTGCAGGGCTTATACCTGTCCAGCTTCCTTGAGCAATCCCTATGTTCCCTGTGGCCAACCTCTGCCTGGGCAGACCCAGGTGTCAGGGCCTAGAGCCTGCACCTGTCCGTGGTGCTGTCAGTGCCAGTGCCTGGCCTGCTTGTCCCAGGAAGGCCTGGGATGTCCTAGGGCCAGCTCCTGGCTGGGATGCCCTATGGATACACAGTACCTGTACCCAGCCCAGCTTTCCTGAGCAGCCCTTGTGTTCCTTGTGGCCAGGGGATACCAGGGAGCCCTCGGTGCCAGTGTCCCAAACTGGTGACCATTCCTGCTCGTCTGTCAGCACTAGCACCTGGCCTACGTGTCCCAAGAAACTGTGGGGCTGGACCCTGGAACCATGGCCCTGCAGCGTTTGGACTCAGCCCAGCTTCCTCGAGCAACCTTGCTGCTCCCTGTAGCCAGGGACCCCACTACCACTGCCGGGGGTTCCCCGGGTGCCGCATGCTCAGCGCTGCCCACGTTCTCCCCACCCGTCCCCCGCCGCCAGGCCCGGGGCAGGCCGGTGTTCCCGGTGCCGGTGTGTACCTGCCAGCAGCTGCATCCAGGCGCAGATCTTGTAGACGGTGGCGGTGTTGCAGAAGAAGAACAGGGCGAAGCAGGTGATGCAGCCCAGCGTCAGCACCATGGAGAGCAGCACGAAGAAGGCGGCCGCCTGAAAGGCGCCCGAGGGGATGGTGCTGAAGTCGGTGAAGGAGCCGCGGCACGACAGCTCCCGGCCCGCCAGCCCGCTGCCCACGCAGTAGTGGAACAGCCCGAAGTACCCGGGCTTGGGCGTGTTAACGCTGTCGCCCACCCAGTAGGGCTGGATGAAGACCACCACGTTGATGATGGCGAAGCAGATGGTGAAGATGGCCCAGAGCACGCCGATGGCGCGCGAGTTCCGCACGTAGTTATCATGGTACAGCTTGGAGGCCTCCTGCGAGGGCAGCATCCTGCCGGCCGCCGCTGNGGGCTGCCGGGCCCTGCGACACCCGCGCCGCCATCTTGGCTGCCGCCTCTGCGCCCCGCGCGCTCCCGCCGCGCGCGCGCGGCCGTGCGCCCCCCCGCCACTGCGGAGCCGAGCCCGGCTGAGCCCAGTCCAGTCCCGTCCAGCCCAGCCCGAGCCCGAGTCGAACCGAGACCCGCCGAGCGCGCCCCTCGGGGATCGG
>VWZV01007403.1:58218-90969 GCA_013397155.1 Irena cyanogastra | reverse complement strand
GCTCGGATCCACTCGGCTTGGCTCGGGTCGGGTCGCCGGGCTCATTCCTCTCCCACGGTCCGGCAATACCGTTCCCCGGACCGACCCCGCCCGGGGCAGCGCCGGGGCATGGCTCCGATAAGTGCGGGAAGGTCCCCGCGTGGCTGCCTTTGGCCGGAGAGCGCCCGCAGGGAGAGCGTCCATCCTGCCGCACCCTTCACGAGTCCGGGGGAGCCCCGCGGGGTGCCGGCGTAGCCCCCCGGACGGGCAGCAGACCTTCCCACCCTCCTGGCGGGGACGGAGCAAGTAAACTGCCGCCACTGTGGCTGCGCCCACTCTGGGGCAGCAGGAGTCGACCCAAAACCTCTGACAGAGCGAGGCCAGGTACACGGCTGTGCCAGGTCGGATATGGTGACAGGGCTGGGATGCACAACGTGCGCCAGGCTAGGTATGGTGGATTACTGGGCTGGGGTAAACGGTTATGCCAGTAGTGTCACACAGGCTGTCAGCACTTGTATGCTGGCAGGTGCCCTTCCGAAATTCTGCCCCGGCCACGTCAGCCTCACACCGGTCCCAAACCCAGCAGAGACCAAAGCATGTCGGGCCAGTTTCATTCTCAGGCAGCGAGATGCACGGCGTTAGCTGCAGCTGAACTCGACTGTCATTAAATGTTTGTGAAGATTCACAGCTGATTTGCAAATTAGACAAATGCAGATGAAAAACACATTGTGTTCCCCTGCAAGGAGCCGTGTGCCTCCAGCTGGGCACGGGCAGTGCCCGTCACCCTCGACACGCACAGCCCGAGCTGGCTCCGTGACACTGCCCGGGCACACGAGCCAGTGCCGCCCTCAGCCGTGTTACAGGCAGCGATACCGCTCACCCCGCAGCTCCTCTGCCGCGGGCTCAGTGCGTGCGACCACACTCTGGGAGGGGCTTCTTTAATTAAAATCCGCCTCGCGATTCTTTCTTTAGGGCAGCGCCCTGGGCGCGCCGGCCAGCGCCAAGCTCGGACCCACTCGGCGTGGCCTGACAGCGTTTGCCGCGTTTCTCTGCAGGTCTAAACGCAGTGTCGGAACAGAGTCCGGTACTCCCGGAGCGGAGCTCGCTGCCCCGGGGCGGAGCGCGGCGCGCCCCGATGACGCCGGGAGCGGGCGGAAGGGGCGCGTCGCGGGCGGGCGGAAGCGGCGGGCGGGACGATGGGCCCGAGGCGGCGGTGAGCGGCGCGGGCATGGCGGCGGCGGCGGCCCGCGGCTGCCCCCCGGCGGGCTCCGGGGACCGCTCCCTGGCCGAGCTGCTCCTGGAGTTCTCCCGGGCACAGTACCGTGCCAAGGACGGCGGCGGTGCCTCAGCTGCTAAGGTGAGGGCACCGGGGCTCGAGGGCGCGGGGAGCGGGGACCGGGGCGGCGGGCATTGAGCGGTGGCTCTGTGCAGGTGGAGCGGATCGAGCGGCGGTGCCTGGAGCTCTTCGGCCGCGATTATCGCTACAGCGTGATCCCCAACGTGCACGGCGAGGTCTGCGCCCACTATCCGCGACACATCGTCCTCCTGGAGCGCGATGCCGGCGCCAGCCGTGACTCGTAAGGCCCCCGTTTCCCGTGTTCCGTCCCGTGCAGCTGACGCCCGGCGGAGTTGTTGTCCTGGGGAGCTTCCGCGCCTGGCGCTCCGAGGCTCTCGCCGGCCGGGGGAAGCCCTGCGGGCTGCGCTGCGCTAATTATAGCCGGTGGTGTCAGCCGCTCCCGGGACTCCCCTCGCTGCCTGCCGGGGCTGCCGAGCTCCCGTGGGGCTCCTCCCAGGGCCCTTGGGCCGCCTTGTTGAAAGCTGCCAAGCTGAACGTGTTACTCGAGGGGTGTGAAGGAAACGGGCGTGCTCCGGGGCAGCGCCAGCCCCGCTGCATGCGGCCCTGGAGTAAACCTGAGCTCAGCATTGGTTGCTGGTGATTGTTGTGTTACGGCTCACCCGAAGGCTAAAGGTTGTGATCAAGCTTGTGTGATGCTCTCCCTGTTTTGATGAAGTGCCTGTGGTCTTGCAGCAAGGCCTCTGATGTGGGAAATCTTAGTTTGCAAATCATCTCGGGGCAGGGGCTCTGATAGGGCTAGGCAGACAAGACAGTCTACACAGATATTTCTGTAATTCCAGACAAAGTTCCAGGTTGTTTCATGTCTCCCCACCGTGGTGAACAGGTCAATGGGCACTGAGGTTTAGTGAGCTAACAGGAAACACTTATTCAGTTTGGTGCACATCTGAGCCAACATATCTCTGGACTTTGACCCACAAGCTCAGGATCACATTGGTCTCACTTGTGGCTGAGTATGAGCTGCTCCTTCCAGCTCCAACCACAGCCTCTCATTGTTACTTTTTCTTTCAACATAACATGATGCAGTTTTGCAGTCTTGACGGCGTGTCCATGACAAGAGTAATGTGTTCGAAAGGAGGGTCAACAAGTCCTTCTCACATGTCCAGCTGCTTTGCCTGAGGAAGGAAAACCATCAGCTGCCGTGCTGGCACGTAGGCTGGGTGCTGTAGGAGGGGGTCTTTGGAAACCAGCCACAACTGACTGCCAGGTGGGAGAGTTTCTGCCTAACATTTGGATGAGATTAGAAAAGATTAAACCCCTTGCTGCAAAAAAACCAGGAAACTGAAGTTTGAAACTGTTAAATGTAACTAGAAGAAGCTTTAGGGAAGAGAAACTGAATGCTTCTGCTTTTCCTGCTCTTGTAGGAGGAAAGGATGCTTAATTTTTCTGACAAGTATTCAAAACAAGAGTACTTACACTTGGTGCTCCATTTTCTTCTGTGACCTTTGCAAGCCAGCAGTGGCAATTAACTGTATTTATAATGATTCTTGGCAGGTTTTGATGTCCAAAAGAGAGTCACAAAAAGAGACTACACTTCATCATCACTCTCCTGATTTCAGGGTGATGATTTTTGTAAAAGCCACCAAGTGATTTTTAGACAAATGCAGATTTTAGTTTATTCCTGTGGAATAATTATGAAATAGAGACTGTTGCACATCTTGTGTTATGGAAGGTGAGACCCTCTTCCAGTGAGGAGGACCCTCCATCCTAGGACTGAGTCTCTTTGGCTGCCTCTTGTGGAACCACAGAATGGTTTGAGTTGGAAGGGTAAAGTAAAGATCATCCAGTTCTGACCCCCCACTGCCATGGGCAGAGATAACTTCCACTAGATCAGGTTGCTGAGGGCCCCATCCAACCTGGCCTTGAATGCTTCTGGTTTTATCTTTGTAATGTTTTTAATCAGCTGGTAAGATCTACTTGAAGCTTCAAGACTCTGAGAATACGGAGATGTTTTGGAAGCAGTTTTCACATGTACAAACTCTTTGCTGTACCATCGTTTCTGCCAGTACAGGTGCTTCTGGAGCCATGGGGGGAAACAGCAAAAAGTTGATATTTTTAACCCAAATCAGTTAATTCTGTAGCTGGGCAGCTGGGAGAAGAAAGGACTTTAGTCAAAGTTTGCTAACAGTACTCTGAAATCCAGACAGGTGCAGGAGGAATTTTGAACCTTTTTCTGTCGATTTTACTCCTATTTATGTTGCATTTAATCACCAGTTCCTGTAAAAGCTTTACACCAGTTCTTCAGAGCAGCTTCCCCCTTGTTACAGGAGTCTTCAAACAACTGTGTTTGTTTACCAGGTTCATCTCTTGAATTACTGAGAGTGGTTATTGAGATGAGAAGATCTGAGAGCCTTATGTGTAGCACAGCCATGACTGATGGCAGAGTGGGGTCTCTGCAGTGTGTGTGCAGGCTTCCCAGGGAACAGATGTGGTGTGCCTGGGAGAGGGGCTTATCCTTCCATGTCCCCAGCAGGGTGCAGGGCTTCCTGCTCACTCCGTGTCCTGGGCTCCTGCCAAGCTGCTCAGACTCATTCACAAGTGCTGCAGAAGCCTCTCCAGGGAAGTGCAGTGAGTGAAACCTGTTGTCTTGTCTCAGCTCCCAGAGAGGTGCTTCTCTTATAATTTCTGATCTTTTGGGTATTTCATTTTTGCTAACTCTCGTCTTCTGGACTTGGAAGCAGTGCCATGGAGCTATTTTGGTAACACCGCATTTAAGTTCTTGTTTCCCTCCATATTTGCTTTTGCAAAGGGAACTGGAGCAAAGTGCAGGATGTGATATATCTCTTAATTGTATACATTCATTTAAAAACAGCTCCACAACCAAATCTGTGCATCAGTATCTTTTGAGTTTCAAAATAGTTTGGTGTTGGGAATTATACACGAAGGCATCTCTTCTTGCGCTTGCTCACATTTTCCTGCCTTTCCAATTAGCACTTTCGTGTTCACATTGTTTAAAGAAGATTAGCTTGGGGTTTTATTCTTTAAATTCTGGTGTATGTCAAAGGTCTTTGGAGCTGGACAGCAAAATAATTGTATATGCAGGAAAATATGAAAAAACTTAAACCACTACTATGATTTCTAAGAACCAAATCCTTCTTCAAAAAAAAAGGATTTGAAAGTCTTGTTTTCTGTTTCCCTGCTTCCGCTGGCACAACCTTGTATAGTATTTTCTATAAACAGATTGATTTCCATTTTAATAATAGACTAATTTTTTCATCCTTCCCAGAATGGCTGCTGCTGATACATTGCTCCACACTCTCAGTGATTCTGAAGTTTGGCACTATTTGTTAACTTCCATGGTACAGATATTAGTTTGTTCTTAGGCCAATGTTGTCCTTGGCATTTGAGCTCTCCTCCTCCATTGTACTCTCCTTCACCTTGATTCACATATTGCTGTGCATCTGCTCATCTTCATCTGTTCTTCCCATTAGACCCTGGTGGTTTCTCTTGCAGCATAGACTGTCCCTTGGCCATCCTACTCATCTTCCTGTGCCTCTTCAGGCAGGGGTGGGTCACTAGAATCAGATGGTTTATCTCAGCTGAGCCTGTGCTCTGCACGGTAATTCT
Source organism: Irena cyanogastra (assembly GCA_013397155.1). Taxonomy (NCBI): domain Eukaryota; kingdom Metazoa; phylum Chordata; class Aves; order Passeriformes; family Irenidae; genus Irena; species Irena cyanogastra. Next base: position 86,069 of record VWZV01007403.1, on the reverse strand, counting down.
GGTACTTCTGCATCTCTCTAGGGAATTTCCCATGGTCTTATTTTTCCCCTTTTTCAGATTTTCCACGTTGATGATGTATTAACATCCAGAGATCAAGCAGTTCATCTGGCTCTTCTGCTGTGCTCCATTACTGGAAAGGGCTAACTGGAAATTCGTGTTAATTGTTTCCAGGTGCATAGCCATGCAGTTCTGTATGTCCAGACTTCGCCTGATTTCTAATATATCACTCTGGATGCTTCTTCAATTCCAACTCTAGTCCTGTCTGCATTGACAGTTCCTCCTGGAGGTCTGTGTAGTTCAGAAGTGAGTTTGGATTCCTATCAAAAATTGGCTGACACTTGGACAAACTGGAGCAGTTTTAATATGTTTCCAAAATGTCTCCCAGTATGAAGCACAATTCTATTTTAACTTCAACAAGAAAACCAAACAAAATGTAGTTCTGCAGATGCAGCTGACATTAATCTAAGTACCCTGCTCAACCCACTAGCTAATTTAGTTGTTTAATTACCTGGCAACACAAATGCTCAAGGATCATGGAGTGTTCAAGATTTGATTTTCTGTTATATTTCTTTTTCTCTTGCAAGACTATCACTCTGATAGTGAATTCACTGTGATGGTAGTGCTGAGCTGCTTTTGAATGGAAAGATGTTAGCAAGGAAAACAGAACATGTGTTTTTGTAGACACTGACTGTCCTTCCCTAGTAATCCACGTGTTAGTCTGTGACAGACCCTACTGATGGTGCTCATATTGCCAGTTCCTGATGGTGCTGTCATGTACTGTGCATTGGTCTTTCAAAATGAGGAAAAGGAGTCAGAAAAGTGTCCAAATGTGTCGTACAGCAGCAGAAACAATTCTCAAAGTGTTTTCACGCTTACTAACTTCAGAGCTGACTTCTAGGGAAAGGGATGGGATTGCAGCCCAGGGTGTGTGTGGCAGCTTTGCTGAAAGACGTGTGAGAGGATGCTCTGTGTACTGACCTGAATCTCTGCCCACTAGGTATGAGAGCACTGTGCAGGTTGGCAAACTGCAGGACCTCATCAACCGGAGTAAGATGGCCAGGTGTAGAGGACGCTTCGTTTGCCCGGTCATTCTGTACAAGGGAAAGGTAAAGCTTCACGGGTTACCTGTCTTTACTGAGAACATTACCTTCCTCTTTGCTGTTTGAACTGTGCAGCCACGTCTTCAGTCACTTGTCACTTTTCCAAATGGTGTAAAAATCTATGCTTACGTACAAGCAGGCAGCCTGTAGTAGCAAGTAGCACTTGCTGTCTAGGCTGCATGGGTTGTCTGTGGGTACTTCAGGCTGTTCTCCCCCGACAAATCATGCACCAAAGAGCTAACTTCTTTTTTTCTCCTATATATGTTCCTTCTGAAGTTCTTAAGATACTTGGCATTTCAGAAAGGAAAGATAATTATTGTCCCTGTTTGTCCCTTACTCTTCCCAGCAGCTCCCTTTGAGTAAGTTTCCTCTCTCCAGAGAAGTTTCCTTTGTCTGTTCCCTCGGGAGGCAAGATTGCATAAATGGTCTTATGAATGTGTAGGCTTGTCTGCAAGGGGATCTGTAAGAAAGTGAAATTAGATTCATTTTTATGTGAATTACTTAAACTGTGTTGAAGCCCTGTAGGAATAGTCTCATTTAGAATTTAAGTAGCTTAATTCAGTTTTCTTAGTTGAATTTAGAAGCATTATGTGAATAACAAAATCATACCTGTGACAATTTTAATCTAGCTTGACTGAAGCCATTGTGGGCTGCATCTGCTGACCTTTTTCTGCAGGAGTGAACTGCCTAGAGCCATCTTAGGACCATCCATAATCTCATACAGAGGAATGTGGGAATAAGTTTCAAGCAGGGCATTAACAGAGCATGTGTTGCTAACTTGGCAGGAACTGACTGTATTAATGCATTGGAGAACTGGAGGTGAAAATATTATTTGAAAGCTAGCTATAGATAAAGGCACTCGGGAGTTTGCTGTGTTTGGAGAACTCAGTTTGGACCAGGGTTGCAGGGCTGAGAGGTGATAGCTGCAGGTACCAACTCTTTCTATGTAACCTGACAGCAAATAGCCATGATAAGGGAAAGACTCCTGGAGCCTGTGTGATTAATAAAAAAATCTTCCTCCAGCATATTTGCAGATCAGCAACACTGGCCGGCTGGGGAGAGCTCTATGGGCGCACTGGCTACAACTATATCTTCTCTGGTGAGTGAGGAGCCATTTGTCACTGTCTGCATGGTATGGCTGATCCGTGCTGGGACAGAGACCTACACATGAGGCCAAGCTCTTCCCAGGACCAGTGAGAGCTCTAGCATGGGCTGCTTGTGTCAGGCTTCGCATAACAGAGCAAAGACTGAAACCTTGTGTCCGTTTCCAAGCACTGCACTACAGGACAGTGCCACAGCTCATAAGAACCTCAGTGATGAAAGAACTTGAGGTTGAAGAGTGAGTTACAGGAAACAACTAGGCAAATAAAGGCATCCCAAAGAACTCAGGGTAGCAATTCCCAAACATTTGAGATTGGAATAATGGAGGAAAGAGGATTAGAACTCGCTGTTGCTTGACTAATCATTGGGAATCAGTGCTGCTAATGGTGAGATATACTGGACTCCAGGGAAAGCTCTTCAGGGCAGTAGTGGGTGTCTGTAGTGTGGGAGCTGAAGCTCAGCTTTAAAAAGCACTGCATACTATTTTTGAGGTGTTCTCTGGCTGTAAGTCATGGTTTTGACTTGGTCAGGTACTTTGCAATGACAAGGAAAGAATGGACTACATTAGAAAACAAGATTTTCAGGAAGAGGAAAAGTGGGGAACCACACTTAAGTGTGAAGAGAAGGCACCAAACCATGACCTTTTTGTTTGTGTACATATCTTGTCAGATTGGGGATTGAGTTGGTTTACAAAAGATTCAGTTCTGAATGCTTTCTTGCAGGAGGTTCTGATGATGCTTGGGCAGATGCAGAAGACATTTCCGAGGAAGACTCTGCGCTTAGGTTTGTATGCATCGTTGGGATGAGGAGAACAGAATTTGGGCATAAGCTGACTAGCTCAGCCATTCAGTTCTGCTCTTTTCTAGTTTGGGTTTGGGGCATAGGCTTGAGACCCATCAGCCGGCTCAGGGCCTTACTTTCCATGCTTTTGGGGAAGAGTCTTGAGTATTAATGGCTGGCTAAACCTAGTGTAGCTGAAGCCTGCTAATCTATTGCCTGAGGGAAGGGCAGCTGGAGACAGGAATATGTAGATCCATTAAAAAAGGTATTTGAAGAACACGCTTATGTTTACTTCATCAAAAAGTACATCTCCAGGCTGTAGAAACTGTGTTGTATCTTATGTGTTTGTTGCAGAATGGAGTGAGATGTGGGAAGGGACCATGAGCACAAAGCTTGCAGTGTCAGTTTGCAGAGTCTGATTCAGACCTGTGGAGACAAGACTCATGCTGTGCTTATGGCTAGAAGTGGTTCAGGGAAGAACTGTGGCTCACCTGGGAAGAAGCAGACTCGGGTTGGTTGGTCTTCCATGCTCACCTTGCTTGCCTCATTCTGTCTTGCAGAAATGCAGATTCCCAGCTGTTTGACAAGGTCAGAGGGCACGACATCAAGCTACTTCGATATCTGTCTGTCCGCTACATCTGTGACCTGATGGTGGAAAACAAGAAGGTGAAATTTGGCTTGAAGTGAGTCTGGGTTCATTTGTTTTTGTGCAGGCTTTGGTTTGTGACTGGTGTAGCCCTTACATGTGAATTGCTGTCAGGTGTGCACCCAGCATCCTGGGAGCAGTCCCTGGAAGAATTCTACAGAAGGCTAGGTTAGTTGATGCTGTAAAGAAAACCCCAAGATTTTAGGCCACAGAAAACTCTATCAGAGGGCCGCACGGCTGCTTTCGTCTGTCTTCTGCAGTCTGAGTAGCTTTTTCCCTGTAGAACTTATAGTAATGAGACAGTCACCCCTTCAGAAGGGAGACAGCAACAGAGCCCTCTGTGCATAGGAACAGAGGGAGATGTTTCTCCTACTTATCTCAGAGAAAAGCTTTAGTGATTTTGGGCTGTACCTCTTTGTGTGGATGTGTTGAGTAAGTTCTGCCCCTGCTCGCATCTGAGTCAAGTCATAGCACAGGGAGATGCAGCAAGTAGTTTTTTGGGTGCTGGTGTCCGTGGGAAAACGGCTCTGTAAATATCTGCTGTTCTCCTCTTGTCCTGTGCAGTGTGACGTCTTCTGAGAAGGTGGACAAAGCTCAACGTTACGCTGATTTCACACTTCTCTCCATCCCATATCCAGGTACAGGAATGATGTCCAGAGGGATTCACAAGGGACAGGTGACAATCTGGTGCTGGGGAATGGGAAATAACTCTGTGTGTGTATATGTAGATGACCGTGACTTGCTGAATGTTTCCTGTGTTCCTTCTGGAGAAAAACTCTTTTAAACTGAGAACAGTGCAATGAACCTGGATGCTCTGGCAGTGAGTCAGCACTCTTTGAGGTGGTAAAATAATTTCTCAGCAGTCCTTATTAATTCAAGCACGGAGGAAAAGTCCCAGAGATGGAGCTGGTTAAGATGGCCTTTGACATCTCTGCAACTCTAAACTACTACTTGATGCAAAATATATATCTTGTTCTCTGTTATGTAAAAACCCAATTCTTAAGGGTAATTTCTAGTCTAGTGTTCCAGAGCTCTGCCGTAAGAAATCCTCAGTGCTTGCCGAACAGTTCACCTGAGCCTGCAGTGTATGTCAGAGGCAGCCTTTTCAGCCTGTCTCCCTGGCTATATCCATCCCTGTGCCTAGCAACCGCTGCTGGGTCACTTGTACTCTTACAGATGAGCTGAATATTCCTGCCTGCCTGCTGATGTCAGGCTTGGTGAGAGGATCAGATGCAAGGCTGCTATGCTTAAGGTCTGTCTGCAGACTCTTCTTTCTCCCTAGTGCACAAAGAAAGGGAGAGGAGAAAAAATCCAAACCAGCAAAACTCTGGTGGATGATCCAGACCCAGACTTTTCCTTGATTGCTAGTTGTTGCTCTTAAGCATTTTTTCAAAGGTGTATTTCCTTTTATACAGAAATTAGTGACAATTCAGAGAAGCTGCATGAAGATTTCTATCAAGTTTGCCATGCAGGTTGCCACACTGTAGAGAAATAAGAGTATTGCTGTTTTCTGTAGTACATAGCACAGATATATGTTGCTGCTGCACACATCACCAGACTTGGAACATGAGAAAGACTGTACACAGGTATTCTGTAGGGCTGTAAGGAATGAAGAAATGACTCCATAGAGTTAAGCTGCAGAGTTGTTTCTGTGTGGGGATCTGCATATGGTAAGCAATATTATTCAGTGGTGGTCCTTCCTCTTCTGCCCTCTGGGACAGCTGCTTTCTTTAGCAGCTCTTCACTGCCATGCTAGAGATAAACCTTATAAAACTGCAAATACTCCCTGCAGATGTTGCCTGATTTCAGCATTGCTGGTCCATGGGGAAATGTTGTCATTCTGTTAAATCTAAGGCATACACATCTAAGGATCGTCAGCCCCTCTAGTGACTGGCCAAATGCCGTGATACATTCTTATTGATGTCCCAGGGTTGTGCTGAAAGAATTTCTGTTTTGTAATTTGTTTCTGAAGTTATTCTGAGATCCTGTTGCCTTAGGTGAGCAAGGCAGTGTCCAAACAGAGTCATGGAATTGTTGTGGTTGGAAAAGACCTTTAAGATCATTGAGTCCAGTCGTTAATTCAGTGCTGCCCAGTCCCCCACTAAGCCATGTCCCTGAGTGCCACATCTACCTGTCTTTTAAATACCTCCAGGGCTGGTGACTTCACTCCTTGCTGAGAGTGCACTTGATCCCCTCATCCAGATCACCAGTAAAGGTATTAAACAGGCCTGGCCCCAGTACTGAACCCTGGGGAACACCACAAAACCTGGGGACCAGGCACCAACTGGATTTAATTCCATTCACCACCACTCTTTGGGCTCAGCCATCCAGACAGATTTTACCAAGTGAAGAGTAAGAACTGTCTGGAGTGAAAGACTTGAGTTAAAATGGGGTATCTGTAGAAACTTTTGGTATTTGTGGATGCCAACACTTACGCCATAATCCCCCATTTTTTGCATGAAGTCATTGTTTAATTGGAGTTAAATCTCAACTGACAGACTGTGTCCTGACTGCATATTTGAGGATTAGTCCTATCCTTGCACAGACTCTTTTCTTGCTTTTTTTTTTTTCCCATTGAAGTTACTTGTGGCTTGCAGGGTGGGAATCTCTGTCCATGTTCTGTGCCTGGCACGGGGTTGTTGGGGTGGTGTGGGCACTGTGGCACTGCTGAGGTGTGCACAGCACATTGGCAGAGGTGTTTTGTGTAGCCTGCAGGCAGCTGCAGTGCTAATGGTGCTGCTCAGCTGTGACTAAGTGACTGCAGGTTGCAGCAGAGACTTCAAACGTTTGTTTGAGAAGAGCTGAGCCAAAGGACACACTTCAGGAGAGGAGGGCTTGGGGACAGCTTGGAAGTGGTTATGTGCCCCCTTCCTTTAGGTGAGGTAAATCCCATGTTTGAAAGAGAAGACTTAAATGTGAGAGAAATCAAGCCACCTCTGGCAGAGCCCTTTCTTGTTACCTGCAGCAGATGCCCTGTGAAAACTGGCTTTCCCCGGGGCTCTGCCAACACCTTCTTTTGGTGGTTCCTTCTCACTCAGCATGTCAATTTGATGCCTTAGATCTGTGCAAAAGTCCAAGGCCCTGCAAAACATAGCTCCTTGGTGAAACCTTTTGTTCAGGAAAAAATTAAATCAATCCCTCAAGCTCCCCATTTGCTGTATTTGGAGTCTGCCGTTTGCTGTGTGAGTGTCTGTGCTGCTCAGTGCCCTGGGCTGTTGTTGCTGGAGGCCGTGCTGCAGAGTGTACAGAGGATTACTGCTCTTCTCTTCCCACAGGCAGCAGTTTTGATTGGTTTGGATTTCTGGAGCCTGGGGCTGCCAGCACTCCTAGTCCCACAGGGCACTTCAGTTGTTGGATACCAGTTAGCTGAATCGTTGTTCATTATCTCCTTTTCTTGCAGGCTGTGAATTTTTTAAGGACTACAAAGACCGGGATTATACAGCTGAAGGCCTCATATTTAACTGGAAACAGGTACATGGATGTTACAAAATGGAGAGCTGTGTGTTTTACTGGGTGTAAGTCTTGCTTCCCAGTTCCTTGGTGATGGTCTGTATGTCGTGTGCCTATTTCTGATCACAAGGAGGAAATCAACAGGACAAACAAAACAGATAGGGAATATACTAAATTGTTGATTGGAAAATTCATATGTAAAATAAATGAATCATTATCCTGAAGTCTAGGATGCTTGACCTCTCATGGAAGGTGTGGGTTGTTCCCAGTTTTGAATTCTGACCTTATTGATAGCCTTGGTTCTCAGTTCTTTCTTCATATTCTGTTTCCTGCTGAGGGGATGGTTGAGTGGGGGAGTCTTACAGAAATTCAGAGACTAATATGCCCAGCTTTCACTGTTGGGAGCACATGAAAGCTCCTCTTGTCCATTAGTCCTCCCAAGAGTCTGAGTTTATTCTTACATCTTTGGGATTTTGCATCCAAAGATGCTTTGCTGAGATGTTTTCTTCTCATGCACTATTTGGCATTTGTTGTCTTTTTTTTTTTTTGGAACACAGTCCCTTCAAGTCACGGCTTTTCTCTGACCAACTGTGTTTGGGTTTTTTACAGGACTATGTAGATGCTCCATTAAGTATCCCAGTCTCTCTGACCCAATCTCTGAATATTGATTGGAGTGAGTACCAGGTGAGCAAAGTGGATGTCTCTGTGGGAGGTCAGGCATGTATTCAGGAAGGATCAGGAGAGGTTTGAAATCTGACTTGCTCCTATTGCTGTAATCTGGCTCACTTCATAGCATCCCAGTGGGGGCGAGGCTGCTTGGCAGTTCAGAACAGCAATGGAAATCCTGTACCCAAAAGCTCTGTGCCTTGCTGTGCCCTGAGGCAGCTGACTGTAAAGTCAAACCTTTTTCTGTAGCTTTTGAAAATTTGCAATCCATTAGGGAGATAGGTTGCTAACAAAGGTAAGGAACAAGACAGGAAACAGAAAGCAGTATTACCTGTTCTCAGTCTCAGCTCAACATGGGCCTGCCCTGGGCAGACTGCCTTGGCTGTGGGAAGTCTTGAGCAAGGTCAACCTTCTCCTCTGTGAGCAGAGCTGAGAGACTGGGCACCTTCTTCATGGGTATGCGAGGTGCCTTCCTATGGGACAGGAGTAGAAAATCATAACTGACCATGGCAGGTCTCCACTCCTTACTATGGACAGCATGGCAAACAGTAATTGAACTCTTCTGTTTGTTCAAGCTTCAAAGTCTACCTTTGTTCACACCAGGGAGTATCACCTTATACTACTGATTAGTATGCTCCATTTCACACATCAGTGAATCTGCCAGATTTTGTGGGCATTGGTTATGCTGGAGCATGTCACGTTACTGTGCCCTGTGGCTGGAAGTACCACAGAACCAGCAGAGCTCTCTGTGCTGGGCCAGTGTTTGTTCTCAGTGATTAAGTGCCAGCATAAGCAGAATCACAGAAAAGTTGAAGCAGAGCTAATAGAACTACAGGTTGTGTATGGCTAGAAACTTTTTCACTAGAATACTGAGAAGCCAGTATTTTAAAAAGGATATTAAAAATTGAAGAGGGTGTAATAAATAGATGCAGAAATGATTTGAAGCCTGGAGAACATGCTTCACTCAAAACTGAAGTTCTCAGTCTGTTTAGCTAATCACTAAGGTGATGGAGGGTTGATTTGATTAATGTGTAAGTACATTTTTAGGAGAAAGTAGTAATTCTAAAGCACTCTTCAATCTGGGGAAGAAGAGCTGCACAGGAAGCAATATCTGCATCTGAAATCAGGCCTTCAGATAAGGAAAAGCAGTGTTGCATGTTATTTTGAGGATAATCTGCTGGAACATGCTGCCAGAGGAGTAATGAGCTGTCACCCCTATTTGAGATGCTTCTCTGGGCAAAGATGTTCCCAAGTTCAAGCTTCAGGCTTTACGTGGGGCAGCCGAAGAAAACTTTCTCATTTGTGATACAGAGATCAGACTGGATAATTGGATGATGCTTTCTAAAATAAGCAGAAGATGGATAGAATTGGGCAGATAAAAGATTTTGTGATTATGTGTTTTTCTGCTGCAGGCTGACAGTGTTCCCTGTTTCCCTACTGTTTTGTGGCTCTGCAGGCTTCACAGCTGAGCAACGTGCTCTTTGTCTGACACTAGTCTTCAGTGTGGTTACACACAGATGTGCGCAAATGCAGGCACACAGCAAGGGTTCTGTTGCTTGTGGTCAGATGTCACTTGCACCACTAACACTTCTTCCATGAAATGTGTCCCACTCTGCTTTTTCCTTGCCAGTGCTATCTTATTTCCCTTGAGCTAGTCCTGTTTCTGATCAAACCACTGAAATTCCCTGCATCTGCTTCTGACATGATGGTCAAATGACAAGCTTGGGCTTGTTCTGATGTTCTTCACCTATATGTCCCATAGTACTGGAGTTGTCTTGAGTTCAGAGCCCATCTGTAGTTCTGCTGCTACTTGGAGATTACTGAAGAAGTCCAGTGCGTGTCTGGAGGGTGGGTGAGGGTCAGCAGCCAGCTGGGGACATTTTCAAGGACCACAGAGTTTTGAGCACAGTGCTTGGGTTGTGGGAAGAGCCACTGCCTTGGCCTGCACATCCCATCGTGCTGCTGGCATTGCGCACGTGGCTGGAATGTGGCTCAGCCGCTTGGTAAAGTGCACGTGTGCAGAACTGGGTCAGTGCTCTGCAGGTGTTTGCTGCCTCTCTGAGCATGGGCTGCTTGGAGCTTTGTCTGCAGCCCCTCTGCCAGCCAGGAAGACAGTAGAGATGGCCTTTTATTGTTTTATTTGCCTACCTGGTATCTTGTCCCAGAGTGCCTTTTGCAGAGGATAGGGGGATTGATACAAAGGGGAAGTCTATCACTTTGAGGAATGGCCATGTGGTTATTTCTGCTTTGCTGCTGTTCTGGATAGAGCAGCTCTGAACTGCAGAGCAGCCTTTTGCTGTGGGCAGACCCTTACCATCAACATTCTTCTTTCTGCAGAGCTGGGACCTCGTACAACAGACACAAAACTACCTGAAGCTGCTGATCTCCATTATCAACAGTGATGGTAAGGCAAACTCCTTGCTCACAGCAGTGTAACTGGAGCAGTCAGTGTCCCTGGAAGAACAGCTGATGGTATTAGTGCCACTGTGGATCAATTCCCAATACAGAAGTCACTTTTAATTCTCTCCCTTCAAAACAGGGTGATGGTCCTACCATCTCAGAACTCCAGCTCCCCTCTTAGAGACGGACTTTACTGATTCCTTCCAGAACATGAGGGGATATCTGAAAACTTAGCCTATTGTTTTACTACTTTAAACCTGAAGAGAAGGAACATTGTGTCTTTGCTTTTTGACTCTTGCTCTTGTTTTGCTGGTTACCTGTATTTTGTCTCGCCAACACAAGATCTCATTTGGTGCCTGTTTAAGAGCCCCTTTCACCCCCTTTCATCATGGACACTCCAACTCTTTGAGGAGTGTGTGTTGCCCTGTGTGGCATCTCATTCCCACTGGGCACTGTGACCTAGCACTGATGGATGGACCCATGGCTGTCTCTGACAGTGTGGCCAGCTATATTCTCCTGCAGTAGCTGTTTTGGGACACACTGCAAGTTTTCTTTAGCGTGTAGGATTTGTGCCTTGTGTGTGCCTCTGCTCAATGTGCAGTAGGAAGGTTTGTGAGACTGAAAAGATGTTCAGTTGAAGCTGTTTTCTCACCAGTGTAGGAATAGATTGTGGTAGTGAGTTACAGCTGGGTAGGTGTATGTTCAGGGTAATAAAGTGATGTTCGTACCTAATGACTCTGTGTCCTGAGCAGCTGTCAGGACCAGGACAGCACATCAGCTGATGCTGCTGACAACCCAGGACACTCTGAGCAATTAGTTGGCTGCTGTATTTGAGACAGAATGTTCTGGCTGAGCTCTGCTCCTGAGCCTGGGCTGTGGGTACAGAGAGTAGCTTGTCTCTACAGATTCACCATAAAGAAGTCATTACTTTCATTGTAACATCCTTTTTTTTTCCTTCTCCTTCCTACCCCTGGAGCAGATGACAGCGGGCTCCTGGTGCACTGTATATCCGGCTGGGATCGAACGCCTCTCTTCATCTCCTTGTTGCGCCTCTCCTTATGGGCTGTGAGTACCTGCCTGACCTCCTCTGTTTCTGGGCTCATTGCTTGGAGGGTGAGTGACTGTCACCAGGAAGTGGTGGTGGAGCTGCTAATGTTCCTAATGTTCCTTTGGATGTGCTGTCACAGGCCGGTAGAGGAAGATGGGCACGCTGGATCACTGTGACAGTTTTCAGCAGATCATGAATTCTTAAGTTCTAGTCCCCATGGCTGCTGCCTGAAGGCTGTGTTGTTTTCTTTGCAGGATGGGCTGATCCACACATCCCTGGAGCCATCTGAGATTCTCTACCTGACAGTGGCCTATGACTGGTTTCTCTTCGGGTAGGCATAATAAGTTTTATTTGCATGTGCATCCCTGTGCAACAGGGGAGAAGCCTTGAGGGGTCATTTTGATGTTTGTTCACAGCCAAAAGTTGATGTTTGAGCAGCTCCCAATGAACTGGGACAAGAAGGGCTGGTGCCTTTTTTTTTTTACATGTGGGCTCAGGCATCTGGCTGTTCTTAACAGCTTGTACTCTTCTGCTGATTCTGACATGTGACTGAGCTTCCCTTGCTCTCTTTCCAGGCACATGTTAGTCGATCGACTCAGTAAAGGAGAAGAGGTGAGTATTGGGTCTGGGGCAGTGGCTGAGCACTGCTTTGTGTTCTCAGGATATCTGTTTGTGGTAGCAGCATTCACTGCCTACTCCTGGTAGTATCTGTGGTGTGGCTGGGCTCTAAAAAGATTGTTCATGTGCTGGAAATATGAGGTAAGAGCCTTGCCCTGTCACTTTGTGATGCATAAGCTGTGGGGTTACTTCTCTCTGAGGCTACAGTTTTGTTGGGGAGTGTCACTCCTGCTGGTTTCTCTCCTGTGCCATTAGTGTTCAGGCCCCACATCAGAGGGTGCTAGGACTTGCTGTTCAGCTCAGCAGTGAAAAGGATGCTTAAGGTGTGTGACTCCTTGAAAATAAAGCTGGATAGTCTTGTGTCCTTGTCCTGAGTGCCAGCCCTCCTGCCTGGGTGCTGCAGCTGCATGTGGCTTGCATGTCATCGCAGGCTCATGGAGCAGCTTGTGCTGGTGTCAGTGTGTGAGTTTGGTGGGATGTGTCTGCGAGTGCACATATGGGTCTGGGACACACTCAAAATTAGTGGAAGTAATTATCTTCAAAATTTTTCGGTGTTTAACAGCAAGAAAAGATTGCTCTGAGTTGCAGTATAGTGTACTATCATTTCTGAACAGAAAAGAGGTGGGGTGTGTGTCTAACCCTGTTGTTATTCCCCTGCTCTTTGAACTCTCACCTTACTAAGGAATCTTCTGCCTTCAAACAGCAGAGACAGAACCCTGGTACAGAATCCCGTGAAAGATTCACTATCATTCCTCCTATACACTCCTTTCCTGGAGTTCTACTGGCTTAAGCCTCAGAGCTCTGCTCTGGTGCCTGCTTGGTCATAGGTGGAGTCAGTAGCTGCAGCAGGACAGGGGGTGCCTGGCTGCCTCTGGCACTCCCTGCTCCCCACTTCACCCAGGAGAAAGGCACAGCTGTGCATGGGTGGGTGAGGTGGCAGAGGCACAGCGGGGTGGATGATGCAGAGCAGACATGGGGTGTGGCAGGGCACAAGCTTGGGGCCACAAATGCTGTAGGTACCTCTTGCTTCAGATGTGGTATTGGTCTGCTGCTGAGGTGGAGCATGTGGCTCTAACTGTGCAAGTCCTGCTGGGTTTGCTGCTTACCTGGGTGTATAAGCAGCTGCTGCCATCTCTTCCATTCTGCACCGATGGCATAAGTACCTGCTGTGGGCTTGCAGCATGTGTGTAAGGCATTGATAAGGAGACTTCTTGTTCCTTTCTGGGCCTCCCCATGGCAGGGAGCAGAGGGGCAGTTTACATGGAAGAGAAGGCCCAGGATGGGATGGTGGCAGCCCATGGCACACTGGAGGCTGGTAGCTGCAGATTTTTTGCTATCTCCTTCCTGCCAGCATCTCCTCACCAAGATAAGAGGCTGCATGGAGCCTCGGGTTCATTCCTGAACCGTTCTTCTCTTTCCCTTTGCTCAGATTTTCTTTTTCTGCTTCAATTTTCTGAAGCACATCACCTCTGAGGAGTTCTCTGCTCTGAAGTCACAGAGGTAAGGAGCCTGTGCTTGCTGCTGCATGGGCTACAGAACCAGGGAGCTTGTTAGTGCTGCTTCTTTGGGGAGATGGAAGCCCTGGTGTCCTGGCCCAGTTTTCTTTAATTTATTCTGCACTCTGACGGCTGCAAAACGGGGCCGAGGCTTGTGAGATGCCATGTTGTGCTCTGAAAAACTGTCCATGCTGAAATGTGCTCTCTGCTGAATGACTGTCCGTGGCTGCTTTAGCACGGATGGACCCAGAGATGTGTGCTCTGGCTCAAGCAGGCTGCACAGCAAGCTCCATCAGGCACTGGTGGTCACAGAGGGGTGGCTGGTTTGTAACAGACTGCCCAGCATAAAACCTTCTTGTTTTAGGAGGGACAGGAAGAAGTAAAGCTCACCCGGAATGCTCTGAATAAGCACATCATGTGCAGTGTTGCCTCTTGCCACCTTCTCGAAGCATAGGGAGTGTGTGTTGGGACTGTTAGGAGTCAGACAGTGCACAATGACCCATCTTCTCCCCTCTGCCCCTGCATAGCTAATTCCCCACTACTCTCATCTGTGTGTGACAGAGACCTGGCTATGGCCAGCCTCCTCACTGCCCTGAAGTGTGCCTGAGGTAACTTTGTCTTTCCTTCCCCAGAAGGAAGAGTTTACCACCTGGCTTCACCCTGGAAGAGATCTGCATGCTCAGTGAGTGCTGCTATCAAGCATCAGTGCCTCTGGGTGCTGCTACTGGTTCATTGCTTGTGGGTTTGGGTTCCCAGCTTCAGGATGACCCCAAATGGGCATGCTGCCTGTGGGGCCTTGCAAGAACACAGGGCACAGGAAAGTGTGTTGCTTAAAGGGAGAGAAAGTGAGTGAAACAAAGCTGGTCTTCAGGTAGCTCTGTTTTCTTCTCTAGAGCAGAAAGACCGAGGCAGCACCACAAGCCTGAGCAGTGACTTCTCCCTGGGGATGGAAAGTTCCCCTGGAGCAGCTGGGAGCTTTACCTATGAAGCAGTGGAGCTGATGCCACCAGGAGCACAGGCTCAAGCAGCATGGTGAGGAGATAACCACTTGGTGGGCTGAACAAAAGGGGCTGGCTCTGGGCCCAATGGAAAAAATATTTCTGAAGTGTCTTGTCCTTCAAGTTTGCTCTGTGTAGCATGGATTCCTTACAGTGGAGGGAAGAATTTGGCTGTCAGAAGCTTTGCTGCAACTTGTACTCCAGAGCTTCTTCACCAAAAGTTGGAGACCACCCCCTGTTAAAAGGCTGTCAGGCTTCTGCAGGGATGCTCCAAAGTTTGTACATAGATGAGAGTAAAGCACATTTGTTTCATTTTCACCAGTTTCACTGTTAAACTTCATCCACAAAGGATTTCATTACTTTTAAAAGATGGTTCCAAACTACCAGAAAAATTACATTTCACAGCAGCCTCTCCAGGGAGAAGTGGAGCTGGTTTAGCTGCCCTAAAATGAAGCTTAATCAGAGTTTAGGAAAGACATTATACATAGGGAGTATCTGCAGTTAGTGGGAGCTGGGCTGGGTGGCCAAGAATTCCCTCTAAATTTTAGCCCCTCTACCAGCATGAGGCATGTGAGCTGAAGGCAGGTTCCTGCCTGGAGCACTGCTTAGAGACATTTCCAGGGGAGAATACAGAATTTTCAGTACTGCCTCTTGATAGAGGGTCACATAGGACTTGCCTGGGGATGCAGGTGGCTGTCTGAAAGCAAGGAAGGTGTCTGGCAACTGTGCTGCTCTAGGACAGGTGTTGGACTTGCTTGTGGAGTTTCTGGTGCTGTTTGGGGATTTCAGAGCCTTGCTGTGGGGTTGCCCCTCTCAGTTTAATTTTTCTCTCCTCTCCCTCAGCACATGTGAAGACGCTATTTTATATTGCAATTATTTTAAATTAAATCTGGGTTGTGCTGGAGGCGTTTGAAGTCCTCTGGGACTGAGCTTGCAGACATGCTAGTGGCAGCAGCCTTTCTAAAGCACATTGTATATTCAATCTAAAGTGCTGAGAAGGGAAAGAAGAATATCCCTGCAGAATCACAAAATGGAGATGGAGAGTCCCAAACTCTTTGCCAAGTGAGCGATGCGGAGTCCTCTTAACACACACAGCCTACCTATCCACATCAAAGGGACTGCAGCGAGTAGAGAACAACTTTCCACTTGCAGGGCTGCAGGGTAGTGAACTGGAAGCATTTATGTTGCTCTGAGTGCTCAGGATATACAGACTCAATTCTGCTGCACACAACCTGTGTGTGCTTTTTACAAGCTGTGAAGTGACCAGAGCATGCTGGAGGAGATAGCTGCAGGCTATTTGTGTGGCTCAGGGCTTGATTTTGCAATGTGCTTCCTAACTCTGGGTTGCTTTTATTTCTGTTTGCTACTTTTATTTCTATTGTCTGCTTTTATTTCTGGGAGGCATCAGGCTGTAGTGGGGCTAGCAGCTGCTCCACAGGGATGGTTTGGGCTGTGCTGAGGGGCATGAGCTTGGGAAAGGGGAAGGTTGTGAGCCTTGCCATGAATGCTCAGTGAGGAGACTGGTCACGGGTGTTTTACTGCAGGCTGTTGTGGCTTTGTAGTCTGGAGAATACATAGGGCTGGCTACAAGCTGGCTGAGCTGTGCTGTGCATAGCGTGAGGGCGTGTACTTTGTTGTGTTGCCCTGAAAACAGGTGGCCTCACAGTCTCTGTGCAGGGAGAGGCATTTGATTTTTAGCTGTTCAGACCTGTTTCTGCAGGCTGTACTTGGAGATGTTGGCAGCTATGATAACATGAGTTGAATAAAGCTTAAGAGAGGCTGTGGTGTGATGTTTGAGGGTGGACACCCTTCAAGAAATGAAGGGAGGATCTCGCACTTTCCACTGTACAATGAGCCTGTCTTTAGCTGCACTTGCTGACAGTGCTTGAGATCTCAAAGCTGAGATGCCCTTCCATGTTTTAGGAAGAGTAACATCTTTTCTCCTAGAGTTTGTTTGCTTTAGAATTTTTCTTTTTTACTTTTGTACATAGGGAGTCTTTGTCAAATTCAGTGTGGTCTTGGAAGGGGAGAAATTCTTGGGGCTCTTCCAGGAAAAAACAAAACCAAACAACCGACATAAGAAGGAAAATCTTCTGAACGTGGAGCAGCAATGATATGAATCAGTCCCAAATGTGTACTGGTTTGGCATGTAGTTGGATGGTACTGCGAGCTAAGGCCTGATGCAGCAATGGACAGGGAATCATGACTGAGTCTGAATTTGCTGTGTAGGAAGGAAGCCAGAGCAGTTTGGGCTGTCAGCATAGACAGAGAGAGAACTAAAGTGTACCTACATCTGGATTGACTGTCATCTGTAAGCACATGGTCAGAAGTGTGGTCAGTGGTGCCCAGAGGGAATTCCTAAAAGGGAAAATAACACTGGTGGTGTTTCCCTGTCACCCTCGGTGCGCATGAACGCCCACCTGGGCTGATACGCGCTGTGGAGTTTGAGCAGATTGAAATGGTCTTTCCCCGCTGGGAGGCCCCTTGCTCAAGGCATTTTTGCTGCTAGACTAAACAAAGCAATCGCTGTGTGTGTGGGCTGATGCATTCTCCTGTCCCTGATTTCCAGGTCACGTGGATGGTGATCTATAAAAGAATGGGCTAAGATGGGTTGAGCTCAGTGTACCCCCTCCCTGTGCATTTACCCGTGACTCATGGCTCCTTGGGAGAGAGAAGGGCGGGTTCAGTGGATACAAGAGCTTGTAGCTGCTGGGCTAAACTCCAGCCTGTGATGGAAAGGCTTCCTAGTTAGAGTACATAGAAAAGTCAGCTTTCTCACCCACGTCCTCTATCCCTTAGGAGGAAGAGCTGTGCATCATCACCGCAAGCTGTGCTCTGGAGCAGAGCACAACAGTCTGAAGACAGGCTGCCTTCCACAGGGATGGTTGAAGTCAAGTCCTCCAGTTCCTCCTCATCAACCCATTCTGATAACTTCCTGAGGATTGGAAGCAGCCCACTAGAAGTGCCCAGATCCAGGTGAGATGGGATGGAGCAGGGTATTTCTCAGCAAAATGAGTGTTTGGTAAAGGGAGTGCAGGGCTGCACTTGTGTGGCTCTGGAAACCCTGGAGCACCTGTGTTTGTGTCTACAGACAAACCTCAGGAGGCCTGTTCCTCTCTTGTCTGCCCTTGTCTGAAGTGCTGGCCGTTAAACACAGACACTCCTGCCTGAGTCCCTAGAGGAGCTAGGAACTCTGCTGATAACAGCCAGCTGTCTTATACCTGTCCTCAGCGCATGCCTCAACTCTGAGCTCTGGCATCTCTGCATCCTGCATGCTTGCAGCTCACAGCACTTTCTCTGTCTAACACATCTACCAGGGTTTGAAATGGCTGTGGTGTTTGGGGAAGGAAGCTTTTCAAACCAAACAGACCTCACTCTGCATCTATCCTGTCCCCCTTTTCACCTGCTGACCCTCCTGATGACGCAGGTTGGAAAAAGACTGGGTGCTGGTGGCAAGCAGAGGTAGGAATCTGCTTGGAGCAAGCTGCAAGCACTGTGCCAGCCCAAAGGATTCTGCCTAGAAGGCTGAGTGTTCCTGCTGGGGAATGGGGACCCTGGACCTGAGCCTAATCTCACTCCATAACAAAGGCACCCCTCTGGAGTCTGACACTGCGATAGGGCAGCGTCGAGTGGTGAGCTGACCTAGGGAAGAAAGAACAGATCCTGTGGAGCAAACACCATGTGTTTAGGCCAACATGGAATAAAGAGACTCTGAGATAAGAGGTTGTTGTTAACAGTGTCAAATGCTTGTGTAGCCTCTGCAGGTTTTCTGATGAGTCTTTTTCTAGTGATTCTGAATCAACCACCAGCCAAATCTGAGTACTCTGTCATCATGGAAAATAAAATTACAAACAAGTAAAGCATTGAAAATTTATGAGACTTTCTTAACAAGTGTCTCACGATTCCAGAGAAAAACCTCAGTGTCTGACAGTCTTCATAAATGATGGTAACTGTTCTCCCCAGGGAAAGATATCAATAGGAGAGGGGTTTGAATTGTTGCTGGGGCTCACCTCTGCGTTTTCTGTAAGGTGGAAAGAATCTCCCAAGAAGAGAAGAAGATACTGGAAAGAAGACAGCTTGTCTTGGGAGCTGCTTTATTCACAATGGTAGTGTCACAGTTCCTGTGTGTGGTCCCATGCCATTCCCAAAGTCTGACAGGCTCTTCAGTGCTTGCTGTTAGCAAGCTTGTAGCAGTGCTCAGGAAGAAGCAGCTTGTAATGCTTCAGCCAGACTGCTCTGCAAGAGCAAAGAAGAGAAACAGGAGTAGGCAGAAGAGCACCATAGTGAGGATTAGGGTTGCCTTATCAGGCACTGTCATGGGTGGCAGTTTCTGGGTTCTAAGCGTGGTATGTTTTCTCTTGAAAGAGATTCTGTCATTCCACTTGGCCTTTGGTCTCTCTGCTTCAACTGTGGTAGTCTGAATTGGTCTGGTAGATAACACAGTACCTTCAGCCACCATTCTCCACCCTGAAGGAAACAATGGGCCCCATTTTGGATGGAGGACTGTGATGGAAAGAAGAGGTAAATTCTGTCTCCTCACCTGAAAAATTGTGGTACTAAGATGCAAAAGCAGGAGCACAGAGACTGATCAGGATGCCAAAAATACCTTTATTCCTGCAGTGCTGCTGGCAGGTCAACACCCAAGGCTCTTGAGATGAAGAAACCACTGTACTTGACTTTCTAATCCTCTCTTTTGTGTGGCCATAGCAACAAAACACTTTCCTCAACTTCTGCTGCAGTGGTTAAAATGGCTGCTTGTAATGGCTGCCAGCAGGTATCCTTCAGGTAGTTCAGGTCAACAGCCCAGTCCGGATGCTGGCAGGCAGGGGAGCTCTGGAGGGAACAGAAAGGCAAGTCAGCAGGAGCCATGAGCAGGGCCTGGAAGGGGGGAGCTGTGCTCTCTGAAAAGAAGGGGTCACAAATGCCCAGACATTAGGAGCCAAGCTCCTCTCCTGGCCAGGCAAAATCAACAGGCTGCTGCTGTCACATTACCAGCCCATCTTGTGAATCTTGCTCTCATCCAGAGGTCCTGGGTACCTGTAAATTCCAAGGTGGTTCTTGTTAGGAATTGCCTTTGTGCTGCTTTGCCTATCAGTCTTTCTAGCTTATTCCAACATAATGGTAAGATCACATCTGCAGAAGACAAACACACAGATATTGCATAGACTGTTTGCAGAGTAGGACAAGGTGCTGCTTGTTCCACAGAGAGCTCTGAGTGTAGCAGTGAATGTGCCTCAGATTGAACCCCCTGCATGTGACAGGGTTGCAGTTTGCAAAGCTTTTCCTGTATTTGCATTTGACACCAGCAGTCTAAGCGTCCCATGACACTGCAGAAAAAAATCTGTACCTGTGTCAGGGATTTAGCTTGAGTCTGCATAGCACTAATGTGGATTAGCAGCTGAATAATCGTTGGTTCAATGTGCTTTTGCTAAGTCAATTAAACAAAACCCAAAGTACTGTGGTCTAGAGAGTCAAGATCTGGAGGAGTTAAATTGCAGAGGATCTGCTTGGACCAGCAGTCACAGAGAACTCCCTTACTTAAGAGCTGCAGATGGCTCAGCTGTTGGTCTGGAGTGAGCACAGTGAGAGCAGAGTGGGACAGAGAAGCTGCTGCCCCTTGGCTTTGGGTGTTTTGTTGGTAGTGAGGAGACTGTTTGTGCAGTGTGTGTCTTGCTCCTTACGGCCACCTCGCTCGGAAGGTGTATCTGCAGTGTGACAGCTTGGGGTAGTGACCACAGCAGGACAGGAATTGTTTACAGGAATGTTTTCTGGAGTTATCGCCACAAAATGGGCTTGCTGGCTGGCGCATGACTATGTGCTGCAATCAGAAATGTGCTCACAGAGAAAGGGCTGCTCGGGCACTATCCCAGCCAGTAGATAACTATCTGGGATTCAGCCAGGGCTCACAGTTTTTGGCAGGGTGCCATACTCCTTGCCAGCATTTCCCACGCAAAGGTGGGAAGGGTTGCCCTTTACTTCAGGTTGCCACAGTTTGCCTGTACATACAGAACCTGCTTAATGCTTCAGTTTGAGGCAAGAGCATATGCTGGCAAATGAGCTGCTTCCCAAATAGTCCTAGGTGTGTGGAAATACGTCAGGTGAGCGGGAGCAGCACGGGGCAGGATGGAGCCTAGCTGTTGGCACTTGGCACTCATCTCAGCTACATATTATGGAAGGGAAGGATTCCTGACTGTTGCTCTGCCTCCAGTATTGACTCTTGTCTGGCAGGCGAGTGTCCGTGTGCTCTGAAATACTGTCTTGTGCAGCATGTTGCATGGGAAGCACTGACCTAATTAAAAGGAACCATTCCAGGTTAGGAGCTGCCAGTTTATGGCCTGCGAGAGGTCCCTTCTTGTGTGAAGGAACAGCTTGCAGCTCATCTCTGTTTTGCTAATCTAATTTAGTTAATCTTGCACTTTTGAGGGAGTTTCTTCCCACTCGTGGACCTGAAGAGGTGGGTGTGTGAAGCTCACTTCGATTCTTTTTCTGTCTGCCATTAGATGTCTGTAGCAGAGACAGCAACTTGAAGTTTGGCTGTGTCTCATCTCCTCTAACCATGTCAGCTTTGCTGTTGTCCAGCTGCCTCCCAGGACTCCATGCTGCCCTCACTCCTAGCCACCTCTGGCATGGCTGTCATGTATTGCAGGCATGCAATTCTTAAAGACTTGGGAGCTGGTTCTGGTGTCCTAACAGTTCCAGCTTGTTCCAAGGGCCTCGCTGAAGCTCTTTTGGAGACTTTACAAGAAATATTCAGGGTAGAAATTACAGGAAGACTTTCACCTCTAGCACTGACTGGATTGAATTGCGATGCAGTTACCCCAGACATCTAGTCTTGGTCTCAAGCCAAGCTCAATTTTTAAGAAGCTATGCAGCCATTGCAGCGAGAACACAAAATTTCCCGTGCTGTGTCTTCCCAGGCTTAGCCCCTGCTGTCTCTTGAGGCTGTTCAAGATGCTTATTGATTGTGACATTGCCTCAGGAGCCTCTCTTGAGAAGGCTTTGGGGATAGAGGGGAAGGTCTGCCACAATATCTTAGCTCTGCTGGTCAGGCTGGGATCTCTGGGCCAGGAAAGAAATTACCTAGACTCATTGCAGAATCAATCAGTTTATTCAGTTAATCAACAAGTGTTTGTTCTGCTGCCTGGAGGCAAGACACAGAATTGACTGCCTTGAACTCTTAGACCCCAGTGTTGTTGCATTAGATGAAACCTTACTAAGTTTGCACAGCTGCTTGACAGGGCTGGGGACCCCAGGAAGGGCTGGAGGGCTAGAGAGTCACTGAGTCAGTCTTGCAGGAGATACACAGTGCTTTTGTCAGCCTGTCTATGGCAGAATTCAAGAGATGACTTGATCTACCTCTAAGAGGTGGTGTAAGATCAGTTTAGTCTTAGCTGACAACCATGGAAGGTGACCAGCAGCTGGAAGATGGGGCCACACACCCAAAGCAAGAAACAATTTTCTGTTCACCTTCTTTAGCACAGACTTATCTGACTGGTGTGCATGATGATATTGGGCAGAGGGACATTTTTGCTGTCCCGGATCATGGCTTGCCATGTAGGCAGAGTCTCCTGAGTAGGCTCCAGATGCTACTCTCCCTTTGCAAGAGCTGCAGAACTCTGCTCTCAGAACTCTTCACCTGGAGATCCTGCTGTAGTCCAGGCCCTCCTCTCCCATTCATGCTTGCTCTCTCCAAAACCTTTGTTTCTGTCTGGCCACAAACCTGTCCTCTGTTCAGCAGCTCATTACTTTTTCTGTCAGAATCCTGTCTCTGCCTGCTTTCAGCCCAAGCCTATTACCTTCAGATTTCTGTAGCACAATTTCGTGTCACCACATGTGACACTCCTATTTTTCCTGTCTGGCTGTGCTGTGCTCTCAGGGAGGTGACATCTTCCTCTTCACTCTGCACTGAAGCAGCATTCCTCCATGCTTCTCCCTGGCATCCTGCACTGTTCCCACTGTGCTTCCATCATGGCACCGTGCTGTGGGCCCAAACACTTTGCCTGTTCTCCTTCACACTGACTTCCTCCACTTTATCTTCCAAAGGCATGGAGAGAAGCAGATGTCAGTGAACAGCTGCTCCCCTTCCCTTACAAATTCCTTGCTTTCCAGGGAAGGTTTTTCCTGTCTGATCTCCTGAAGGTCTTTCTAAGAGTATATGCTTTGCTTTTGCTTTCAGTGAAGTCCCCTCATTCTTACTTGGGCATTACATACCCCAGGAAAAGCACCATTTTGCAAGACACGGTTCTCCCAGTACTCTGACCCTCATTCCTCAGTTCATTGAGCAGATCTGTGAGAACAAGATCTGTGTGAGACAGGTGAAGCTTTGCTCTTTCTGATTTCTGCTGTTATGTCCTTTCAGAGCCTGAGCTGCCAGACAGGGTTATTACCCCCAAATTTGCAGCCATGGTGGGAAGCTGATGTGCAGGGAATTTTGTGACTCCCTTTCTGTGCTTGTACAGCCAGCTCAGGACCGCATTTCACTCTGCTCAAACTTGGCTGTATTGATCAAACTAATTAAATGGCAGGCCTGGAATTAGCTTGAAATTGCAAATAGGTTTCCTGCTGTGCATCTCTTCCCACTCTTGCCTTCCAGTCTAGCTCAGGTCCTTCTTGCTGTGGGAGAGCCTGTCTTTGTGGCTGTTCTCTTGGTCCCTTGGGGAGCAGCTGCAGTGCGCCACTGCTATTCTTAGCTGTGAAGACAGCGTGCAAGTACCTGGCCCAGCAGAGCTGGAGCACTGCTCTCTGCCCAGCAGAACTCAGATAAATTATCCAGAAGATCTTGGTAGTGTGTAATTGAGCAGCTCTGCCACAGGCTGTGCTTCCAGCTATGTACACTCTGCTGTGCAGCAAGGCTTAATAATTGCTTGCTCCCTTGGAAGCCAAGAGCTCTGGGTTTGTCTCAAGTGATTGTGCCCTCTTCTCTGAGATTTTGGAGGGACTCCTCAGATTCACTTGCTGTGTTTCATGCTTCTTTCCTTCCTGGCTGGAGATTGCATACATCAAACAATTATCCTTCCTTGGCTCTTTAGCCTGTCCTGAAGATGTTTTGTCACCTGCTTTCTGGCACAGCTCTTTCTTTAACACGGAAATGAAGAAATGTTCAGGTGCTGGGGGTGGGTGTCCTGGGTATGCCTTGAGCGTTGGCTCTGTTCAGATCTGAGGGTAATGGCTCAGGAGTGATCTGCTTTCTAACTGCTGCCAGGACAATGATCTGTAAGTCTTTCCCAGCACTAACTAAGTCACAGCCTTGATTTGCCCTGCTGCCCTGGGATGTGCTAACAGCTACAACAAGCAACAGGGGAATGTCCCTTGTACAGTGCAGCTTTCACATCTGTGAAGGACTCAGGGCAGGATGTGCTGTTCCATCTCACTAATGGGTTTCTCAGTTCTGCATGGCCATCTGCTTCATGCTGGCTCTCTCCTGTCCAGCTCCTGGTGTGCTCCTGCTGCTTTGCTGGTCCCAGCCAGCTTGGCTCTCCCTTCACTTTCAAAGGAAAGGCTTGGTCTGGGGCCCAGCTCAAGCTGCATGTTGCACTCTGGTCCCTGCGTGTCAACAGTGCTGGCAGAGGCGCTGCTGGCCGTCCGCCCGGCAGGTCCCTGGCAGTAGCACCAGTGAAAAGCACGTGGCTGAATGATCTGACTGATCGCGCCGTCTCCCTCTCTCTCTGCCCCAGATCGGCGGACCATTCTCTGCCCGGATCTTCCGTTTCCACAGACTTTGGCAGCTGGCAGATGGTGACAGGGTGTGGCAGTATTCGGGAGCAGGCAATCCTGAACGCAGACGCCTCTCTCCCTTGCAGCTTCCCGGATGAGTTCTCTAGCACTTGCCTGTAAGTGTCTCAAATGCAGGATCTCTCCTTGGGTCTCTTGGCTGCCTGCGAGCACTGCAACTCTGGCACTTTTGGAGAAGCCTGGGAGCCCATAACAAACTGTTCCATCTTCTCTGCCTTGATGTTTTCTATCCACAAACTCAGTCCCTGAGCACTCTTTGCTTATGCTGAATACGGAAAGAAAATGGCACTTTCTCTGCCTAATGACGGGGGAGCTCTTTGCTTTCTGTAGGAAGAAGAGGTTTTTCTCTCTTCCTCGAAGATGCTGAATTTGGGCATAATTGAGTGCAGTTGAGGATTCGTGTTTGTCAGGACAGGACTGGTAACCCAGATTTCTTGTTTTTCGATTTTGTTCATCTACATCTCCCCACTGGGGTCAGATCCTTGCTGGAGTAAGAGAAGGACTTTCCTTCTGTAACCCAAATTTTGTCTGGGCTTGTGCAGCATCATTTGCAGGTGCTGTGCCTGGCCAGTGCAGAGCCACAGAGACTCTGTGTCCTGCCACATCCTGCCTTGTGAAATGGCTGGGAGGCAAATGTTCCTCCCCAAATAGAAATCCACCTCTGGAAGCTTGAAAGACTGGAGACGCACTTTAATTGCTGTTAGAGAAGCGCCGTGGTTTGTGCCTTCAGGCTGCAAACTCTTCATCAAGAAACTGAAATGGCAGATCAGGGGCTGCTGCTAGCAAGCAATGCTAGAGCTGTGCTGCCAGATGCTATGTCCCTTACTGAGATCTGAGTGCGTGCTTTGGAGGCAGAGGGCAAGCAACATGAAAACCCGTGTCTCCTGTGAGACAGGCTGCCTGCCCTGGCTCTGCGTCTCATGTGGCTGCATGCTGTGCTGCTGAACAGAGCAGAGCAGCTGCCTTCAAGTTACAGTGAAGCTACAAGATCCATGAATTGACAGATCAAAACATTGCAAGAGATGTCGGACATCCTGGCCAGGATTTGTTCTCCTTTCCTGAGGACACACTGAGCTGCTCCTGCAGTAGTTTGGAGATGGGCGAGGGAGAAGGGACTAAAGGATGGGCATCTGAATAGTGACTGCTTTACTGTGTCCTGAGCCTGGCTGTGCTTGGTCACTGCTGATCACCAGCAAGTTGTTGCTGCCCTTGGAGTTGGATCCAATGTCAGAATAGGGAATTCAGTAGAGAAATATGAATCAAAGTTGATAGGCCTTAGGCTTATGAAGTTTGGAGAGTGACTGCTTGGGGCAGTGGATTTGAAAGGAGGAAAACACTGGTGGTGCTTCTCCTGTGGGTGCTCTGCCCTATTCAGCTATTCACTAAAGCTGTGGGTTGCTTGAGGGCTGGGGACTGCTCAACTGAAGCTGCTGGGACCAGGCACTGCATTGAAAGGATGAAGAGTTCCCAGCAGTGTTGTGTTGAGCTTAACCCAGGGCCTCTACCCTCTCTCTGTTCTGCATCAGCCCTGTTTGCTCAGGACTCCATTGTAGTTTTATCCCAGTTTTTGCAGCCCGACACAGTATGAATTTTTTTCTTCTAATTCCATTTAAGTTCCCACTTTGCATCTTCACTGGCAGCAGCTCGATGAAGGTATGCTTTTCACAGCCTACTTCTTGTGCTTGTGTGGGGCTTGTCAGGGCTTGCTTCGAGCTGGGGCTTTGACAGCCTCCTCTCATCCCGCACCCCAAGCTGCAGGCAAGCGGGCAGGCTGTAGGAAGTGTAGCGGGGCAGAGTGCCGTGGATTTGGCAAGGAAGCGCGACCTGCCTCCGCGGTGAACAGTTCAGGGTGAAACGCTGCAGCCAGTCTGCAGGGTTTGGTGTGGGGCAGTGGCTGCCTGCTTGACCCTGTGCCTTGGAGTGTCTCACTCCGTGAAACAAACCGAAAAACCCAAATACAAAATCTGCCTTGTAAAGAGGTGTGAGAGCCACAAGATGCGGGACCTAACTGCTGCACGCCCTCGCTTACCTCTGCGCGTGACATCTGAGATCGCTGTACTCGGGTGCAAGTAAGTCCTGCCTTCATGGAGTTTATTTTAAATGCTAGCAGGTTTGCGAGTTCCACGTCCTAATTAGGTTGCCAAAAAGCATCTCTAATGTGTTTAGATATGTTGTTGCCTTTTTTTGCCCTCTGGCTTCTCTTTATTATCAGACACAGTAAACAGCGGCCTGGTTGGCTGCCTCGGCATCGCTTGCTGTTTATAGGCCTCCCACCATATCCTCTTGCTGCTGTTTCCGGACCAAAGCTGTTGGCTGTGGGTGGTTAACACTTCCATTCAGATGAGCTGTGCCAATTTATAGCCAGCCCAGGCGCTGGAAGATTAAAGAGAATTTTTTATGGAGAAGGTTCGCACTGTGCCCTTGGAGTGACCTTTGAGGAATGTCTTAATCTCTCTGGGAACCGCTGGCATGTCGCAGAGGCACCACAGCAAGGATTGTTTTAGGCTGGAGAGCCTGGAACAGCTGCCTCTGGGCCCCAGTCTTGCTTTCCCCTGCTCCCCTGACTAAAGTCTTGTCTTCCTTCTGCTGTTTTCCCCCTGCCCCTAACCCGGTGTGTGGATCAGCAGGAGAGGAGAGCAGGTCCCATGGGAAGTCATGCCCTACTCTGCTCCTGTTTGCTGAGAGCAGTCATGATGGGGAGCAGAAGTAAAGCACTGCTCAGCTCGCCTCTTCCTGTGGCTGGGGTGTTCCTTGGGGCTTTTGTCACCTTGTCTGCTCCTTCTCATCTCCCCTTCCACAGAGCTGTCTGTGCTGGCACAAGCACGTGAGGCTGGGGCTGATCGAAGTGAGGGATGGTTGCAAATAGGTTGGAAGCAACTGTCTGGGCACAGCACATGTGGACAAGCTTCATCTGTGTGAGGAGGGGAGGGAGCTGGCGCAAGGACTGATGTCAGCATCCACTTGGCCAAAGCACCACTTTGTTTATGAACTGAAGCCTTGTGAGCACCATGGTGGTGGGAGAAACAGGGGACAGTGGGGTGTGTGAAGAAGGAAATCCTGTGGGGAGCTGGAGACTTGAGGCTGCAGGTGGCTTTGTGGGTTGGATGAGGAGGCAGTGGCACCAGCCTTTTGTGGCTTGCATTGCCTTAACCTCTGCAGCCCGTTGAGCACCATAGCCCAGTGTCAGGAGTGAGAGCTGGGATATGGAGAGGGATGGCTGCAGTCACTGACCTCCCCTTCTCTCTCCTAGACTGGTGTCAGCGAGTGACCGTGAGTCCCGTCTGGAGGAAGTGCGTTCTGCCTTTCTGGCAAGCTACAGCCGGACCATCGGCCTAAAGGCCGTGCCCCCCAGCCCCTCAGGGGCCATCGGTGGCCTCCTCGAGCAGTTTGTGCGGGGCGTGGGACTGAGAGGCAGCAGCACCCTCTGAACACAGCGTCCAGACCACTGCNCCGGGCGGGGGGCGGCGCGGGGGAGCTGCACTGCCGGGGGCGCCGCTCGCTATAAATAGCCTGGCCCACTCTTCGCGAGCGTCGGCGCCGAAATAACACCGAGCCGAACCCGGGAGGAAGCCCCCGGCGGGGCGGGATGGGGGCTGACCCCCCTCTGCCCTTGACTGGGAATCGCGGGCGGGACGTTCCTGTGGAGCCGAGCCCCAGGAGCCGAACCCCCTGGTGCCCGGGTTGGTGCCAGCGCTGCCGGCAGGGAAGGGCCGTTGTGCTCGAGACGTGCTGAGCCGTGCCTGTGCCGCGCCGTGCCCGTGCCGTACCCGCCCCCGGGCGCGCCTCCTCGGTGGCGCGGGAGGAGGCGGCGCGGAG
>VWZV01007403.1:38376-49468 GCA_013397155.1 Irena cyanogastra | reverse complement strand
CGGGGGGCCCGGCCCGGCCCGGCCTCGGCCCCCCGCGGCCCCGCCATGGGCGTAGACTTCGACGTGAAGACCTTCTGCCACAACCTGCGGGCCACCAAGCCGCCCTACGAGTGCCCGGTGGGCACCTGCCGCAAGATCTACAAGAGCTACAGCGGGATCGAGTACCACCTGTACCACTATGACCACGACAACCCGCCGCTGCCCCAGCACAACCCCCTGCGCAAGCACAAGAAGAAGGGGCGCCAGGCCCGCGCCGCCAACAAGCAGTCGCCCAGCCCCTCCGAGACCTCCCAGTCTCCCGGCCGAGAGGTGATGACCTACGCCCAGGCCCAGCGCATGGTGGAGGTGGACCTGCATGGCCGCGTCCACCGCATCAGCATCTTCGATAATCTCGACGTGGTGTCCGAGGACGAGGACGTTCCCGAAGAGGTGCCCGAGAATGGGAGCAATAAAGAGAACACGGAGACGCAGAGCGTCCCGCCCAAATCTGGGAAGCACAAGAACAAGGAGAAGCGCAAGGACTCCAACCACCATCACCACAACGCCTCGGCCAGCACTACCCCCAAGCTGCCCGAGGTGGTGTACCGAGAGCTGGAGCAGGACACCCCTGACGCCCCGCCTCGTCCCACCTCGTACTACAGGTATTGTCCTTGGCTGGGTGCTAGGAGACTCCTAGGTTCATGCCCTGGGTTTAGAGGCGGAATTGTCCCCACTCTGTTTAAGTGGCTTGCCCGTGGCTCCTGGAAATGGCCTCTGTCTGCCTCTCTCAGGTCTCAGAGAACTGGCTGTTCATTGGCTTCAGGCTCCTGAGACTCTGCCTGGTGTCACATCACAGTTCTGAGGGGTCCATGCATCTACAGAGAGCTCTCAGTTGCTGATTAGGTCATTGCCAGCAGTTTGATTGCTGCGCTCTTTCCTTGCTGGAACAGCATGTAGAATCAAAACAAAACCCAGATGTGTCCTTTTGCCTCTCGTTCTCTCTTTGGAGGTATGCTGGGGTATTTTCAGAGCCTTTCAGCACCAAGGTGTACCTGTAGGATCTGTCTGTTTGTGGGCATACTTTTTAACTGTTTTCATATAGTACTCTGTGAGAGATTTGGTGGATGCAGTGGCCCCAGTTAATACCTCAGGCAGGAGTTAACAGAGCCCCCTAACCAGAATTAATGAAACATGTCACCTCCATGCATGGTTATCATGTCTTGGTTGTGAGGCTGCTGCCTCGAGGGCACTGGCACTTGCTGGGTGACCCGTGCAGACCCCCTCCTTGCACTGATGAGTCTCCAAGGCCTGACCTTGCTCCTTAGACCAGTGTTGTTTTGTCTCCAAGCTGCTGTTCTGCCACTGTGCTAGTCAGGGTGCAGCAGCACCTCCTGCTTCTGCACATTCCTGCCTTGTCTCTGTTTCTTTATTTTGACTTATGGCTCAGCTGGAGCATTTGAACATTCCCTCAGTCACAGACAAATCCTGGAGTTGGGGCTCTGCAGCTCCAACCATGTCAAACGTGCCCTTACTTTCCCATGCTGTCCTTCCAGGTACATTGAGAAGTCGGCAGAGGAGCTGGATGAGGAGGTTGAGTACGACATGGATGAGGAGGATTACATCTGGCTGGACATCATGAACGAGAGGCGGAAGAACGAAGGCGTGAGTCCTATTCCCCAGGAGATCTTTGAGTACCTGATGGACCGGCTAGAGAAGGAGTCCTACTTTGAGAGCCACAACAAGGGGGACCCAAACGCCTTGGTGGATGAGGATGCCGTCTGCTGCATCTGCAATGACGGGGAGTGTCAGAACAGCAATGTCATCCTCTTCTGCGACATGTGCAACCTGGCTGTGCACCAGGAGTGCTATGGGGTGCCCTACATCCCCGAGGGACAGTGGCTCTGCAGACGGTGCCTGCAGTCACCCTCGCGTGCTGTGGACTGCGCCCTCTGCCCAAACAAGGGGGGAGCCTTCAAGCAGACGGACGATGGGCGCTGGGCACATGTGGTCTGTGCCCTCTGGATCCCAGAGGTGTGCTTTGCCAACACAGTCTTCTTAGAGCCCATCGACAGCATCGAGCACATCCCGCCCGCACGCTGGAAGCTGACCTGTTACATTTGCAAGCAGCGTGGCTCTGGGGCTTGCATCCAGTGTCACAAAGCCAATTGCTACACTGCCTTCCATGTCACCTGCGCCCAGCAGGCCGGGCTGTACATGAAGATGGAGCCCGTCAGGGAGACGGGTGCCAATGGTACCTCCTTCAGTGTGCGCAAAACTGCCTACTGCGACATCCACACACCGCCAGGTTCTGTGCGCAGGCTTCCCGCCCTTTCCCACAGTGAGGGGGAAGAGGAGGATGAGGAGGAAGAGGAGGAGGGGAAGGGCTGGAGTTCTGAGAAAGTCAAAAAAGCAAAGGCCAAGTCTAGGATCAAGATGAAGAAGGCGCGGAAGATCCTGGCGGAGAAACGAGCTGCGGCGCCCGTGGTTTCCGTGCCCTGCATCCCCCCGCACAGGTACGACCTGCTGCCCTCCCTGGACTGGGGAGAAATTACTCCTTCCCTCCCTGCTTTGTGTCCTGCTTTCCATGTGGGCATTATCCTATTCCCCTCCTTAGCTTTTTGCACAGGTGTTTCTCACTTTGTTGAGAAGAGCCTGCAGAGCCTGCAGAGGGCTCTGGTGGTTTCCTCTGGCGGTCCTGCAGAGAGGCAGGGCCATTCACTGTCCCGCAAAGGTGTCTGGGCCCTCGGCAGGGCAGGAAGTAGCTGCGTTGGTTTAACAGTAGAGAATGAACTTGGCCGGATGCATCAGGAAGCAGCTGGAGGTTCCCAGCACTCCTTTCCTGTTGCGCTGACCTCAGGCACTGGAGTAAATGAGGCAGGGAGGAGGGACCTGCTCTCCTTTCTGCCGAGGTCTGATTTCTCCTGAGGCTGTGTCAGGCAAAAGCCAGAAGTGTGGGAGTGATTCAGGCCTGGGAAACGGGCTAATCCCGGGGTTATTTTGGCTCTAGAGCAGAGAGGTCTGAGGCTGGGATCCCTGTGCTCTGCTGAGCAGAACTCATCCGTCCCAGCAGCCACGTACTCCTTGCTGGGCTTCCTCTGTGCTCTCTGCCAGGCGCAGCAGCAGCTGCTTCTTCTCTGCACTGCCTGTTGGAGCAGGGCCGGGCAGCCACGGGTGCTGAAAGCTGTCCGTGAGGAGGGGTGACTGGAGAGCACCCGGACTCCTGCCTGCCAAGGAGCATGGCGGTCCTAAGGCTGACTCCCCAGCATGAGGCCTTGCGAGGGATTGTGTTTCTGTCACATTCCAAACCTGTGGTTTCATGGGAAGGTGCGAACACCCTGTAGTTACAGTTGCAACTGCTTCTTCCCTTGCTCTTGTTAGATTGTTGGGCTGGCGTGCAAATCCCAAAACAAGAGCATCTAAGAGCCTTGTCAGAATTTGTCAGTGTAGTTTATAACTCTGGATGTCCTCAGCAGCACGTAAAAGCACATAAGGACATCCTAGGATGTTTTTGGATCTCATTGTCACCCTGCAGCAGGCGACACCCAGTTGAAGCACAGGTTGGGCGTGGAAGCATTTGCCTTTGTGGTGGTGAGCCACCAATCCTGAGCTGCTGAGCTGTCCTCCTTCCTATGGCAGGAGCTGTGCTGGGTCTGTGACCATAAGACACTGTCAAGACCCTTGGACCCTCAAGACTTATCTCCTGTGCAGTTGGAAAGGAGCACAGGGAAGCCATGGGCTATGCCCTCTGGGCAGCATTCTGGTGACTAGGGGGGGCAGGCCTGCCACAAGGCTGCTGGCTTTTTACCATGGTCTGTTTGTGTCCCAGACTTACGTTTTTGGTCACTCAGGGCTTGCTCCATAGCAAGAGCCTCTTTTCTTATGCGTGGATATGTTGGCAGGCAGTTTATAGGGTCTTGCTGCTATCATGTTCACTGCAAAACCTGCACTGAGCTAGAAGCTGTTAACCTCTCCCTAGGCCTTCCTGTTGGCATTAATTATTCTTCAGGGGCTCTTGCCAGAATGCCACATGTCTTCCTGTGAGAGCTGTGCTTGGCCAGTGATGGCATATGAGGCTGCTGTCCCCAGTCTCTTCAGCTGAGGCTGATGCAGGTTGGATCATCCTTTGGGAAAAACTATCCCTGGGAGCTGGAGAGATGCTGAGAGTTCTTCCCTTTGTCTCTCTACTAGCAGGGCATCTCTGTCCAGCTCTCCTGAATAGGCTGTCCCAGTCCCTCCAGACTGTCTGCTATTGTAGGAAGTAAGCAATCCCTTTTGTGGTGTTATGGGCTGTTCAGGATAGTCTTGGATGGGATGGTTGTTGTACTCATGCCTCCTGCTTCCTCCTCGTACTCTGCCAGGGTTTGAGTTTCTCTGGTAACATACGGCCAGAAACCCCACCCCGTCACAGCAAGACAGCAAGTGGCCCTCAGCCAGGTAAATAATGGTTTTGGGGTAGTAGCACCATACCACTCGTGGTCTCAGGGACTGTGGAGCTGTTAAACGTCCAGCCCCCAGGGTGGCTGTCTTCCACCCCAACCTGCCCCAGGCTTTGCCCAAAAGTTGACAAGAAGTAAAAAGGAAAACTGCGTTATGGAGAGGCAAGGCTGCACATTTCCTGGCATCCTCTGTTGTGCCTACCCTGTGTGACTTGGTGTTACAGAAAGTCTTGCCATGGAAAAGGATGTTCTCTGTCTGAGGAGCTTCTCAGCTGTGCTTGGATGGCCTTGCTGCTACATGTCCCTAGCCAGGGCTTCTCCTGTAGCAGCCAGGCTTGTCTCATTGATGGACTCTGTGGTTCTTCTCCTTTCCTCAGGCTCAGTAAGATTACAAACCGTTTAACCATCCAGAGGAAGAGCCAGTTCATGCAGAGGCTGCATAGCTACTGGACTCTGAAGAGACAGTCCCGCAATGGTGTCCCCCTGCTCCGCCGCCTTCAGACACACTTGCAGTCACAGAGAAACTGCGACCAGGTAAGGGCTGCTTGTTGGGAGGCTGCAGGGAACCCTGGCTGTGTGCATGCTTCCTGCGCCTTTGGAGCTGTGGGCTTGGAGCCTTTGCTGCATGCAGTGCCTGCAGGTGCAGAATGGGGGTCAGGGGTATGAGCTTTCAGATGACAAACGGGCAGCCCCAGCTGCTTTTGCTGCTTCACCTTCTCCTCCCCTCTCAGTGTTCAGAGAATTGCCAGGCAGTGATGCCACTGGCAGCCTGCCACGAGAAGGGAATCCTGCCCTCTCAGGCTGCCATGCTGAAGGTATTTCCTTTCTTGTGCCTGCATTTAGCCAGTAGTGATGGTAAACCTGTCAGAAATGGCTCTAGTATGAGGCCACTGTGTCAGGCAGTGTTGAGAGAGATGGCCAGGGATTTCCAGAAACAGTCTGGAATGAACCAAGGCCTCGCTTCTAGTTTCTGATACTGCTCCAGGAGTGCTCCTTCTGGGTGCTGCTTCCAGCCCACAGTCAGCACTTCACAGATGTGAAGTCGGTGCCAGAGAGGAAGAATTTTCTTCTGGCTCCCCATATGAGCTGTAAATCTTTCTTTCTGAGCCCATTGATGACTGTGACTGGGCAGGGGTTTCTCCCGCCTTTGTCTGCTCTTACTGTTTTTGCTGGAGAAGAGTTAAGGCTGCTTCTGCTCAGTTTTGGCTGTGGCAGGATAAAAGCTGTAATTTTTTTGTTGCTCCAGAAGTGAAAGCAACTAGAGCTGTGTTGCCTTTTTGACCTGTTGCACTTCGTCAAAGCTGTGAGCAGCAGCACACACGTCTTGGGCAGCTGCAGGCAGTCAGTTGGTCATGTTAGGAAGAGTATTTCCAGAGGCTCAGGATGTGCACCTCCGACATCCTAAGGGCTTGATGACCAAGGGGCAGGTAGTTAGCTTTTGCCAGAGGTGAGACTGAATCACCTGCCTAAGTTACAAGAAAGGAGCTGTGACCTTTGCTGCACCAGCGGGTCAGGCATGCCGGTTCCCTTTGCCGGTTCCCTTTCTACAGCACACAGTCAGGAAAGTGGAGATGAGAGCACATCTTCTATCAGCTCATGGTCTCTGATGTTCCCACAGAGAGACACTGAGGATAAGAACTGGGCCCTGAAGGAACAGCTGAAGTCATGGCAGCGCCTGCGCCATGACCTTGAGCGTGCGCGCTTGCTGGTGGAGCTGATACGCAAGCGAGAGAAACTCAAGAGAGAGACGGTAACGATTGCCCCTCCTTGGGGAGCTGCTGGGGTGGGCATCAGCAGGGGCTCCTTAGAGTGCTGTAGGTGTGCCGGGGTCCCCTCGGCTGTGCTGCGCTCTGCTCCGATGGCTCCGAGCAAAGGTGGCTGCTCTGCAAGGCACAGGTGGGACGCACAGATGCTGGAGCTGGGGTTACACCTCTGCTCCCCAGAAA
This sequence comes from Irena cyanogastra, assembly GCA_013397155.1. Taxonomy (NCBI): domain Eukaryota; kingdom Metazoa; phylum Chordata; class Aves; order Passeriformes; family Irenidae; genus Irena; species Irena cyanogastra. Next base: position 43,107 of record VWZV01007403.1, on the reverse strand, counting down.
CGGGGGTGAGCGGTGGTCCCTACCCCTCACCAAGGAGAGGAGAGGGGTTGCTGTCCTGCAGGGCTGCACTGCTGCTCCCTGTGGACAGTCCCCACAGCCTGGCAGGGGCCAGGGGCTCAGCCCCGCTCTGTTCCTTTGTTTTAGATCAAAGTGCAGCAGGTGGCACTGGAAATGCAGCTGACCCCCTTCCTCATACTCCTCCGCAAGACGCTTGAGCAGCTGCAGGAGAAAGACACGGGCAACATCTTCAGTGAGCCGGTCCCTCTGTCTGAGGTAACAGAAATCTACGAAGTAAGAACCCCCTCCCCAGATTTCTAATTCACTCAAACTTGTCCCTTGCTCGTGCCAAGGGCTGCCCAGGATGCGTTCTGGTCCAGAAGATCCCTGAGCAGCCTGGCGCTGTCTCATGCCAGCACCACTCACTCACCAGAGGGGGGTGTGCAGCAATGCCCCTCCTGGGTGAGCCAAATGCAGAACAGCTGAGCTCGTGACAGCTGGGACACAGCACTTGGCTCTTCCTCTGTATGTGTTACTGGTGACACCCCAGGGTCTGTGAGTAGTTGGGGATTCCCACTGGAAAAGGCAGAGTGCCAGCCCTTAGCAGTTGGCATGCTCTTACCTGTCCTCTTGTGACGGCCTCTGCTAGATGACTGAGCACAGCACAGGGATGGGTTTGAGCTTTGGACTGTCACTGCTGCAGGCAGGGGAGATAATTCCTGAGACTGTCACTGAGTCCCTGCCTGGGAACATGGCAAAAATCCACATGGTCTCTGCAAAGTTCTGGCAGCAGGTCAGCATGGAGATGTCTTAGCAGATGGGGAGGAAGGCTGCACCATCTCACTTGCCACCTGGACAGCTCTGTTTTACCTTTCTGCACTCACTTTCCCCCCTGGGGCTGCATTTGCAGCTCCCTCTCCAGAGAATAACATGTAGCATACTGGATCCCAGCTGCCTGCAGGCAGGAGTTGAGGACAGGATGCTGGCGTGTGTGCTGGAGCTGTAAAAATGCTTCGGAGTGCATATCCGCTCTAACAGGTTGAGCACAGCACATGGGCTTCCTAGTCCGGAGGCGTTGCTGTTCCTCAAGCTGCAAAAGCAGACGACATTCCCCGATGTGCATTTGGGCAGAGCACGGGGAATGATACCTGATTCCTCTAACAACTGTTTTCTTGGAGCAGGTACTGCTAACTGTGGCTCCTGGGCTCTTAACTCTGGCTCTTTCCTCCTGTAGGTCCCAGACTACCTGGATCACATCAAGAAGCCAATGGATTTTCAGACAATGAAACAAAATCTAGAAGCCTATCGCTATCTGAATTTCGATGACTTTGAGGAGGATTTCAACCTGATTATTAACAACTGCTTGAAATACAATGCCAAAGACACAATCTTCTACCGGGCAGCCATCCGTCTGCGGGAGCAGGGAGGTGCCGTGCTCCGGCAGGCTCGCCGGCAGGCAGAGAAGATGGGCATTGACTTTGAGACAGGCATGCACTTCCCCCACTGTGTAACAGTGGAAGAGGCTCAGATCCAAGACATTGAGGACGGTGGGTACTCGTTTCCTGTCCTGGGGTACGAGGGCTACTCAGAGGTAAAGCCTGGGCAGAGCCAAGGCACCCAAGAATCTGAGCTGCCTTCTCTGGGAGGTTAAGTCGAATGCTGGGCTGTGTGTCCCCACTCTCTGGAGAGCCAGTGGTTTTGCTAACCAGGTACTTATCAGCCCCATTAGGTTGGTTCTAGGCAGTGGTTTGTCTGTGTGTCGTTTCTTTCCTGTTGCAGCCTTGTTCCAGACAATGTGAGCCCCAGTATTCTTCACGCTGCTGATCAGCCTGCTTTCCCCAGTAGTCCCAACTGGCTGACTTCCCACAGGGCTCCTTCTCTTGGTCTTTTAGGGTAACTTCAGTGAAGGGTTCATGCGTTTGGTGCCATGCCAGCTCTTTCTCCCCTGCAGGGAACCTGGATTTCCTCATGGCCTTTCAGGTAGAGGAGCTCCACTGAGTTCCCAATTTCTTTCATCCATCTGCTCCTCTTTGTTTCCCCAGAAGATGTGCGGCTGCTGCTCTCAGAGAATCAGAAGCACCTGCCGTTGGAGGAGCAGCTAAAGATCCTGCTGGAGCGGCTGGACGAGGTCAACGCTGGCAAGCAGAGCATAGGACGGTCCCGCCGGGCCAAGATGATCAAGAAGGAGATCACAGTCCTACGGCGGAAGCTCGCTCACCCACGGGACCTGAGCCGAGAGCACAGCTCCTCTGCCAGAGGGGTCCTGCAGTCCCACAACCCCTGTGAGAAAGACCTGCAGACGGACAGTGCTGCAGAGGAGAGCAGCAGCCAGGAGACTGGCAAAGGTAATACTCCCTCCAGAAATGCCGGTCTGGGGAGCCATGGAGAGCTGCCTCTGGACAGGCCTGTCTGGGGAGAGGCTGCCCTGGCAGGTGCCTCCTGAGGCAGGAGGACTGTGTGGGCAAATCCCCACACACACCTCACTCTTCACTCCTCCATGGGAATGAGGCAGGTGGCCTCTTGTGGGACAGTCCCTTATCCTGCATCCCCCTGTGGGGACTCCTTGTTTCCTGGAGTGCCTCCCTCAGGGGTGGGTGCCCAGTATGATATCTCTGCCTCCCCAGGCTCCCTCCCAGCATGCTCACTGGATAGTTTGTAGTGAGCTGTGCCAGCCAAGCAGGGGGGATTGGATGAAGGAGGCCACGTCTTGTGTCTGGAACAGCCACAGCCTGGTGTGTGTTTGCCCCTGGAGAGGGTTGGCAGGTTGCTGGTGTTCACAGCTGTGGTCAGCAGTTAGCTGGTGAATTCATCTCTTTGTCAGTCAAGGAACTGGATGCTGTTCCGGAGACTGACAGTTCTAGCTGTGTGATGTAGGGCATGAGGTGGATTGTTTCCTTCTGGTAGGACCTACCAGCCTGGCCATGTTGCCTGGTTTCTGGGGGCATTATGGAGCAGGCTGCCTTCGGTGTCCCTTCCTGCCAGAGAGCATGGGAGGGAGTTGCAGCAGTGACTGCTCAGCTCCAAGTACTCTCTCAGGCCAGCTGCCAGCTCCCTGGATGGAGATGCTGAGGTGGGCTCTGTGGGGAGCACAGCAAAAGCTCCAGGCAGAGTTACCATGTGTCTCTGGGTGTTTACCACCTCTGCATTCCAGTCCTGTCCCCTAATCACTGGGAAAAGCAGGTTCTTCCTACAGTGATGGAGGATCTTCTGAGATAATATTCCCCAGAAACGAAGCTGTTTTGTGATACCATTGCCATGCAGTCCCTTCCATCAGGGCTGCAGCTGACACCTTCTCCCTCTTCCAGGTCTGGGTCCCAATTCTTCTTCTACCCCAGCACATGAAGTTGGCAGGAGGACCTCTGTGCTCTTCTCCAAGAAGAACCCTAAAACTGCAGGCCCTCCAAAACGTCCAGGACGCCCCCCAAAGAATCGAGACAGCCAGATCCCTCCTGGGCATGGGAGCAGCCCCATTGGGCCCCCCCAGCTACCAATAATGGGGTCTTCCCAGCGTCAGAGGAAGCGAGGGCGAAGCCCGCGTCCCAGCTCCAGCTCAGACAGTGACAGTGACAAGTCCACGGAGGACGCTACCATGGGTGAGTGCAGCTGGGCAGCTGTGGTCCCACTGGCAGCACGTGGCAGGCTCTGGTGCAGTGGTAATGCTCTCCATTGGGGTGTTTTTCAGACCTGCCAGCCAACGGTTTCAGCAGCGGGAACCAGCCCGTGAAGAAGAGCTTCCTGGTGTACCGCAATGACTGCAATCTTCCCCGGAGCAGCTCCGACTCGGAGTCCAGCAGCAGCAGCAGCAGCAGCGCTGCCTCAGACCGCACCAGGTACTGCCCCGGCCCAGCTCTGCTGACAGCGGTGCTGCCTGTGGGGGCAGTAGGCAGCTCTCAGCCTTGAGTTTCTGGACGAGCACCCTGTTTGGTGGTCCCCATCTTATTCATCCTTCAGCTCAGCTGCTAATCCCTAGAAGTCTGTGGGGTTTGTGCCTTTTTTAATGTAAAATCTAAAGATATGACTGTGCAGCAAAGGGCTAGTAGGAAGCATGAACTAGGGAATTCCCTATTGGCACAGTGGCTGCTCTGTCACTGGCCGGCCCAGCAGCCATCACCAGAAGGTTCCTGCCTGCGCCTCTAATTCAGATGAGGGCACATTTTCTGGTCCTCCCAGGTGGAACTGGGTGAAGGTCTGGCTTGCACCCTGGCAGAAGCACCATCCCACCTTTCTGCCTGGTACTCCTGCAAGCCCTGGTGTTCCACCAGCCTGGCTCTCTGGAAGACAGTGTCTGGAAGCTTAATGTGACTCCTGCTGATGGCTCTGCTCCCTGTCTCCGCAGCACAACACCCTCCAAGCAGGGCAGAGGGAAACCCTCCTTCTCCCGAGTGAACTTCCCAGAGGACAGCAGTGAGGACACATCAGGGACAGAGAACGAGTCCTACTCCGTGGGCACGGGACGAGGTGTGGGGCATGGCAGTAAGTACTGGGGCTGCACAGCTGTGTGCCTGGCTGGCACCATCTCCTGGGGGGACACAGCTGACTCCCCTCTCCTCCTGTACAGTGGTGCGAAAGGGCATGGGGCGTGGCACGGGGTGGCTGTCTGAGGATGAGGATTCTTCCCTGGATGCCCTGGACCTGGTGTGGGCTAAGTGCCGGGGTTACCCCTCCTACCCGGCTTTGGTGAGTACTGCCTGTTATCGGCGCCTCCAAAATCCATGTCCCCTCCCTACAGAGTGG
>VWZV01007403.1:17037-30557 GCA_013397155.1 Irena cyanogastra | reverse complement strand
CCCCAGACAGAGCTCAGCGCCAGCAGGACCCACCCCCGCAGCCGGGCACGGCTGTCCCCCATGACGTCCCCCACTGTCACCACACCATCACCTGCACACGGCTGCCTTTATTGCCGGTGCTCGCAGCAATAGAAACCACCGGTACACGGAGAGCTCGGCCACCTACCCACCAGGCCCCTCCCCCCTCCAGCCCCTCTCCCTCCCCACTCCCCGCAGTCCACCCGTGGGGGCTGGGATCTCCCCCTGCCCTGCATCACAGAGAGGGACAGGGGACCGTGGGAACCGCACCATCACAGCCACCACATCAGGCCCCTGCAGTGACCTGGCTGATGTCACCCGAGTAACGGGAGTGCAGGGGGCACGTGGGAGTGGAAGCCACCAGCTGGGGTGGGGGTGTTCAAGGGAGAGATGTCTGCAACTCCATGGGGTGCCCAGCTTGGGTCAGTCAGACAGCCCTACACAGGGAGGAGACAGCAGCTGGGCTCCTTCATCCGAGTAGGGAGGCTGAGCAAACTCAACTCAGGGCGTGGGGGAGGCTGTGCCAGTTCCATCCCATGGTGGCAGGGCTCAGGCAGGGCAGCCCCCTGCGGGTGAGGTCCACACAGAATTGGGGGGGGGTGGTCCTTGGTCCCTGCTACCCATCCAGCAGCTTGAGGATGCTCTCCCGCTCCTTCAGGGTTTTCCAGGCCTGGTCCTTCTCCTTTTTGGTGGGTGTGCGCTTCTTCTGCCGGGCAGCCATGATCTTGCGGAATGCATCCATCACCTCGTTGTCAGCCATGCGGACACGCTGCCGCAGCTCCTGCCGGTGCAGTTCCTCCTTGGCCAGCCTGGGGGGCACAGGGGGGTGTCAGGCCCTGCTGGGCAGCTCCCTGCCTGCACCCATCCCAGCCCGCTCGCTCTCACCGCAGCAGCTCATGCTTCTTGGTGCGGTTGTGTGCGCTGAGTGCCTTCAGCTCTGCCTGCCTCTTGCGTAACTCAGCCAGCACCTCGTCCTCCGAGTCCTCAGCCGGACGGTCCTCTGACTCCAGCAGGCCCTGGGCCACCAGCTCCTCCTTGATCCGCCCCTCCAGTGACTTGGTGTGGGGGACACTGCCAGGGTGGAGAGTGGCTGCTGGTCACCACACGCCCTTTGCTCCCTGTGACTCGCAGTGGCAGGGAGCCAGCAGCGTGCTCGGTGCACCCACGGGCAGTGCTGAGCTCTGGGCACGCCTCAGCTGCTCACCTGAAGGGCTTGTTCTGGCTGCGGGGAGATGTGCCAGCACCGTCAGCTCCCGAGTCCTTGCCAGTGATCTCAGGGATGGGGGAGTCCTCAACAGGGGAGATGATGTTCTCCTAGCAAAGGGAGCACGATGGAAGGGTTACAGTGCTGGGTTTTGGCAGCAATGCCCCACAGTGCCAGGCCACCATGGCACTGTGCCATTGGAGCCCCTCACCTCCACAAGGGCCTGCAGGAGACGCTGTGTCAGGGGACCAAAGGGACACCCATCCTCTGGCTGCTCGTGCTGGGCTTCTGACTTCTTCAGGAGGGCATCAACATCTGGGAGGAAGCAGGAGAGAGAAAAAGCAACCCCAAAGGCACAGAGATGAGCAGTGGGACAGGGCAACCTCAGCCTTTTTTGGGCTTGGCTCCACTGGGCACAAGCACTCCCAGCCCCTCTGGGCAAAGGCAGGGGTGGGATTGGGGCACCTTTAGTGTCCAGCTCAGTCAGCGGCCCCAAGACACCTTTCTTCTTGTCGGCAGCAGCTGCTGCCCGGGCTCCATCCTTCTGCTCCTCCAGCAGGTCCTCTTGTGCCCAGCGCTGGGAGTAATGCTTCCCCAGTGGTGGAATCTGCAAGAGCAAGGCTCAGCACAGCTCCTGGAGCCTCTGCCTAGCCTCCCACCTCACCAGTGCCACAGCAGCATCCCAGGCAGGAAGAGTCACTGTGAGGTGCCAGAGGGGATGGGGAGGAAGGGACTTAGGAGCTTTTCACCTTGTAATGCTCAGCCTCATCCTCTGGCGGCTTGAGAAGCTCCTCCAGGACTCTGACCTCCTCGTTGGTGAGATCGGCACAGTACGGCTCCACCGATGCCCAGAACCTGCAGGAATGGATGAGCTGTGTGAGGGAGCTGCAGGGCAGCACGAGGAAGGTGACACACGTCCCCTTTCCCCCTGTGGCCCCTCTTCTCTCAGGCTAGAGGCAGCCCTTGTGCCATGTGCTCCGAGGAAGGAGAAGGACAATCCCAATGCCTCCCAACACCCACACACCTGTTTGGAGCATCATTTTTGGGGATGCGGGGCACATCAATGGGATCATCCTGGAACTCATATTCCTGGATCTTGGGCTGCAGATTCTTAGACTTGGGCCGGCCAGGCCCAGGCCCAGTCCCATGGCCCCCTTTGCCCTCCAGCTTCTGCTTCTTGGGCTTCCCATGTTTTACGGATGTGCCCACATCGTGGTCCTTGCTCAGCTTCAGGAACCGCCGGTCGCCCTTCTTATCCTGCCAGTCCGTCAGGATCTGGAACAGAATGATGTCCCATAAGCTCCTGTGCCCGGTGCTGGGCAGGGGCAGACCAGAGGCAGCCCCTTGGTGGGAAGGAGCCAGACAGAGAGTCTATCCCGGACCCAACGCGGCCCCAGCACCTGTGTCTCAGCCTCCAGGACGCGAAGGCGGCGGCTGGCAGAGGACAGCAGCGTCTCCAGCTCCAGCTGCAGAGTGTCCAGCTCCTCGATGCCGATGCCATCGTCCTCCGAGCGGGTCAGCACGGCCGTGTACCGGGGGCACACTTTCACGTGGTCCACCGACTTGAAGTCATGGAACTGCAGCGGGCAGTCCTTCAGCTCACTCATGGCGGTGGGGACCGAGCACCGAGTGGGCTCTGGGGGACCAAGGGGCGCACGGGGGAGCGGGGGACAGGGGAAGCCCGCAGGGAAGGAAGTGGAGTGAGGGGCTACGGAGGGTCGGGGGGCATCGGGGCTCTGTGGAATCCGGGGTGGCGGATCACCNGGGAGCCGCAGAAAGTCTCGCCGCCGCCACCAGGCTCCGTGCCGCGGGGGGGCCAGGCCGCAGGGCGGGAGCCTCCCGCCTCCCCCCCTCCCTCCCGCCGCAGTGGGAGGTGCCGCGCATCCCGGAAGAGGTGATCAGCCACTTCCGCCTGGCCGGACCGGAGCTCCGCTGCCACCATGGTAGGGTGGGGGACGCCCCGTGAGGGGCGGTGGCAGTGGGGAGGCTGGGGAGGGTCGGAACCGGGGCCGGCGGAGTGAGCGGAGCTGAGGGGGCTGCGGGCTGCTGGGCGGGGGCTGGGGCAAGGGGCGAGACCCGACCCCCGGGCTCCGGTCGGGGGTCTGACGCCGCCGCCGTGTCCCCGCAGACTGCCACGCTGCGCCCGTACCTGAACGCGGTGCGAGCTACGCTGCAGGCCGCGCTGTGCCTGGAGAACTTCTCCTCGCAGGTGGTGGAGCGGCACAACAAGCCCGAGGTGGAAGTCAGGTACGGGGGCGGGAGGGGACACCAGGGGAGCTCTGCGGAGCCCTGGTTGCCCGCCCTGGGGGCCGCTGGCCGTTCCTGCCGTGCGTTGGCCACCCCCAGCCCTTAGACACACGTCCGGTACCGGCAGGGAGCCGGAGAGCTGCGGGGAAGAGGAAGGGGGTCTAACTTGGGACCGAGGGAGCATCGCTCTGAGGAGGAACATCTTTGGGACGCGGGAGCATCCTGAAGCAAAGCCCCCACATCCCCGTGATCCCTGCGGTTCCCCTTCTGTTTCCCACCAGTAAATGCTTCCTTCTGAGTCACTCCTGCCCTCCCTCTGTTCGCAGGAGCAGCAAAGAGCTGCTGCTGCAGCCGGTGATCATCAGCAGGAACGAGAAGGAGAAGGTGCTCATCGAGGGCTCCATTAACTCTGTGCGCGTCAGCATCGCGGTGAAGCAGGTGAGGGGGGTTTGGGCAGGGGGCTGGCAGCTCAGCCTGTGGGGAAGCCTCACTTCCCTTTTCTCTCTTCAGGCTGACGAGATCGAGAAGATCTTGTGCCACAAATTCATGCGCTTTATGATGATGAGGGCTGAGAACTTCTTTATTCTGCGCAGGAAGCCAGTGGAGGTGAGGTGACAGGGAGGGGACAAAGCTGCTCCTGGCTCTGCTCCTGGCACTCAGAGGGTGTCCAGTGCAGAACTGGGATGTGAGTTTGCATGGCCAGCAGTTTGGGTGCTAACCCCTAGGGTGCTTGTCTCTTGTGCAGGGTTATGATATCAGCTTCTTGATCACAAACTTCCACACGGAGCAGATGTACAAGCACAAGCTAGTGGACTTTGTCATCCACTTCATGGAGGAGATTGACAAGGAAATCAGTGAGATGAAACTCTCTGTCAATGCGAGGGCCCGCATCGTGGCGGAGGAGTTCCTTAAGAATGTGAGACTCTGAAATGGGAGGAGGGGTCTCTGATTTTGGGAGTGGAGTGTGGGATCAAAGCCAGTGTGGTCCTTGTGCCCAGAGCCCCCCTGTCCCATCATAGAGGACAGGGTGACATCCTGCCCAAGGAACCCCTTTGGGATAGGGAGGAAAGCATGCTAAAGGCACTTGTATCCCCTTTGCTCGTGAAGTGCCAGCTTTTGAGACCCCCAGAGCTTGCTGAGTGGCAGCATCAACCCTGGGGGATGAGACCCTTTTTGTGGGTGCTGAGATGGATGTGCAGTGCCTGGGGAGGCAGCGGGAGAAGCTGAGCTTGGGTCCCTGTGAGCAGTGGCCACCATCTGCCTCCATCCCAGGTGCCAGGAGGGTGGTGATGGTTCTCGGAGTGCTGCAAGCAGGGACTAACAGCTGTGTGTTTTCTCTCCAGTTTTAGGCCGTGGTGCAGGACCCGTGGCTCCCCTGTGCTTGTGCCCACCGGGCACTGTGCCTGTGCCTGCTCCCGTTTCTCGAGGACCGCTGGGCGGGGCCGGGCCCTGCCCGCCCCTCTCTGGGCTGGGCGGGAGCAGCCCCCGCTCGCGGCAGCGCGGCCCCGCCGCTGCCCCTGTCTCGTCTTGTTTTTTAAACGGTCTTGTTTGCTGTATCTGCCGCCTCCGTCTCCTCCCTCCCGCCGCTGTGGGCCACACCGGGGGATGGGGGGAGGGCATCGTGGCCCTGGGGGGCAGATCATGGAATGGGAGCAGGACATGGAACTGGAGGGGCACAGTGCGACAACAGCAAACGCTGGGGTCAGCCCTGATGGTGTGTGAGGGGCCATGGGGGGTGTCAGGAGATTATGAAAGGACTTGAAGTTGACTTAGGGGCAGCAAGGGGCTTGGGTTGTGGGGCACAAAAGGATTTTGGGCAGGTTTGAATGGGGGATAGCTGGCTGTGGGCAGAGGGAGCTGTTAGTGTCCCCCCTTCTGTGCAGTGGAGCCATCGTGGTGGCTGGAGCTGGGGCTGTGACATCACAGTGCTGCTGGGGTTCCTGCATTATGACATCACTGGTACTGGGGTTTAGAGGCCATGGCCTGTGCTGGACTACAACTTAAGTCCCCAGCAGGACAGGGAAATAGGATAACCCCCTTGGCACAGAGGAGGAAGAGCCACCCACAGCTCTCCTCAGGCTACCATGGGACAGAGAGCATGACACATGACACAGAGAGCAGCACTGCAGGCACACAGCCCCCCAGACAGGGACAGCACTTCAGCAGGGTACACTTTAGCCACCCCATGGCCCAGGAGGCTGGGGACAAGGGCACAGTGGGGCATCCTGGGACTGTACGGTGCAGCTGGGACACTGGCACAAGGATCAGCAGGTCGGAGACTGCCCTTTCAAGGACCCAAAGCTTGGTCAGGCAGAGGCAGGCAGGTCAGTGCTTTCTACCTCTCCATACCTGCCCTGTGTAACTGGGGACATGGGGACAGTGGGCTCAGACAGGGCTGTCCTCACAGGGCACTCAGCAGCCACCACAACCAGCCACCAGGGTGGCTGCCAGCGCTTGCTTAACCTTGAGCAGCTCAAGAAGGCCAAGCTGTATGTGGAGATGGCCATTAAGGTGAGGGACCTGATTCCACACCCCTCAAATGCCACCTGCTTGCATTTATTGCATTTCTGGCTCAGGAGAGCTGAGCCAGAGGAACCAGGACTGGGGCAGGCTGAGCCCACTGGTCTCTGCACAGGAGAAGAAGATCTTCACGGTACAGGGCCCCTACCCCATCATCCGCCGCCTGCTGCGAGCCCGGGGCTGGGTGGAGAGGAAGCTCCCCCGTGTGGGCAGACAGCTGGAGCAGCATCGTGATGACCAAAACAAGCAGCGGCTGCAGACAGGACCAAGTAATGGTGGTGGCAGGCGGAGGGAGGTATTGCTGAACCCACTTGGTAGGGCACAGCCTCTTCTGGAGACCACAGACCCCCTGCACTACCCACGGCTACCTGCTGAGGAGGAGGAAGAGCAGTGTGATGAGGACCCCAACGACATCCATGACCTCATGGTTAGCAGAGAGGGCTGGGGCTGAGCTCTGCCACTGCCCCCAGCACCCTTCCCCTGGGACGCCCAGGCATGAACACAGCCTTGGACAGGGGACGAGGGTGAGACGGGGGCTCTGTGTCCCACCCTGGCTTCCTCCCTCTGCCAGTCCTACCTGGTGCGGGACCAGTTGCCAAACTTCATCTGGACCAACTTCCTTGAGGCCATTGACCATCAGCTGCTGCAGGAGGACATTGTGGTGAACCACTATGCCCGGGTGGACGCATTCACCACCAAGGTGGGAGGCTGGAGCCCTTGGGGAGGGGAATGGGATGTCAGTAGGGACTGACAACCTCCTCTAAACAGGAGGGGCTGTGCCTCAGCCTACAAAACCTGCCGTGGATTGAGCAAGCTGACCCCAACACTTTCTACCCCCGGTGCTACCGGCTGGGGACCATGGATGATCGAGAAGCTTTCATTGGTGAGCAGAAGGCTGTTGCCCTCCTGTCCCTCCTTGTGCTCCCACTGCTCCAATGTCCTGTGCAGGACTGGCTGGGGATGATGCCTCCCTCTTGCAGAGGATTTCCGCCTGACAGCAGCACGCAGCCTGCTCAAACTGGCCCTGGAGGAGGCTGAGGACAGGCCAGCGAGGAACGAGCAGGTCTCAAACTCTGCCAAGGGGGCAGGTGAGTACATGGAGCTGGGCCTGGGGATGATGGCAGAGAGTACAGAGTTAGGAACAACTGATGGCTGAGCTTGGAGGCAATAGCCCCTGCTCACGGCTGTGGCCTGGGATCCCCCACTCCCTCCTACTAGCCCACCTTATGGGTGCTCTGCTCCCAACTCCATCCCCATGCACCCAAAGCCACCCATCCCACAGGGAGGCTTTGGCCCCAAGGCTGGCATAGGAGCCACGTCTCTCACCCCAAGCATTCCACAGCATGGCCAGGCTCCCCCCTGTACCCTGAGCTGGTGGAGGAAGCCCTGGAGGTCTGTAAGCAGCACCTGGACGTTCTGCAGCACGAGGACATCGACAGGAACACCCCGTCCCCCTGCAGGACGTGCATTGACTGGGACCATTTCCTGCAGCAATACTACCGTGTGGCACAGTGAGTGCTGAGTAGGATGGGGGGACGGGGAGCACCATGGCAGAGCTGCTGCTGAGGCCCCCTTCCCCCCCACAGTGAGGGGGCAAGGCTGGTGCTGACCAGGCAGCAGCGGAAGCAGTGCCAGAACCTGCTGCAGAGCCTGGCAGAGAAGCTGCCCCAGCTTGACATGGAGGGGAAGCTCAATGTCTGGATCCTCAAGCCTGGTGCTGAATCCCAAGGCAGAGGTAAGGGGGAAGTGGGGAGCACACAGAAACTCCCCATTTAGGAGAGGTCCCACTATGACTGTGTTCCCCAGGCATCATCTGCGTGACGCGGCTGGAGGAGATGCTGCAGCTGGGATGGAGCTGCACAGCACCCTCGATGCGGGTGGGCAGATGGGTGGTGCAGAAGTATGTGGAGCGGCTGCTGACCATTTTCGGCACCAAATTCGACATCCGGCAATGGTTTGTTGTGACTGACTGGAAGCCACTCACCGTCTGGTTCTACCAAGACTTCTACCTGCGCTTCTGCTCCCGGCCCTTCTCCCTGCATCACCTGGATCGGTGAGTGCCCCCCACCCTGGCTCCCCACACCCCAGCACCCTGGCACCCCCTCACCCAGCCCCACTCTCCCTGCCCCAGTGCCAGGCACCTCTGCAACGTCTCCGTCCAGAAGTGGTACAAGACGTCACCAGACCAGGACACCCGTGTGCCCCCCGACAAGATCTGGTCAAACAAGCAGTTCCAGGAATACCTGGCACAGCTGGGGAAGGCGGATGCTTGGCACCAGGTGCTGGTGCCTGGCATGAAGGCAGCGATCCTGAACACTCTGCGCAGCGCCCGGGACCGGGTGGGCTTCCGCAAGGGCAGCTTCGAGCTCTATGGGGCCGACTTCCTTGTCGGGGAGGACTGCCAGCCCTGGCTGCTGGAGATCAACTCCTGCCCCACCATGAGCCCCTCCTCGGCAGTGACCCGACAGCTCTGTGCCAACGTCCAGCGGGACACGCTGTGCCTCGTGCTCGACCGCAAGGACAACCCCGCCTGTTCTACTGGAGCGTTTGAGCTCATCTACAAGGAGGTAGGCTGGGGGGATGGGGGCCACACACCCCCAGACACCCTGAGCCCCCCACTACCTGCTGTCTCCCTGCAGGCAGCTGTGCCCAAGCCTCTGTCAGCACGAGTGAACCTGATGGTCAAAGGCTGTTCCCTGAAGAACCTCCAGTCAGCACAGCAGCAAGCTGAGGACAGGCCCCCCACCGCTGTGGCCAATGCTCTTCGCCACTCTCGGACCCCAGGGGCCAGAGCCACCCGTGTACGCAAGCGAGCACAGTGTCAATTCCTCACCATTGTGCCTTGTGTCCCCAAGATGCCCCCGTCACCAAGGCGCAGAACCACCCGGGTGTCCCAGAGAGCACGGCCTCGATCTCCTACCACGGTGCCCAGTGCCTCCAAATCATCTGTGCCCCCAGGGGGCAGAAGCACAGCAGCAACAAAGAAGCTGCCTCCTCTGGAGCAAGGGAGCCACTGCTCTTCCCCCAGCTCTGACCCCCCAGCACCACCAAAGCCTCGGGCCTCCTCTGCTGGGAGCCAAGGGCTGCCACGGCTCGGTCACCTGCCTAGGCAGCCCCAGATCAATGGCTGTTCCCTGGACTGGGTGCCTGTGCCACCACCCCGGGGAACCCACAGCAACCCCTGGCTAATCCAGGGTTCTGCACGCTCCATCCCTCCTGTCAAGCCCCTGCAACAACCTCTGTCTGCACAGAGCACCAGCACCCCATGCCTGGAGCAGAAGCACGCAGCAGCTCTCAAAGAGATGCAGAAGACTTGTGACACTGAGACATCTCCAGGAGAGGACAGCACCCTGCCTGTCCTTGCTGAGCCAACAGTGCAGTACCTGGCTGCCTCTCATCCCAAAGAGCTCCCACTGCTGTGTCGTGGTACCCACCTCCTCCCTCATGAGCGCTTTAAAATAATTATGTGATAAGGAGTCTGTCTCAGACCTTCTCTGTGTGAGAGTTGTGGGGAGGGCTAGGACTGCCTCTGCTATGGGGCTGTGGGTGGGAACTGGAGCTGCAAGGGCAGAGAGCAGGCAGGAAAAGCTGCCTCTGCTCCTGCCTGTGTTCACCCCTGCCAGACAGAACTGTGGTGGGTGATGACACTGCTGCATTTGAGCACTTTGGAACCAGGGCAGGCAGAGAGTGGTGGCAGGGGTGGTGCCCCCAGCAATGCCAGAGGGACAGCCAGGAGAAATGCATCCTCTGTGTGCCAAGAAAAGAACTGAGTGCTGAGCCACCCAGACAGCAGGGGGGGATTTTAATAGAGTGGCAGAGAGCAGAAGGGTGGAGTGGGTGTCCCCCTGCAGCAGTAGGGCTCCTAGTGCTCAGGCAGCCCCAGACAGCGCAGAGTGTGCAGGAAGTAGGGTGGTGGGGGGGCACAGAGAGGGCCCTCGGGTAGCACTAGCTCCTGCAGGTGGATGTGGAGCGGGAGGTGATGGAGCTGCCGTGGAGAAAGCCCCAGCCGGGACAGCAACTCCTCGTCCAGTACCTGCAATGTGAATGGGCAGCTCCAGTGGGATCACTGAGGGCTGTGCTGAATGCCCCACCCAGCATCCACCCTGGCCACGTACCTGTGTGCGGGTCGGGGCAGTCTCGAGGGTCAGAAAGGGCACTCCCAGCACCCTGCCCACACGGGAAGAGTGCTTGTGGTCACCCAGGGCCGGGCACAGCAGCAGTGTCAGGTGCACCTCGAGCTGTTCGGGGAAGGCTGGGGAGGAACAGGGAGAAGGTGAGATTGCAGGGGTCAGGAAGCATGGCTGGGGTGGTGGAGGTGTTGGGAGGCCACTCACCCGTCCTCGGTTGTAGCTGGAGGAGGGCACAGCCCCCTACAGCACTCAGCACGCGGTAGCGTGTCAGGGTGCTCTTCACATCCTTCCTGGCCAGGCTGCGGCGTCCTGGGGCTGGGACTGGCACCACCTGCAGAGCACAGCCCTCAGCACTCCCTGGGGTATCCCCCGTGCTCCCAGCCCACCGGCACCCCCTTACCATGGCTCTGTCCCCCTGCTGCTGCCAGCACAGTCCAGTGGAGATTTCACCCTCCACCTCTGCCGGGACTCCCACAGTGATGGCACTGCAAGGTAAGGCGGTGAGAAGGAGACAGGACCCCCATGCCAGCATGGCAGGGTCTCAAGGACTCACCGATATGTGGCAGGATACTGGCCTCTGCAGCGAGCATTGGTGAAGAACTGTTGTAGCTTCTTAGTGGTGTGGTAGCAGCTGGACAGGAGGACGAGGCCAGAATACTCCCTGTGGGACAAGGCTGCTTGAGACCTGGAGGGGGAAAGGCAGCCCCAGCTCCACCCCAGGACCTCCAGCCTGGAACCTCCTACCATACCTGGCAGGAGCCTTTACCACGTGGAGCTCAGCAGCGAGGCCCAGGCGTTGTCTCAGTGCCGGCAGCAGTGCATCCAGGCTCAGGTCCCCAGGGCGCCCTGGCGAGATGCTGGCGGGTCAGCACCTGCTGAGCCCCCCACACAGATACCCCCACCCCTGCAGACCCCCCATTGCTGTCCTGTACTCACCCAGAATGGGGAGGCCCGGGGGTTTGCTCAGTGCTAGCAGGGCTCCTAGTGAGGGGAAGTCTGGTCAGGATGTACCTCCCTCACTGTCTCCCTTGCCCCCATTCTCCCCTGTCGCAGGTACCTTCCCGGTGCACTACGGAGCCCTCCAACAGCCTCAGCGTCTCCTTGGGGCCCAGCAGCCGCCTCCACCTGCAGAGGATGGAGTGGGGCAGGGGGACACAAGTGGGACTTCCCTCAGCACCTACCCTGCACCCAACTCTGCGCGTCCACAAATCTCACCCACCACTGTCCGCCCTCCTCTCCACGCGTCTCCGCACCCTCATGCTTCCCCACCCCCTCTGTACGCACACATCTCTGCAACCCCAAGGTATGTCCGCAATCCTACAACCCCTCCATAACCCCAACCTGATAACCCCTCCGTACCCACGCGTCTGCGTCCCCAGTGGGCTCCCACCAGCCCCCACGCGTGCGCATCTCCAGGTGCCAGCACAGCCATGGGCGTGCGCCCCGTGTACACACGCACCCTCCGTACACACGCGCTCCACACATACACGCACCCCATGGACGCACCCGTCCCCCCGCGCCCCGCTGACCCCGCTGAGCGCGCTCCCGCTACCGGGCGCACCAGCCCGCCCATAGAGCAGCGGAAGCGCGGGCAGAGGGTCCCGCCCGCAGGTGCGGCACGGCGGGGAGCGGGCCGGGGGTGTCATCCGCGGGGGGGTCACCGCGGGGATGTCCCGGAGGGCCGGGCGGTCACGGGGAGGGAGCCCCGGGGCTGTCGCTATGGGAGAGAGGCCCGGGGGGCTTGTGCCGGGGCTGCGCTGGAGAGGCGAGTAGGGAGGGCGGCCCCGCCTGACGCTGTGTCTCCCCAGGACAGCACCATGGCCTCCCGCGGGGGTCCCCGCGCCGCCGGCACCGATGGCAGCGACTTCCAGCACCGGGAGCGCGTGGCCTCTCACTACCAGATGAGGTAGGTGTCCCCTTTCCCGGGATTCCGGGGGGGACACGCGACCCCAGCAGGCCCTGATGGCCACACACTCTCTCCCCAGCGTGACCCTCAAGTCGGAGATCAAGAAGCTGATCTACACACATGTGGTTATCTGGCTGCTGCTCCTGGCCCAGATGGTCGTGGGGCACCTCAAGCTGCTGCCCCACGACCAGGTGGCCATGCCCTACCAGTGGGAGTATCCCTACCTGCTCAGCATCCTGCCCTCCCTCCTGGGCCTCCTGTCCTTCCCTCGCAACAACATCAGCTACCTGGTACTCTCCATGATCAGCACCGGCCTCTTCTCCATAGCTCCCCTCATCTATGGGGCCATGGAGATGTTCCCCATGGCACAGCAGCTGTACCGCCACGGCAAAGCTTACCGCTTCATCTTCGGCTTCNGCTGCTGCTGCTGCGGCTGCTGCTACCACCGTCCGGGACCGGGGCCGCCGTGACCCGCCTCCGGGTCTCCGCCAACTTCGTAAGCGNTGGGGCCATGGAGATGTTCCCCATGGCACAGCAGCTGTACCGCCACGGCAAAGCTTACCGCTTCATCTTCGGCTTCTCGGCCGTCTCTGTCATGTACCTGGTGGTGGTGGTGGCCGCGCAGGTGCATGGCTGGCAACTCTACTACAGCAAGAAGCTGCTGGACTCCTGGTTCACTAGCACGCAGGACAAGAAGAAGAAATGAGTGGGGATGGGTGGGCTCCGTGAGGTGCTAAAGCTCTGCAGTTCAGTCCTGTGGGGCGGCGCTGGCGCAGCTCTGGTGGGTGGGGGATCCTCAGGGACCACGGCGTGGGTGTCTGAGCCCCACCACGGCCCCGGGCTCGCATGCAAGGGGGAGACCCCTGAGGGCTGGGGCCGTGGAGAGTCCCTGGGGTGCGTGCCCCTTCCTCCGCGTGTTGCTCTATGGAAATAAAGCACCGTCCGCTCTCCCACGCGTGTCTGCGCCGCAGGAAGCGCCGCCTGGCTGGGGGGGCCGGCGGGGCNCCCAATTTCCGGGGTATCGGGCTCCCCGCTTCCGAGGACTCCCGAAACTTCCC
Source organism: Irena cyanogastra (assembly GCA_013397155.1). NCBI lineage: Eukaryota > Metazoa > Chordata > Aves > Passeriformes > Irenidae > Irena > Irena cyanogastra. The sequence continues at coordinate 17,474 of VWZV01007403.1, read as the reverse complement.
GGCTCCTGGGGCTCCCCACTTCCAAAGACTCCGGATCTCCGGGGCTCCCTGTTTCCGAGGTCTCCCGAACTCCAAGGATTCCCGCTTCCGAAGACTCCAAATCACCGAGGCTCCCTGTTTGTCAGGACTCTGGATCCCCGGGGCACCTCCCTTCCGACTACCCCTCCCCGGGACTCCCCGGGGCTCTCCCCGTTCCAAGCCCTCCCAGTGCCCGGGGCTCCTGCAGCCTGCGGGACCCCGGCGCACAGCCGCCCCCCGTCTGCTCTCCCCCTGCAGCCGACAGGACGCTGAGCCGCCCCCGCTGCCGCCGCCCTTCCCGCCCCGGGCCGCCGCTGGAGCCGCCCGCCCTGTCGCTGAGCCGTGCCCGGCTGTGCCTGCCCGCACAGCCCTGCCAGCCCTGCCTGCGGGGGCGCCCGGCCCCCCCCCCCCCCGCTACG
>VWZV01007401.1:8471-20072 GCA_013397155.1 Irena cyanogastra | reverse complement strand
ATCCCAAGTTTCCTGTTTAACCCCTTTGGAGCGGTCCTGCGGCCGCGGGGGGGGTCGGGGGGGCTGGAGCGGCGACCCCGAGTTCGGGAGGGGGTCCCTGGTGCTGGTGGGGTCCCCCCCTCGCTGTCGCCGAGGCCACCCGGGAGCCATCCCCGCCCCCCCCGCTCATCCTTCCCCAGGGAAACGGGCACTTTTGTTGCCTCCGAAGGCTGTTTTTGGAGCTCAGTCAGCATCGCGGGCCCCCGGGTGGGCTCGCTGGGGTTTTGGGGGGTTTGGCAGGATCGGGCACCCCCTTTCCCGGCCGCTCCCCGGGCTCCCGGCAGCTCCCCTGGTCCCTGGGGGGGAACAAATCCCCCCCCCGGTGAGAAGCTGGGTTTTTGGCCAGACTCCGGGCTGTACCTGTTCTGCCAGGGCTGAGCAGACGCCTGTCACCCAGCTCTGCGCCTCTTTGTTTTTCTAAGTAGCTTAGGAGGAGAAAACAGGAGTCAAAAGGAGTGTCCCCTCGTTAAGTGCCTGCCAGTTAAACCCATAAACATCTGCTTATTATAAGGTGTAATTTCCTTGGCTACCCGTGCTTTAAGCCCGGTTTTGCCCAGGATGCTTTTTGGTAATGACCTTATGCAAATACCTTCTGCGAATTGAATTCAAATTCTCCCTGGCTCTCGCGTTTAATTGAATTTATTTCTATTTTTTTTTTTCTCTCCTTCCCCAGTACTACGAAATGTCGTACGGTTTGAATATTGAAATGCACAAACAGGTGAGTAATTTCGAGGGGGGAAGTTGTGATTGATTGATCTCCTGTCGCCCTTTTCCTCCACCTGAGGTAAAATCGGCCCTGATTGCACTAAATAGGGAATAAGTGCTGGAGGCAGGGATGTGACTCCAGGTGGGATCCCGCGGCCCGGCTGTTAAATTGGCAGCCGCAGGTTGATGGCGCTCGGTGGGGTTATTTTGTCGATATTCACGAGGAATTTCGGTTTTAAGGCAGAGTGTTTATGCAAAGAGAGGTGAGAACAGCCTCGCCTCCCGTGCCGGGAGGTCAGTACCTGGAATAGCGCGTTCCCAAGGCTTGGAAAACACTGATAGGGGCTGCGCCGGCCTCTGCTCGTGTTGTGGGTACGGCAGGGCTGTTTGTAAGGTCATCCCCTGCTCCCGGCCCTGCCGGAGCGTGAGACCGGGCAGGGAATTATCTCCAGAGCTCACCGTGTGTTGCTCAATGTCACGGAGTTGTCTTTGCATCTGGGAAATGAAGCAATGTTTGGGGCTGGTTGGGGTTTTGGTTTTGTTGGTTTTGTTTTTTTGGTTGTTTTTTTTTTTTTCCCCCTCCCTTCCAGTCTTTTCTAATGTGTAACTTGCCTGAAGGAAAAAATAGAGAAGGCCCCAGCAGAATGTGGTGTGCTACCTTGATAAGATTATCGGTAAAGAGCCTAAAGGCTGCGCACATGATGGTAAAACTTAAAGGAATAAAGTTATTATTGAGATTAGACCCGATTATTTGTGCTGCTGCTGCTTACTGGTTTTAGAAGGAGTTCTAATTAAGAACTTAGGGCAGATAGAAGTTGACATCAACTTCGCCGCTCGCAAATCAGCCCCATTCAACTCCAAAGTGGTTTGGCTTAATAGCGGCATCGCCCTCCTCCTCCTCCTCCTCCTCGGAGGCTGGCAGGGCGCTGATGAGATGCAAAGCAGCGTCTCTGAATGCGCCTCTTCCTCCCTTCGCCTTTCTGCGCCGTAGTCACGGGGCAGCGAAAATAATTCCTGCTTAGTCTTCAGTTTTTTATAAATATCTCCTTCCACGCAGATAATCCCGGCTCCCCGCTGCCCGGCCCGGGTGCCCGTCCTTGTGCGGGGGCCGCGGGGACCCCCGAGCTGGGGGCAGCTCGGCCGGCTTTGTGCTGGGGTGCTCGGGAACACCCCAAAATTCGGGAATGTGGGGTAGGCCCGGCCTCGTGCGAGGAGGGGACGGCTTTGGTGCGGGCAGGGGGACACGGAGCCTGCGGGGGACTCCGGAGGGACTGGAGTGACCCCAGCCCAGGCTCTGGGGGTCTCCTCTGCCCACCCTCTTCCTACCTGGGTGCTGGACGGCTCCGCTCGGTGCTGGGGGATGCTGGAGTGACACCCGGGATGCGGGGTTGGTTCTGTGCTGGAGTGACACCCGGGATGTGGGGTTGGTTCTGATCCTGGAGTGACACCCGGGATGTGGAGTTGGTTCTGTGCTGGAGTGACACCCGAGATGTGGGGTTGGTTCTGATCCTGGAGTGACACCCGGGATGTGGGGTTGGTTCTGTGCTGGAGTGACACCCGGGATGTCGTGTTGGTTCCGATCCTGGAGTGACACCCGGGATGTGGAGTTGGTTCTGATCCTGGAGTGACACCCGGGATGTGGAGTTGGTTCTGATCCTGGAGTGACACCCGGGATGTGGAGTTGGTTCTGATCCTGGAGTGACACCCAGGATGTGGGGTTGATCCCATCCTGGAGTGACACCCGGGGTGTTGGGTTGATCCCTTGCTGGGAGATGCTGCAGCGACACCCGGGATGTCGGGTTGTTTCCATGCTGGAGTGACACCCCAGGATGTCAGGTTGGTTCCGTCCTGCAGCGACACCCGGGGTGTCGGGTTGTTTTTATGCTGGAGTGACACCCCAGGATGTCAGGTTGGTTCCGTCCTGCAGCGACACCCGGGGTGTCGGGTTGATCCCTTGCTGGAGATGCTGCAGTGACAGCCCGGGATGTGGGGTTGGTTCCATGCTGGAGCGACACCCAGGGTGTCAGAGTGACACCCTTGCTGGAGATGCCGTTCCCCAGACGTGCCCGGTGTTTTCCCCCGGTCCGTGTGTGCATCCCGAGGTTTGGCAGCGCTGGGAGGTGCGGCTGGAGCCGCCCCCTCCTCCGTGTGCCGCGGGGGTCTCGGGGCTGGCCGAGAAGCCTCAGAATTCCCGGTTTGGTTCGGTCCCTGGTCGTTCCCGGTGCCGGGAGGCCCGGCGCGCTCGCTGTTTGCCGGGAGCTGTGCGAGCGATTCCAGCAGCATCCCGTGCCTGCCCGGGCGCTTCCCGGTGCCATCTGCTGCGTGCCCGCTGCCGGCAGCTCGGGGAAGCCGGAGCCGTCTCGTTCTGTAATTGACAGCAGCGCGGAGCGAACAAAGGCGCCCCGGCTGCGCTCCCAGGCGCAAGTGGGGCGAGCGGGGAGCGCCGGACCGCTCCCGATGCCGGCGAGGGTGAGGGTTCCCCCCGCTCTGGGGCCGCAGCATCCCCTGAAAGGCATCCCTGGCGCAGCATCCCCCCCGGCAGGCATCCCGCAAGGCATCCCGCTAATTGCGGCGTGGTCCTGCCGGCATCTGGCTGAGGGTGGCTGGTCCTGAACAAACAAGTTTATCAGCTGACCTGTTTAGCGGTTGACTTGTGTTTATCTGCACACAATCAAGTAGACTGAAGTGCTTGAATTATTCATGCAGTGTCCTGCCCTCCAGACTTGACTGCTTGTGATTACATCTGCTCCAGACAAACATTGATGGATACTTCATCTTTAAGCAAAAGGGGATTGTCTGTCTGTGGGCTTATATAACAGATTATCTCTTCCACGCTGAATATTAAGTGTGTGCATATGTGGCTGCGTGTGGGGTTGCGTTTTTTGGGTTTTGGTTTTGGTTTTTTTTTTTGCCTTCCCCCCCTTTCTTCTCGTTTTGTTTCTCGTTAGGAAAAAAATGGAGTTTCATAAACAACTCCATATGCAAGGAAATATTTAGGAAGTGATTCCTCAGCCGGTTGCAGTGAATTGCTCCTTACATCCGTCTTCCTGCTGAACTGAACTCCTTCCCCGGGCTCAGCTTTCCTAAACCCGACTTCTTTCGAAACCCCGACAAAACTTTTTTTTTTTTTTTTTTGTCGAGTTAATTGATTTTTCCAAAAGAAACTTCGCTTCCCCCGTCGGCCGGGCATTGTTTCTGTGCAGATCTCCGTGGATAATCGCCGAGGGCAATAATAACCATTCCAAAAGGAAAACTCATTTTGCGTGGGGAAACGGGACACCTCGGAGGACAGAACCTTTGTGCTGCCTTTGATTTCTTGTTATGGCTGAGAACGCTCCACAGAAGCACTTCTTGTTTCCCTGCCTAGTGCTCGGAACAAACCTAACCCCCCCCCAGCGCTTCCAGGGAAGAGAGGCAGCTTTTTGTGTCTGTGTGTTTCTAGAATATTCCAGGAGCACAATATCCTTTCTGTCGTGCTCGTTAGCAAGGAGTGCCAGGTAATAATTTGCTAAATACTTCAGAAGCCGAGTAATTTGTGAGCTGTGCTCTCAGCGCTCCCGAGGCAGAAGGGAATTCTGTCTTCCCTGCGTGGATGCGGGGGTTCCTGGCTGAGTTCTGGGGGTTCCTGGCTGAGTTCTGGGGGTTCCCGGCTGAGTTCTGGGGGCTCTCTGTCAGCTTTACCCCATCGCTGGTGGTAATTCCCTAATGAGGGGTTGTGTCCTGCCCCTCCACACCCCCGCCCTGAATTTAATTCTCATCAGCCAGGCTCTCCACTTTGCTAATAACGATAGCAGCCACAAATAGCTTTCAACATGCCATTGACAGCCCGCTTGGAGAGAGCACTTGAAATAGTGGTAGACAGCTGAAAGTACCCATAATTGTGCGCCCGAGTGAGAACCACACTGCTCAAGGGCCTGATTTTCATGTGCTTAAAGAGACAATATCCTGGTTTCAACAAATGCTGCTGGTGCTTCACGCCTCGTGTGATTTACTCCTCCTCCTGCGCGGGGAGGAGGCTCTGGGGGGATCCGCAGTGCCTGGAGGGGCTGTGGGGTGCGGAGCCTTCGGAGAATCCCCAAATCCCGGCGGGGCGTGCTGGAGGGAGCCGTGCTTTGGGGATGAGCAGGAGGCTGGAGCAGGAGTTGTGGGTGGTGCTGGTGCCCATTTCCAGGGGTTTAGGGGTGCTCTGTGGGTGTGTGGATGTGTTTGTTCTTCCCCAGGGAATGGTCACGTTCCTGAGGCTGCTCCAGGAGAGTTTGGACCCCGCTCTGGGGCACAGGGTGGGATTGATGGGGTGTCTGTGCACGGCCTGGGATAATCCTGGTGTTCCCATCCACCTCTGGAGAGTCTGGATGCGAGGATGTAAACAGGGATGTTTTGGGGTGTTCTGCAGGAGCAGGGAGGGCAGTGTGCTGTGTCCAGCACCTCCTCCCCATCCTTCATCCTGGTGCATTAACCCAGCAGGCTGGGCTGGGGGCTGGTGTGGCCCCAAATCTGTTCTGAGGCCCCGCCTGCCGTGGCCTGCTGGCATTCCCTTCCCTGTGGAGAACATTTTCCATTTGGGGGACAGATGGAGGGCTGTGTGATGTGTGCAGGGTGTTGTGGGGTTGTCCTGTACAGAGTGTTTTGGGGCAGGTTTGGGTTTGCTGTTTGGGGTTTTTTTGGGGTGTCCCGTGCAGGGTTTTTTGGGGTGTCCCGTGTGGGGTTTTTTGGGATGCTGAACAATGCCTGTGGGGCCGGTTCCTACAGGCAGCTCCCTCCTCCCAGGAACAGGGAGCCCAGGAGGGATCTGTGTCCTGTCCTGTGCCATGGGGGGGTCACCCTGGGGCTGGCACATCCCTGCAGCTCCCGTTTGCCTCCTGGACATCCAAAGCTGAGGCAGCTTGGCACAAGGAGCGTCCCCAGTGCCCAGAGCCCTGTCTGGGGTGTCCCCCGATGCTGGATCCAGCCTGGAGCTCTGCACTCCCAGCTTTTGGGCCGGGTTTAAGGCTGCTCTGCCTCTCCCGTGACTGACATCCGGGGGGTTATTTTTAAATCCCCTCTGGCCCATCCAGGTGTAGGATGTGGGGATGGCAGTGCAGGGAGCTGCAGGGCAGAGCCAGCCCCAGCTCTTTAACACCGAGCCGCTGCTCCCAGCCCGTCCCAGCTCCTGGCGGGTGCCAGCAGCAGCTCCCCGTGTCCCCAAGTGCTTGGGATGCTGCTGGTGGCTCTGGCCATTTTAAGAGCAGGTGACAGGAGCCTCAGCCGGGGCCAAGTGCTCCCGGTGTTGATTTATCACCGGTGCAGATGTTTTCTCTGGTTTCGCTGAAACCCCACGCCGGGAGGTTCTGGGCAGGCAGCGGGGCAGATTCCTGCCAGGGGCACGGAGCGAGGGGGGATTAGTTGGGATTTCAGCTTCTCTCGACTCCTTGCCCTTTTTAACAACCGGGAGTATGCCGGGGTTGGCTCCCGGGGTGTTTGGGAGCCTCTCCCCGTGCCCCCCCTGGGTGTTTGATCCGCCTGGTCCGGGGAAGATGCAGGGCAGCGGGAGGGGATGCGGAGCTGGGATTGCCATGGCAACCCGCCGTGGGAATGGAGCTTTCCTTGGCAGGAGCAGCTCGAGGTGGGGCTCAAGGTGATGGATGAGCCCTGTGAAGGGGAAGGTGTCGGGCATGGAGCCCTCCCCTGTTCCCGGCGTTCCAGAGAATCCCTTTTCCTCCTGGTTAAAGTTTTAATGGGGACAATTGGAGTCGAATGTGCCAGGGAGTGGGAAAAGGGAAAGTGAGCAAATATTTAAAGACTGTTGAATCTCGTGTTCACAGGAAACCTCACGGTTGTAAACATAATATTTTGGACATCCAATATCTCTGTGCTCGCCGGATCCCACGTGGGAAGTCTGTTTCTGTGTGGAACGGGGAGTTTGGCTTCTCATCTTGCTTGGAAGTTTTGCATTTAAAGGTGGAGGCATCACGTGTGCTGCTGGTCAGGGCTGTCCGGGGAAAACCCAGCTCCGTCCCTTCCTGCTCCGTGGGATCAGCCTGGCTGCGTGCTGTGTTTTCCCAGGATGCAGCCAAGGGAAGCTGGAGCTGGCCCCTGCTCCCTCCTCGAACGTGGATCAGATTTGTTCTAGAACCTGGGAGCTGCCAGGGCAGAGCCCCTGGAGCTGCATCCCAGTCCAGGGGCTGGAGCTGGGGGAATAAATCCTTAATGGAGCTGCAGCTAAATAGAATCTGATGGGAGTGCCAGTGCCAAAAAGCCTGGAAGGAGCTTTTCCCATGGTGGTGGCACTGTGGGTGGCTGGTGGCACTGTGGGTGGCTGGTGGCACCGTGGGTGGCTGGTGGCACAGGCGGTGCCAGCCCGGCTGCTCTGGCCACGGTGCCAGGGCTGGGTTTGGATTTGGCACTTGGAGCTTCCAGGCCGGGTGTTGTGGGAGTGTTGGGTGCTGAAAACCTGGTGCTGGGGACAGGGGTCACCATAGCGAGGTGTCCCTGCAGTGACAGGACACCGGGAAGGAGCCCTTCCCTGGCAGGGGGCTGGGACACTGGTGGCTGTGACTGCCCCGTTCCTGGAAGTGTCCAAAGCCACGCTGGAGCAGCCTGGGCTCCTAGAAGGTGCAGGGAGTGGGACTGGCTGAGCTTTGAAGTCCCTTCCAAGCGAACCATTCCAGGATTCCGTGATCCCCGGCTGCCTGCTGGATCCGTGCATCCTCACGCCCAGGGCCACGATGATCCCGGTGACTTGGTGGCTGTGGCCAGGGTACCTGAGTCCAAGCCGTGGTCACTTCCAGCCGTCTCTGCCTTGGCACGGTGTGCCAGCACGTTCCCTGCTTCTGGAATTGCTAAGAAAAGCAGCAGGTGTAACCCAATCCCCGGGAGTGCTCCTGGAGAGGAGGATGGCCAGCAGTGTTCTGTGCCTTTGCAGCCCGTGGGGAGCTCTGTGGGGACTCCTTGGAGCAGGACCCAGGGCTCTGGGGTCTGTGGGCTTGTTCCCCCCACGGGGGTGGCTCCGGGCTGGGGCAGATCAGGATTTTCCCGGTGTCTCCTTGCTCGTGGTGCCACTGGGAATGTTGATGGTGCCTGAATGTGATGGTGTTGGGTTGTTCCTGTAACAGGAACAGCATGTCCCAGCCATCCCCAGCAAGGACTGAATGTCCCTTGGGGTTTTTCCTCCAAATTAGGATATTTGGGGATCTTCCTTGGGGTGCTTGAGAGCAGGTGGAGCTGCTGGTTTGGCTGGGTTTAAAACCCAGAGGTGCTGCAGGGGCTGTCCCAGGGAGCTGAGCTGCGGGATCAGCAGGGCGAAGCCTCGGGATGGATCTGGGGTGATTTGTTTGGGGAGCAGGGGGTGGCCGTGGCTGTCCCGGGAAGGAGGCTCCTTGCCAGCAGGAGCCAGAGCTCTCCCCGTTAATCACTTGTGTTCTTGATAACGAGCTGCTGGGGCTGGCGGGAGGAATTTCGGGGCGTTTGATTCCCTGCCAGCGCTCGGCTCCGGCCATTGTTGTGGCGCTGGATCCTCGCGGCCGCCCGGCCTTGTTTGACTTGGAGCTGGAGCTGTTTTCACAGCTGCCCTGGCCAGGAGCAGCCGGAGTTAACCCCTGGGAGCCAGGACACGGCCATCCCACCAGCCAGGAGCATCCCTGGGAGCTCCCACAGAGCTAATTCCCAACAAAAGCACCGGGTGTAACCCAATCTCCGGGAGTGCTCCTGGAGAGGAGGATGGCCAGCAGTGTTCTGTGCCTTTGCAGCCCGTGGGGAGCTCTGTGGGGACTCCTTGGAGCAGGACCCAGGGCTCTGGGGTCTGTGGGCTTGTTCCCCCCACGGGGGTGGCTCCGGGCTGGGGCAGATCAGGATTTTCCCGGTGTCTCCTTGCTCGTGGTGCCACTGGGAATGTTGATGGTGCCTGAATGTGATGGTGTTGGGTTGTTCCTGTAACAGGAACAGCGTGTCCCAGGCATCCCCAGCAAGGGCTGAATGTCCCTTGGGGTTTTTCCTCCAGTGACCCTCCCCAGGGTGCAGCTGGTGGCTGTTGGTGCATCCAGGTTCTTTCTGGAGCGGGCTGTGAGGCTGGCAGAGGGAATCCCACCCGTGGGCAGGGAGCAGAGCAGTGTCCCCAGCCCTGATGGGGACTCAGCTCCCTGCACAGGGCAGGTGGCTTTGGAGAAACCAAACCCCCACCGCAGCCCTGGGGGTGGGAGGAGATGGAGGGGCCACCAAGCCCTGGATTTCCTGGGATCCAGCCCCTGCAGAGAGCAGCAGCTGCTCCCAGCCTGAGCCTGGCTGTTTCCTGGGAGCCAGGGCTGGCCAGGCTGGTGTGGCACTGCCAGGCTGCTCCAGGACACTCATCCCGTGGTGGGAAGTGTCCCAGGGAAGTGTCTCTGGGCTGGAGAGCTCAGGGGGCTCCCAGTGCCTCTGCTGGGAGCTGCTGCTTCCCTGGGCAGGGCTGGGAGGGGACAGGGAAGGGACAGAGAGGGGGTTTGGGAAGGGACAGGGAGGAGACAGAGAGGGGGTTTTGGAAGGGACAGGGAGGGGACAGAGAGGGGGTTTTGGGGAGAGACAGGGAGGGGACAGAGAGGGGGTTTTGGAAGGGACAGGGAGGGGACACAGCTCTGCTGCCAGGAAGCCTCGTGCCACCCGTGGGAGGCTGCCGGGTGCTGACTGTTGCTTTTCCTTCTTCCCTTTTTTCAGACAGAAATTGCTAAAGACTGAACACGATTTTAGCCCAGATCATGCCTTTTCTGTCACAAGAGGTAAGGGCTTTCCCACACCCTGTTTGAGGGGGTGCAGCTCCTCCCGGGAGATTCCCCTCCCCTGCAGGCAGCGCTGGGCCCCCGGGGGGGATGTGGGAAGAGGGATTGAAATCCTGCCTGGGGGCTGGAAAACCCTTGGGCTGGGCAGAGCCTGGGGGGCTGCCCTGAGCCCCAAAGGCTGCGAGGGGCTTCCGCTTTTCCCTGAGGAGCTGGGAGGTGCCCCGGGCTGCCGCGCCCAAAATAGGGCAAAAAATTAGGGAAAACCGGGCAAAATAGGGTCTGGGGGGGGGGGGGGCCGGCGGCGGGGGGGGGGGGGTCCTGCAGCTGGGCTGGGGCTGACCCGGGCCCTGTGTCCCCGCAGCACCAACAGCAGGTGGCCCAGGCTGTTGAACGTGCCAAGCAAGTGACAATGACGGAGTTGAATGCTATCATCGGGGTACGTGGACTTCCCAATCTGCCTCTCACCGTGTGTATTCCCCTTTTATTCCTATCATTTACCATAGCCAGAGGCAGCCCTGCACTCAGGAGGGCACGCGGGGCGGCTCCCAGTCCCCGGCCATCCCCAAACACCAAAACTGCCCCAAAACATGAAATCTGCCACAAAACGCCAAATCTGCCCCAATCTGCAGCTCCCCCTGCCCCAAAACACCAAATCTGCCCCAATCCCACAGCTCCTGGCTGTCCCAAAACACCAAAACTGCCACGAAACACCAAATCTGCCCCAGACCCCCCAATCTGCCCCAATCCGCAGCTCCTGGCTGCCCCAAAACACCAAATCTGCCCCAAAACACCAAAACTGCCCCAGTCCCACAGCTCCTGGCTGTCCTAAAACACCAAATCTGCCCCAAAACACCAAAACTGCCCCAATCCACAGCTCCTGGCTGTCCTAAACACCCAAATCTGCCCCAAAACTGCCCCAATCCCACAGCTCCTGGCTGTCCCAAAACACCAAATCTGCCCCAAAACCCCAAAACTGCCCCAATCCCACAGCTCCTGGCTGTCCCAAAACACCAAATCTGCCCCAAAACCCCAAATCTGCCCCAATCCCACAGCTCCTGGCTGTCCCAAACCCCAAATCTGCCCTCGTCCGGGGCAGGGCTGGAGCTGCTGCCCCCCTGGCAGCTTCAGCGTTGCAGTGGGATGTTCCCATGGGATGTTCCCGTTCCCGTGGGGCTGGGGGGGAGCTTTGGGGTGGGAGCCTCCCCCAGCCCCTGAGGCCAGGCTTGCCTCTGCCGGGCTGTTGGTGTGGAATGTGCTGTTGTTGTTCCATGCATTGACCCTTTCCCGAGCAGACTGAGGGGCTCTGATGGGAAATTAACAGTTTTAATCACTTCTGTAACTGCTGTCACTGCCTTGGCCCTGCAGCAAACCCCGGGACGTCGGAATTCCCAGCCCAGCTCCTGGGCAGGTGGCTCCAGAGCTCCTCTGGCTTTGTTTCCCAGAAAATTCCCACTTACAATTATTTTTATTTTTTAACGACTGTTTACACTTCTTAGGTTTCAAGGATCTTTGTGATTCCCTGTGTTTAACTTGCTCTTCCATCGGTTTTCCTGCGTTTTATGGCTGTCACCAACTGTGGGATCTTGCTCTGGGCTCCTGCAGTTTTTGGGAATGGGGAAGCAGCCAGATCCCTCGAGGTGGGGTCGGTGCCACTCGGGAGGTGCCCCAGGAACGGGAGCTGAGCTTTGGGGTGGCATTGCACCCTCCTGCTCTCCTCACCCTCGGGGTGGGCTGGGATGGAGCAGGGGCTGCAGGAAGTGGCAGATACTGGGGTTCAGCTCAGGTGGTGAGCCCATTCCCTGGGTGATTCCTTCCCTGGATCCCAGCCAGGCCCTGCTGTCACACACAGCCAGCCCGGGTGTTTGATTGCTGCCCTGATCGTGGGCATCTCCCCTGGGCTGGCCCAGCAGGCAGGGACACGGTGCTGGAGCAGCTGGACAGGGATCCCACGGCCTCCCACGGCTTGGGATGAGATGTGGACAAGCTTTGGCCGGTGGGTCCGTGCTCTGCACCTGCTCCAGAGCTTCCCAGAGCAGAAAATCCAGAGGGTTTTGCCTTTTTTCCTCCCTGCTGTGCATGCAGTGGTTTGTTACTGTAGGGTTGCTGCTGGCAGGAGGGGATGGTGGTTCCA
>VWZV01007400.1:71140-238207 GCA_013397155.1 Irena cyanogastra | reverse complement strand
CGGGCACCCCCAGGCGCACGCGCGAGCACCTGGGGGCGCGTGCGCGGCGCGGCGCGGTCGTTGCCTGGCCGGGATGGCGTCCGCGCATCGCGGTGATGGCGGGCCCGGATCTTAGGGATGGCGTCCGCGCATCGCGGGGATGGCGGGCTCGGATCTTAGGGATGGCGTCCGCGCATCGCGGGGATGGCGGGCTCCGATCTTAGGGGTGNCGCGCATCGCGGGGATGGCGGGCTCGGATCTTAGGGATGGTGTCCGCGCATCCCAGAGATGGCGGGCCCGGATCCCAGGGATGGCGTCCGCGCCTCCCGGGGATGGCGAGCCCACGTCCCAGGGGCAGTGCCAGTACGGGCTCCTGCCGCGGCGCTGTCCCGCAGCACGGTGCGTTCCTGGTGGAGAGCTCTCCCCCGTGGTCAGTCCTGGCCCACGTTTATGGACAGGGTGAAGGCGGCTGGCACAAGACCAGGGCACAGGTGGCAGAAGTTACTCCGTGTGACCTGCTGTTGTTGCCAATTTAGGGACGCTACACATAGACACGGGGTCCGGTTTAAACAGGAGAGGTTTTTTATTCTGTGCAGGGTGCAATGTGGAAGTGTTACGCAAATCAACTTAGATTCTTAAAAATTTACAGAACCACAGAATCAATTAGCTTGGAAGAGACCTCAGAGATCATCGAGTCCAACCTATGACTGAACACCACCATGTCAACTAGACCATGGCACTAAGTGTCACATGCAGTCTTTCCTTAAAGACCTCCAAGGGACAGTGACTCCACCACTGCCATGGGCAGTCCATTTCAATTACACTAAATACACATTTTAGCAAACAAATCACAGTTCATTGGCAAATTCTCCTATTAATATTCTACGTTCTGTTGGTTTAATGATTTTCTTGCTTCTCGTGCTGATTAGTCCTCATGTTCAATCTTTCTCTTCTTTTGACTTGGTGGGTTTTTGAGTTGGTGGTCAGTGGTGGTTGAGTCTCCACAGTGGCTGGAATCAAGAGGCTGTGAACTGGCACTGCATTAAAGGGCATGGGACCTGTGGCCAGGCAGGTGACAAGAGACACAGCAAGTGACAATAGGTGACACAGCAGGAGCTGAACACTCACAGGATGACCCCAGACTATTGGGTAAAAGCGCAGGTGATCCTATGTTCAGGGTCACTCCTGTAAAGCTATGATGCCTGTTTCACTGATAACTTGTTTCCCAACCCTCTTCTCATTCTCTGTAACACTCTGGGTGAATTGTTGGCTATATGTGACTCTTTGGGTGTCAGCATCATTGTAACACCTCTCTGAGCTCAGATTTACAGGTTCAAAATGGAGACACTGAAAGTTCTCCAAAGTGAAAAACCAGGGTCTCAGACACAGCATAGCAGCAGCCACAAACTCCTGTCCTGTGCCTGGGTCACTCTGGTCGGGCAGTGAAGGTTGGATTTCTCACATTAATGGTTCCCTGGCAGCGCAGAAGTGCTGTCACATCTCCCACTTACCTCCTGTTCTCTGGAAGGCTGAAAGATGGACATTTTCACATTGGCTGTAGCAGAGCTTCACACACATGGGTCCCACAGGCCAGATGGCTTTGTTGGTGTGGCACAAAGGGGTCACTTGCACTTGACTTCCCCAGGCTGCCTCCTGGCAAGGTCCCACCAAAAATGCATCCACCTCCAGGTTTCGGGTCCCGTTGGCCAGGTGAAACAGACGCTCCCTGAACAGCTCCCTCGTGTGCCTCCTACTATTGCAATGTGTAATGTGATCACAGTACATTTTCTGTATCAGAAAATCTCCAGACATGTAACAACAACAAAGACAGGCCTTTTGTGGCAAGTGGGTTGTTCTGTGACTGACATTGTTCACTACCTCTGAATGTGTTTTGAAATTTATCTAAAAACTGGTGTAGGAGGGTAGTTGTTATCTCTGTGAATAATAGAAAAGCACAATAAATACAGCTCCATATGACCAAACTTCTTCCTTTGTTCCATTATTATATACTTCAGATATATCTGAAAGCACTCCCCGAATAAATTCATCTTGTATATATATTCATATGTAAATATATATATATCTTACTAGTTTGAAGTTCCTTTTGCTAGTCACTTGCTAACATAATTTTTACTTTTTCATGTTTGCTAGATAAGAACCATGTGGATACTTTAATTTGTCTTTCTGATTTTTATTACAAGCTTTGTTATGCCACTCTCTTTTAGAAAAATAACCTCTTCCAGTTCCTTTTTTGATTCTGACAGGCATTATGATAGCAGTAAAAAGATCTCCGTGTCTAAGGCTACCTGGTTTACATAACACATGCCATTATCTCTGCTAGCTTCTACTTTATCTCTAATTATTAGACATCTAGTCCTCTTTCTTTTGCAGCAAGTTCAATACCTCAGAAGTAATGAAAACCTTGTTATTATTGTACCTGCTTTTCTCTGTATATTCTTTAAAAGCCAGAAGAATATGTGTGTGCACATGTATGTATACTATTTTCAGATCATTCACAGTTAGCTCATTTTGTGTTACTTTCTTCTGAACCTTTCTTTTATTGAAATAATACAAGGGAAGTTTCATAGAAAAATGTGTAGATCTGTTTCCTGGTAAAGCCAGTTTGAATTTCTTTCTACTGTTATCTCATCATTCTTTAAACAATTTTTAAATCCACCCAGTTAAACCCACTAAGCCTCCTTTCTTGGCTTCTTCTTTAATCCTTTTCATATGCACATTATTTCTCCTCTCTATTTTCTAGGTCATCAAATTGAAGAGTTAAATTTTATTCATTTTCTGAGCTTTGGCAATTATAGCAAATATTTCTTTTGTGATCTGTCTGCTATGTCTCAACTGTTATAACTTTCTCACTTAAATCCTTTCTATCCTGTGCTTTTTATTGAAGGAACTCTCTCAGCACCTCTTTTAAATGCAGGTACATAATTAAATCCTGTTTGCAGTAACAGTGCTTTAGGATGGAAATATCATCAAAACCTATAAATTGACTTGGTCTAAATAAGCTAGTATTTGCTGAAGTGACTGATAAGGTAAAAGCAGCGTGTTCTGAACATTTCTGCTTAACTAATGAAAAATACAAAGTATTCAGTTATGTCATATTAATTCAAATTACCTTTTTTTTACTTTTGTATGATTTGAAAATCATGAAAGGGATTTTGTGCTGGGATCCAGTCTCAGGTTTTGGTCTGGCTAGAGATGAAACTTACCTGAATATCCAAATATACCAGGTCTATATTTCAATGCAATTCAGAATTAGTTGACGGTGTTAAGCACTTTGCCCACCAAGTGTCCGTTTACCACATGTGCTGCTTCTAGCTGCTGACCTGTAAAAGCAGCCTCCAGTGCAATTTGAGCAACACAAGTGGCAATGCAGCCCCCATTTGTCCATATTTCTTTCCTCTTTTTCAAAATAAAACAACAGTCCCACCCCCAATCTGGACAAAAATCTTTCTGTCATATTCAACCTTGCATAAACCATCTGGTCTGTGCTGTTAAATAAGCTCAAAGTTTTGTACCACTTGTAGATCATTACAAAGGCAGGTGGAACAGTTCATTTTATAGCAGTTAGAAGCAACTCCTATATCAAGTGGCCTAATAAGTCTTAATAAAGCAAGTTTATGAAGATCTCCATTACGTGCAGCTGGGAAATCTGTCACAGGAAAGAGTGCTGGGTATATGATGAGATGCCTAGTTGATGGATAAAGGGAGAGCAGTGTACGCTGTTTTTCTTAAGTAAGGCTTTTGATTGTCTCCCATTACACCCTGACAGACAAACTGACGAAGCATGGGCTATTAGAATGGATATGGAGCTGCACTGAAATTTGGCAGAACTGCAGAGCTCAAAGGGTTGAGATTGGCCACACAAAATGCAGCTGGAAACCGCTCATCCTCAGGGTGCACCCTCAGCAAGTTTACAGATGATGTAGAACTGGGTGGAGTGACTGGTACATCAGATGGTTGTGCTGCCATTCAGAGGGACCTGAACAGGCTAGACAACTAGGCCAAGAGGTATCTCAAGAAGCATAACAAAGGGAAATGTGAAGTCCTGCACCTCGAGAGGAATAACCCCATGCACCAGTACATGCTGGGTGCCAACTGGCTGGAAAGGAGCTTGGCAGAAAAGGACCTGGGGATGACAGCTGACATAAGTTGAACCAGCATTGTACTGCTTGCTGCAGAGGTGGCCACCAGCCTCTTGGGCTGCATTAGGAAAAGCACTGCCAGGAGGTAGACAAAAGTGATCCTTTCCTTCTGCGCAGCACCAGTGAGGCCACAGCTGCAGTGCTGGGTCCAGTACAACAGGGCCATACTGGAGTTTAGAGAAGGGCCACCAAGATGACTAAGGGACTGAAGCATCTCTAGTCCAGTATGAGGAAAGGCTGAGAGAGCTGGGACTGTTCAGCCTGGAGAAGAGAAGGCTCTGGTGGGAACTTTATCCGTGTGTATCTGAAGGTAAGGTGCAAAGAAGATGGAGACAAACTTCTTGGTGCTGCCCAGTAAAAGAACAAGAGAAAGAACGCACAAATTTAAATACATGAAACTCCATTTAATCATAAAACCAAATTTCTGTAAGAGAATGGTTATTTCTAAACATCTTAAACACTAAAACAGGTTGTTCATAGAGCTTGTATGGTCTCCATCTTTGGCGATATTAAAAATTTGATTGAAAAAGTCCCTGAACAACCTTCTCTAGTTAACTGCTTTAAGCAAGGCGGTTGGGCTAGATGATCTCCAGAGATTTTTTCAAACCTTAAATATTCTGTGATAGGTGTAAATTTTTTACAATTTCTTAAAATCTTATTCAGATTTGGCTGAAATTTTAGATTTTGGAAATTGCCATCATCAATCTCTAGCTTGCATTCTTAGTGTGGTTTGACCACAGCGTCCTGCAAACTCTGCCCCTTACCCTCTCTCTGACCAGCAATTGATTCCCTCCATGCTCAGTGCTCAGCCCTCCAGCCAAAAGTTGAGATTTCCCAGTGCAGTTATGCCAACTTCCCAAGTGAAAATACACTTCAGTTGTACCCATGTTTGTGCTGACACACAGCATGCAAAGACTTCTTGTACCAGCTAACTAAGCATTGTGAGCAATCTGCCAGCTGCACACCCACTATGCAATTGTCCCTACATAAATGATTGCTTTCATTGATTTCCTGATATTTCTGCTGCCTCTGCCAGTGACTGGAAATCCCTGGCATGTCAGTGAAATGCTTGATTTTCCTCTATTCTGCCTTTTTGACACAGCTAGATGAACAGAACTCCCCATGACTTTAGTGCTGCTTGGCAATTTGTGACCCAAATTTTTTCAGGCCAGGCAGGAAGAAATATTGGAGAAACAGCCTTTTTTGAAGAATAAATAAATTTGGAAGAAAAATGTGAAGGTCACTGAAGGTTGCGATCCAACACAGAACCTAAAGAGCAAGTTAAGAACCACTGAAGAGTGAAAAAGAAAGAGCATTCTTGTTCTCAGAAGACACAACCTTCAGTTTAGTGGTCCAAGGTGTTTCTTTCATGAGCATTTTGTTGTGCCCAACTTATGATGGCTGTGCATTCATTACGGAGCATAATGAGCTCGGACGCTGCACTTAAAAGTCACAGAAGCCTGTGGTGAAGAATACCAAGAACTGACTAAATTGGAAGGGATTTTTGGGCACAGAGATGTGGATAAAGTCAAAACTGTTGAGATACAGAACCCATTAGGGAGCTCACTGAACACACATAGCTAACTGAGTAAGGGGATTCACTGAATAGAGCTGGTGCATTAACACGGTGATCTTACTTGCTTTTTCAAGGTATCTACATCAGCATTCCTTACCTTTCCTCAAAACAGATTCTCCTGTCAAATTGTATCTGGTGGGAGGGCATGTTAAGATTGCTGAAATATTAGTTTTCAGCCAAAGTTCAAAAAGTCATAGGATCATAGAATGGTTTGGGTTCAAAGGGACCTTAAACATCATCTAGTTCCTACTCCCTGCAATGGGCAGGGGCACCTTCCACTAAACCAGATTGCTCAAAGCCTCATCCAACCTGGCCTTGAACACTGCCAGGGATGGGGTATCCACAACTTCTCTGAGCAACCTGTTCCAGTGTCTCACCACTCTCACAGTAAAGAATTTCTTCCTGATATCTAATCTAAACCTGTCCTCTTCCAGTTTGAAGCCATTCTCTCTTATCTACTTGAGACATAGGGGTTAGAAATTACATCCCTTGTAAAAAGACGCTCTCCAGATTTCTTGTAGCCCTCTTTAGGTACTGGAAAGTGCTATAAAGTCTCCCCAGAGCCTTCTCTTCTACTGGCTGAACAATCTCAACTCTCTCAGCCTGTTTTCATGTACACAGAGGCTGCCTGCAGACCACAGGTGCTGCAGGTCCATAACATGTCAAACTCATTGTTTGGAATGTAGCTTACACGTGTTGTTATGCACAAGTCCAGCAGGTTCCATGCTTACATGTGGTCTCTAAGCTCTATGTATTTTCCATCCATCTGGAAATTCTACATGTATGATAGCTATCTAAGGAATCCACTTGTCTCCAATATCTGGAAATTTTATGGAAAAATACAAAGCACTGCCTCTGTGTTGAATTCAGGAAACAGGATGAAACTCCACTCAAATGGAGGGACCCTATGAGACCCTTCATGTGTTTTGCAGGAGACTGCTAAATTAGAGGTTTGTGGGTTGGTGTTATTTTTGTCCAGTTACAGCATTTTTGTTTTCACAAACACCATGCCAACCAGATTTGCCTTGTCTTTGCTGCCAGGGCTGGCTTTGCAGCTCTATTAATGACAATGGTATACATGGGAAGGAAAGCATGGGCTTTCTCACAAACAACACTGATATAAAATATTCTCTAGAGAAATCACCACTGAGAAGCTCTGCTTTCATTTTATGTATTCAAAACAAGATGGGACCGAATTGGACATAAACCTTATTTAGTGTTCCAGCACAATCAGCAAAGCTCATTGTATCAGGTTCATCTCTGATTTCCAGTACATTACCCAGAATGAAATGACTGTGCAGCAGGAAATACTTAATTTTGTGTATCTTATTGGAGTCTGAGCACCTCAAATAATGCCAAAATGCCCAGATTGGCACAGCTTTCCAGAATGCTGGCATCACCTATTTCCCCACTGTCTTTGCTTCAAGCAGCTCTTAACTCAGAGCAAATGTGCTATGAGGATAACACAAACTTTACATCCAACCTTGAAAGTTTCCCTCATTCCTGTTTACAGTCAGTCTCAAAACTACAGTTTGCTCTTGTAGTTTAGCAAATACTTACTGCAAATAGTTAGCTATCATTCATTGTCTCTATGTCCCACTTGCCCACAGTACCCAATATTTTGAGCTCCTCTTTGGATATGAACGAATTCTTTCATCTGTCCTAAATGAACAAGAGAGCTCTGCTGTTGGATACAGTCTGGCAGAGAGCGGGTTTCTGGCAGAGAAATCTGCAACATGGAGAAACAACACATACAAAAATAGGTTATAGTACAAGATAGAAAAGCATTTTTAAATCTGACCCAATATTTACAGAGATTTTAGGATGGGACATTGTACCTCACAGTATACAGTGCAGCTCCACCACATGCTGCAAAGAATTACCAGAAAGCAATCTACAAAATGTGGCACAAGGTACTCTGGGTTAACCTCCCATAGCACCAGATTTCTCTTGCTGCTGTAAGTGGGAATTCTCTCTAAAATTTTTGACAAAAGATCATGCACTTCAGTGACAATCCCTTTGCAAATAAATACCAGCAGGAACAAAAGAAATATCACTGATAATTATCAAAATATTTTCATTGAAATTTCAGACCCACAGAGAAAAGGAATTCATGGAGAATGTCATCTCAAATCTGGAGATCGTCTTCTGCAGGGAAGTTGTGACTTGCAGGAATAGTATGAAGGTGATAAAAAATTAAATATAAGGCTGTATAAATGGTAAAATTGACTGCTAAGTCAATAATAACTTTAAAACAATTGTTTTAACTACCAGAGTCAAATGCTTAGAAACAACCAAAGGGACCACTACATCATGAGTACGATTCTTATACTCCAAATTTTTATAGCTGTAAAGAGGTATGTACATGTATTTATGAAAATCCTTATTCTATTATTTTAAGTAGGTGTTACTAAATTTTTGGTAAGTGCAGATATGAAATAGTTTCAGAATTTTGAAGATGAAAGCTTGAAAAGTTTTGATCCACTAGGATCCAAAAATTCATTTTCATTGAGCTGAACTGTATCTCCTGTAAATGTGAAATTGGAGAATTCAGTTCCTACTGTTGTGATATCTGACTTTGAGTGGCATTTTAACAAGAGTTCCTCAAGGATACCTCTTCAGTCATGTATTTAAAATAGGAAGACGAAGTTTGTTAATAAAATTTGCTGATGACACGGAAGTGGGAGACATAGTTAATAAGGAAAGGGATGGCAATATGATACAGGAAGACCTGAATAACCTTGAGAACTAGAGTAATAAAAATGGACTGAAACTTAATAGTGCAAATTGCAAGCTTGTGCCCTTCTGTACTAATACAAATTTCTGTCATAAACTGTCATCAGTTCAGAAACAGAAATACGCGAGTTGTGCCTGGAAGTGCAACTTGACCACTGGCTTCAAATGTTAAGAGGATGCGGAAAAGGCAAATTTGACCCTTGGTTCTACTGGGTGAGATATTTCTAGTAGACGTGGTGAGTGCATGTCAGGAGGAGGCAGTGTTGGGAGCCCCTCTATAGCTCAGTGCCATCCAGAGCATCCACATTCAGGAGAGAGAGAGACTGAGACTGGGATGAGTGTTCAGGAGGGTGGTGAGGCTGATCCAGGGACAAGCCTATCATTCCATAAAGATTCAGTGGCATAGCTTGTTTATTCTGCCAAAGGGAAGGGTGAGAGACTCTGTTCATATCGTCTCTTTAAAGAAGAGAAAAAGCAATTTATACTTTATTTATGTTCAGGAACAAATGAGCATTATCTGACCTGGAAAAATCAGAATGCAATTTGTTTAAAAGGTTTAAAACTAGTAGAGAGATAAGATTCTGAAACAGCCTCTCAGTAAGACTGGAGAAGTCAAAAACCAAACTATATTAAGAGCTGTATTAAAGTTGTGTTAAAAGAATGAGGTGGGGTAGTTGCTGGAAATAGCTGAAGCTGAAAGCTGGTTGTTTCATTCAGTATTACTCTGAAAAAATTTGAAGTGATTTAGTAGCCATTCATAAAAATACCCCACAAAAGTAAACAGCCTCTGTTTCTAAATGACCACTGCATTTGCATGAATTAGATGATTTTTTGACTGGTAAGCTGATTTTTTGTTTTTCTTGGTAATATGAATAGCAGTACCACTACCAAGGACCAGATGAATACCTGTGGAATTTTGTATTTCTAGCTACAGAACTAAAAGACTAAATATTATTTCTCCTTTAGGTAACACTGAAGTTCTTAGAGCATTACCTTTCCCAGTAGATTGCTTGCTGTAAGGCTGGTTGCCTGCCTTTGTTAAAGAGAAAAGCTCAGGGAAAAGGCAGCACAGCACCGCAAACCTTGAAAAGAAAACAACTGTTTGTGTGTGTGTGTTTGTGTGTGTATGTGTTTGTGTGTTTTCTGTTATGGTTTGTTGTGCAACAGCAATAATCTCTATTGCTTTGTAGTATACTGACAATAAATGGCTTTTTAGATTGATTACATGCCTCAACTTTGCTTTGGCTATTAATCAATCTCAGCAGCTGTTTATTGCTTTGTACATTACAAAGCAATAAAGATTATCCCTTAAAGAGCTGTTAATGCCTCATGGAAAAGTTTGGAAACCATTATTTTTAGAAATAGTACTGCTGATATATAATTTTCTGGCTACCATCTTTGTTGCTTCTTTGGGTTCCTTTCTGATGGCATCACATTTTTCTCCTAAACTGCTAATCATAGTGCTTCATTGCTGACAGTGTTTTGTGTGATGGTCCAGATTTGTCCAAAGAGGGCAATGGATTTTGCCTACAAGGGTACCATCCCCAGGACACAGCAATATCAACATTGTTCCTGTTCTTCCTCAAAGTCTGGGGTATTTTCCATCAAGTAATAGTTTTAAGACTTGACTCACTGAAAAAATGAATCACTAAAAATCTTATAATATAATTATGAATGTAAAGCTGCCTGTATGGACACTTCTATTCCATGATAAACAAACCAAGGAAAAGGGCATTCTTTGTTATTTTGGAACACAAACTTTCCTGTGGGGATTGATCCTATGTACAAAAATATATTTTTACCTGTAGAATTACGCTGAAAGAAAAACCACTTTAATTTCCGGCAGCAGTTGCAGCTCAAATATTCATGGATACTTGAGTGATATTTGCATGACCTTGTGACTGTTGCACATGTACTCTTTTCATACTTGTTCTAAACCCACCTCAGTCTGCAGCCTTGCTGACCTGCTAAGCACCACCTCCAAGGATAGGCTGGCCTGCTCAGTATTTTTACAGCTGCTGTTTTTCATAACTTCTTGTATTCTACAGCCTGCCTCTAAGCACAGAAAGGAAAGACTGGGTGAAAGACTTAATTTTTCCTTCTGTCCTTGTTCCTATGCCCAGCAAGTCACAGTTTGTCCCATCCTTTCTGTCTTAGTACACAGGACATTTATTGTCAATGTTAAACCAGGCTTAAATGTTAAGCCAATGTTAAACCTAAAGCTTAGGTTTTATAAGCTTTTCTGTGGTCTCCTGTCTGTGCAGTTTTCAGTCATGGTGTAAAGAAAACCATTCTAGTGGCGAGAAGCTGTTAAATCAAGCCATCTACTTTCTCTACTTAAAGTATCAACAAAAGCTCAAAATGTGAGCAAAATTTTATAATAATTATCCTCTCCTTCTAAATTTAACTGTTATCAGCTCATTTTTATCAGAAATACTAAGACCACTAATCAGCCATTGGTTGATGCTGAACTTGGTTCTAATCTCATTGTCATTAATAATAAAAATACAGGGAATGCCTGGAAATAAGTAGAAATATTATCTCACATAGTAGTAGTGTAACCTAGAACATTGTCCTGGTTTCAGCTGGGATAGAGTTGATTTTCTTCCCAGTAATGGTCACAGTTCAGTGGTTTGGATTTAGGATGAGAATGATGTCGATAACACAGGGATGTTTCAGTTGTTGCCACACGAAGTCAAGGAAGGCCTTTTCTGCTTCTCACACCACCCTACCAGCAAGCAGGCCAGAGGGCACAAGAGGCTGGGAGGAGACACAACTGCACAAAGTGACCTGAACTGGCAAAGGGAACATTCTACACCACACAGTGTCATGCTCTGTATATAAAATTGGGGGAAAGGTGGCCAGGGGCTGATACTCAGGAACTGGCTGGGCATCAGTCAGCAGGTAGAGAGCAGTTGCATTGTGCAACATTTATTTTGCATATTCTATTTTTTTTCTGTCCTATGAAACTGTCTTTATCTCAGCCCATGAATTTTATTTTTCTTATGCAACTCCCTCCACCATCCCACTGAGGTGGGGAAGAGTGAGTGAGTGGCTATGTGATGTTTAGCTGCCTGCCAGATTAAACCACAACACAGACGCAAAAGTAAAGAAGAGAAAAGAAAAGATATACAAAATGGTAAAGTTGATTTGGTGACAGAAAGCTTATCTGAGGACAGATGCAATAATAAAGAAACAACAGTGAAGAAGAGGAAATAAGCATGAAAGGGTGTATGGAATCCTTCCTCTTCCTTCTTCCTTTTAATTGACATGTATCCTAAGAAATTTTTAAATCATCAAAATATCCCTGGATGATACAGTTTCCCATCTAGTAGGTGAATGCAGCCCATTCATCTTATGACTCTTCAGTTTTGTAAAATTAGCTACAGAATTATATCCTGCAGACTGACTCATGTGAGAGGCCAAGACTCAGTCATCTAAGAACAGCTATTTTTAGTAGGTGTATCAAGTGAAATGGATAAATAAAGTAGGTAACATGCCATGATGAATTTTCCTGGTGAACTCCATGGACAACATCTAGAGAACTCACTGTAGACAGAGGGTATGTAGTGGAAGATTACTTATCTTTTGAGACATCACCTGTCATCATCCTTGATTCTGATGAGGTGATATAGAATACAGGCAGTGCAATGAATTGCTCTTAAATGATACAAAAATTCCCATTCAGCAAGGCTCAATAGAATCATAATGGCCAGTTGTGACATATTGTGAAATGTTAATAGCCAATGGAGCATAAAAGAAACCGCTGAAAATAGTCCCACTGTAGATTTAGTGAGATTTTTCAGGTATGTGTAAGTCTATATATGCTGGAAGCAGAGTAAGTACAAGTTGCTAAAACCAACACTACAACATGATCTAATTTACTTTAATTTCCACAATATGAATATTTAACAAGTATATCCCTTATTTTGAAAGCTGAGGTTATGCTTCTGATGGTAAGCCATGGACACAGATAATGTGTTTTCATCACGTGAGGTAGCATGGCTGTAGTACTGCTGGCTGCTGCAGCATCCCTCAACCTTGTCCAAGCAGGATGTACTGAGGAATCAGATTAGGCTATCAACAAAGATCTGCACAGATATGTTTTCTTTTGCTCTTCCCATAGTGGTTATGAATTTCTGTTCCTTTACTGCAAAAATCAAGCAGGCATCTTGGCATCAAACAACTGAATCTTGTTGATTTACCAACTTAAAAGTGATCAAGTCCTTCACATATTAAAAGGATTTGGTACAGATTCAAGCAATGAAAATTTGCCCAAGATGTTTAATCTCTGTCAGGTACAGGAGGTCAGTTGGTAACAAGACTATCATTAAATGTGCTCCAGAGTCATGCTGGAAAAATGACCTTTACAGTTTAGCATGCATTTAAACATTATCAACAAGAGACAGATAATCACACCCTATGGGGTCTTGCAGCTGTTGCTACATCCAGTCCAAAGCTGGGGTAATTTTGAAAAGTAGGCATATTTGGTAGGGTAAATAGTCCATATGAAGCAAATGAAACTGAAGGTGCAAGAAACAGCATTGCTAAGTGGGAGAGGTTTAAAAGCTCCAGTATCTCTCTCAGCTGTCTTCTTTTATCACAAAACTTTTTCAGATAGTTCTACCTTTCAGCTCTCCACTTAGTGATCCTGGATCAAGCCCACACAAGGGAAAAGCAGAAGGAGATTTGTTCAGTAGGCTCCCAAAATACTTTCTAACATTCTCCAGCTGCAATGCAAGTAGAACAACATAATAAATGTAAGAAGCAAATAAGGATCTCTTATTGTACAGCTGCAACCCTAAGGCTGCAAATACGTGACAAAAGATAACTTTCTGCCAAGCTAAAGACAGTCTGTTGTGTTTTATGGTAGTGTATGGACCAATAATCCTCTTCCTTTCTCAGGTTTAAATTAATCTTTAGGATCGTTTTCAACAACAATTGTCTCTGGGATAGAACATCATTTTGCTAAGTGTGTTTATACATCATCTCACATTATCAAGACCCAGCTGGCCATGACTGGATACCAGGGTGTTATCAGTCTGCAAGTGATAGATGAACCAAAAAAACTAATCTGAACCACAGAGAAGTGGTTCAAAGTGAAAAGTATGGATGTATGGTCACTGAAAGAAAATTTTCTAGTTCTGTGATTTTTTAAAAAAAACTTTTGGAAACTTCTGAGGTATTGAGGTTTTGCCTAACATCAAAGGATGTGAAATGAAAAGCATTTATGAAGAACTGCTAAACTTCACTTTTGAAACAGCTGTGGCCTTCCCTTCAAAATCAAACCACTGGCTGATCAAAAGGGAATTTTGGAGTCATCAAGTTTGATAGAGGAGTTCTCTCTTCATATTTGGCCAGCAATGTCAAGTGCTAATAAGAAAGCACTTTACTGTGCAAGATACCACGATTTGCACCCCACGCTTCCATCACCAAGCCTGTGGGAAACGCTTGACAGGATACTCAGAGATGGAACAGGAATGCTTACAGTAACAGACTAGTTAGAGATGTGACAAGAGACTCGGCACTTGCAAAAAGCTGGAGATGGGGCAAGTGTGAAAATTTTACCTAAAGAGTTCTCACACTCAGTCAGTTTTTCAGCCTCTTTTCTTTCTACTAGATCTTCTCTGTAGGAGCTGAAAGCTCACTAAACTACCTCATGTTTTGTTCCAGCATTTCACTATTCAGAACAAACTAACCAAAACGTTATTTCAGGCCTGACCATGGATAGTTATCACACAGCAAACTGTATCACACAGCTCTCCCGTATTTCATGTAAAATCTGATTTCATTTTTAAAATAAAAATAAATGTATTTAATTCATTGAGAGGCACCAGCCCTGGAGCAGGTTTTCAGGCCGTTGTGGAAAAGCAATACTGTGCTGCGTGGACAGATGTGGTTTTTGTGGATCTACTTTGCAACAAAAAATATCAAGTTATTGGTCAGTAAAATTCCATCTGACTGAAGGGAGATAACAGCCAGAAAGATCATAGTCTACAGCAGCAGACAGTAAAATATTATCTCAAGTTTTAAACACGTGGGAACAGCTCTTTAAATAATTAGTATTTTGGAAGATTGCTCCACTCCTTTTTCTATTGTCCATCCTAATCTTTTCTATCTCTGGCTCAAAAGTCATGAATTCATCTCCCAGATCATAATATCAGATCAAAAACTCTTCATGTTTAGTGTGTCTTTTAATGATTTTTTTAAGTATCGTTCTACTTCTTAAACCTTTGCACATTTACATTTTTATCTTTTCTTCATAAGCATGAGGCTAAGGACACATTTTTCTTCAAATGAAAAGTGAGATTCTCATGTGAGTCACTTGACCTTTTGAGCTGGTACATTAATAACTATGATAAATAAAGGAGTCAAATCCTTGATAATGGACTCAGCCACATTCTCCTAGGCCAGGCACAGTCCCTAACACAGAATTTCAGTGACACTCCCCTTGACCTTGCATATTGCTCCACCATGGAGCAACTCAAGAAACTCCTGCTGTAAAGCCACAAGCAAGTGACAAAACTGGAACCTGGTCTCACAATGCTGCTACCATCCTCACAGTAACTTCCCTAATGCATGTTAATGTGAACCATTGAATAATGATCCAAAGTCCAATTTTCAATGCAGCTTATGTTTATTTTTCATATAGAACTTCTGACTTCTATTTTTCCTCTGTGGAAATTAGAAGTCCGCACTTACAGACAGGGATTTAATTTATATCAAAATGCAAACTGTTCCACAGTGGTAATTAGGGGTATTTGAAAAGTCATTGGGATTGGGAACAATCCCAAACCAAAACTGCAGAGCTGACATGCCTGTCCTTCAGGGTCCTTAGACTATGTCACTCTGTAAGGTAAAGCTAAAACAAACATCATCAAACAGGTTTTCTCTTTAAATAGAAGGAGTGAAGATTGTTACTTTGTCTCTCACTGCCATGAATATT
Source organism: Irena cyanogastra (assembly GCA_013397155.1). Taxonomy (NCBI): domain Eukaryota; kingdom Metazoa; phylum Chordata; class Aves; order Passeriformes; family Irenidae; genus Irena; species Irena cyanogastra. The sequence continues at coordinate 222,810 of VWZV01007400.1, read as the reverse complement.
TGTAATTAAAAGCAAAGAAAAGAAAGAACTGGGAAAATGAAAACAAGTCCTCATCTCAGTACGAAAGTATTTTAAATATTTTTTGTCAAATTGTGGGTTGTCTTCCCTAGCACACAGAGCAGATGCAAAAAACAGACAACCTACTAAGACAGCTAATTACAACAACATTGTGAGTCTAAGGCATTTTATTGGAGGGGCTTCTTGGGCTCACCTGTGCTACTTAATTACTTTCATAGTTGCAGGTATACATGGTAAAAGATGTTCACCTGCTGTACAACATTTAAAGAAATGGTCAGATTGGTCAATCTTAGATCTCCTATTACACTGTACACTGAGATGTAGCTAAGCATCTGGAGATGATGCTGGACATAGCTGGATACTTTCTGATAATGGAGATAATTTGTCCCTGGAATATTCTCATGTAACAGCATAAAGTTACAAACTTTACAGTGGTACTTGTATTGCTGTTCATCAGAAGGAGGGGATGGAGGTGCACAACCAAGGCATAGTGTCTGCCTAAATTTTGCTCCACATTTAGGAAGGTAAGCAATATTGCAATTTATGGGTTGCTGTTATCTCTGAGATAGTATTGATCTAAGCGGTAATATGGAAAGCCTTGTATAAAGGAGACTTCACATATAATTAAAGAAATTGCCTGTTTTTTCAAAAGTTCTTATTGTGTCCTATATTCCCCCCCCCCCGTATTTGAAATATAAAAGTATTCTGCAAACACTTTTTTGTTAAAATTTCTTATGATTTCACTCAGTATCAAACAGTCTAATGGTTGTTGTTAAAGGGGCATAGTTAAAACTTGGTGGTGACCAGTCACCAGTAGTGTTCCTCCAGGTTCAATTCCAGGGCCAGTTCTGTTGAATGTATTTATAATATGATAAATACTTCCTTACCCCGAGATGTTGCTGCCCTAAAGTGGACAAGCAAATTTAACCTTTTCAGATACTGTACAGTTTCATAGACACAACGTCCCCCATAACCCAGATTTGTTATTTCTGCAATTTTTCTGCAGTTGGCCAGGTTATTTTTCACCAGTTGGCCAGTTCTGTGAAATTCTATAAAATTTTACAGTATCTGAAAATGCTAAAGCTGCCTGTTCACTTTAGGATAGCAACACCTGTTGGCTCTGTGGGACAGTTTCTATATGGGTAAATTACTCATAGATGGCATTTAGTTTGGGTTCTGGCTTGCCACTATTCATTTTGTTAAACTCTTAGACTGATACCTGCCACTTTGACTTTGGCTCAGACCCCAGAACTAATCAGGAAGGATTCCCACTGGGCACCTTGGCACATTCTTACTGTAAGAAGCACAAAATGCAGCCATGTATCACAGTTACAGGGACATCCATGGGCAGAGATTACGAAGCTAATAACCCAGCGCAATTTTTTTTGTGAGTTTTACTTCCTTTTACCCCAAAATCCTTGGGGTGAAATTGTGACTTCACTCAGGTGAAAGACTTGTCAGGGATTTTGGCGAGACCAGGATTTGGCTGATGGACCTGGAGACATTTCAACCCATGGTTGCAACATACTCTGTGCTTCCATTGTCTGCATCTCATACACAACAAAAAATGTTCCTTCCATTCCTTTAACCTTTCTGCATTTCAAAGGAAGCTCTGATATTTTTCATTTCCTACCCCCAGAGGAACACGTCCTGCTGAGCAATTCCATTTTGGTAGCTCATCCTAGCAATTTCCAGTAGCAGCATTTCTTGTGTAGTCATATTTATACCAAAGTAAAGAATTATCTAAATGCAACATATTCTAAATAATTTCAATTATGATGCTGTCATTTTTTATAATGGATGGTAGCACAGGAAAACAATAGTCCATCAGTGTATCAATGTAAAAAATTTGTTGTGATAGGGTGAAAAATTGAGCATTTTTCCCTATGATTTAAGACATTGGAGACAAGGTTTTTTCATATAAAAAGTAAAATTTCACCCATAAATCAGTAAAAGTAGCTTTTAGACATGTGCTCTATACTTTCATCAATACGCTTTTTTAGATTGGTTGAGTCTCTTTCTGTTTTGTAATTAACTTATCAAGGAGTAATGGTCTAATTTAAAAAATCTAACTGGATGACAGAAATACTATTTGTTCTAAATTGAAAATATTTCAGCATCTGCCAGGATAGATTTCTTTAAATTACCCTTTAAAAACATTGATTTCTAATACTGTATTTCCTTTTCTCAATAAAATAGAAATATGTGTTCAGAGGAAGCTGTTTTTAAGGAGGTATTGCTGAGAAACAAAGCTATTCCAGTAATATTAATCCCTCTACAATGAGCTGCCAAAAACACACTCTCCATTTAATGCTCCAAGTTTGGTGCGTAGTCATTTTTTATTATCCACCAGACTGAAAATCTGAAATTAAATGTTTAGCAACATTTGTATAAATGAAGAAGCCCCCAGCTCTATACTTTGACATAACTAGGACACTCTAACGGAATAACTTTATAAAGATTAATTCTCCCCCAAATTAGTGCCTGATAAAAACATATGGCATGATGTTTACCAGGAGATAGTGCTCTGGTCTCATATAGAGGTTTGTTGCAGCCGTGGCATAAGACCAGTTCCACTTGAATGATGCCGAATAATGCCCTTTGGATATTTCATGGCTGTTAATGTAATATCTAAAATACTGCCTACCTGTGCTAACCTCACATTATGTGGCTGATATTAGAAGCCTCATTAAAGTAATTTATTGTGTTTGGAAAGTAGAAGTTAAAATGTCTCTACTTGGATAGACCAGAGGTCTTTTGTAGTTCAGTTCCCTCTTCCCCACAGTGGCCAATTGTGGGTGCTTATGAAAAGCTCATTAGACATACAAATCAATTCTTTCAAGGGCATATCCTGTAGCTCCCAATAATTCCAAGCTGGAGATTGCTTTCTAGACCACTGCATAACAGTCTTCAATAGGCTTGTCTCCAAGATGGCTCTGATTCCTTTTTTTAGCCCATTCTCATTTTTATTACCATAACAACATGTTTATTCTACATTCAACTCTGTTTTATGGAAAAAAATTTACTTCCTTGTGTTTTGAACCTGCCAAATAACAATTTTATAAACTCCCATTCAATTCTCTTATTGTGAGAAGCTGTATGTGATTTCTGTCTATCTGCCCTAATATCAGTCACCATTTCATAGATTGCCTTCATAGTATCCCCTCAATTACCTTTCCTCCAAATAGAAACATCTTGGTCTGTTTACTTTTCATTTACTATCTCCTCAGATGGAAATGTTCCATACCTTTGATCATTCCTCTTGATCTTCCTTGTAACCTAGAAAAAATACAAGACAGAGAAAAGTAGAGTGCTTTAACAATGTTTTCCTGCTTAATCTCAGTTTCTTTCCTTGTGGTTTACCTTTGAACTGTGACTATTTTAATCAAACTGGTCAAAATGATTCTATAGCCTCTTTCTTGAATGTTAGTGTTGTTTAGAAACCATTAGTCTGTATTGAAAAGTTAAGATTTGCTGACATTTACCTAATTTTATTAGCTCTTTTCTCATTCAGCAATTCATGGTGTCCTCTTGCAACACCTTATAGCTGGCTTTTGATTTTAGTATCCTGAAGAACTTAGTCAATCAATAAACCTCATCACTATATAGTATTCTTCACCTTTTCACTGGGTAATTAAAGGCTAATAACAGTGAAATTGTAACAAATCTTTATTGTGAAAACACTTGTATTTTTATCCATTGCTGCACAGCTTTTAAACAGTTATTAACCAAAAGATTTTGTTTCTTGCATCATCAAACTTATTTTTTTATGAGCTTTTACTGAGGGACCTGGTCAACAGTATTTTGAAAGCCTAACTGGATCCCTTCTCAGCTCCTTGTTTACTTTCATACACTCAGCATAAAGGACTCTAATAGATTTTTGAAGTATAACTTCCTTGTGATAAAGCCATATTGACTCTTCATGTTCTATCCACTTGCTGTATACACGAGTTCTAGTTTTGGTTACAGTTTTAGTTTATTTTCTTGAAAGAGAAATCAGACATTCTGGCTTATGCTTACCAGAAATATCCCAAACCCTTCACCTTCAATTCCTTCACCCAATTCAAGTGGCACACCACAAAAAGCAATAGAGCAGTTTCATATTTTAACCATGATGCAATTGAAGGGTTTTTCTAAATTAATTTTTATCAGTCCAATTTTCTAAATTAATTTCTAATTAATTTTTTCAGTCTGTTCTAATGCCTTTTCTAGTGGGAGATTTTACCAACTTAAGTCATCTGCATTGCTGCTAAAGATACGGACAACCTTATGTCCTGCCCTTATGCCTTTATGTCCTGCCCCTGCCCCCTTGTTGTGTGTTGGTGCTGACTCTCACAGGGCTGTTTAGGGGGCAAGGGACCTGCCTAAATGGAAAACAGACTCTCCCCTCTCCAAAATCAGCTGGCTTTGCTAAATAGGGTGGCTGATCAGTCTGTATGTAATTGTAGGACTACTTTTGCTGCTGGCAGGTGTGGAGCACAGGGGAAGGATATGGCAAAATGGACTGAGAGCAGCGTAGGTGAATTGCGAAACTGCATCCTGATACTTCAGCTTGAGGCACTTTGCTGTCATTATCGTTCTACTCATTTATGTGCATGAGGGATTTCCACAGAAACCCATGCCAGCACACAATTTAATGGTACTGTTGAGGAAGGAGATGGAGGAATGGTGTCCGAGATTATAGGAAGCCTCTCTGACCAAGAACACAACATTCAGAGAATGGCTCCATTACTATCGTGGGTACAGACAAACAGAGGAGGACTCAGTCGGTTTTAAATATTTAACTTTTGTTTCCTGGCCTGCTATTCCCACAGCACATTGAGAGATCTGTATTATGATTTTTGTCCATAGTACAGGAAGAATGGTGTTCCTGAGTTGGGGGAACAAAGGACAAATGTTCAAATTCCACATTCCTGTCAGGTCTAGGGAGGACAGTCCCACAATCTGCTTTCTCAGTTTTGTTGGTGCCCTTTCACCTTCAAAAACATTGTTAAATTTCTTGAATTGTGAAAATACATTCAACAGTTACGTTTAAAAACCGTCTTGCATTTTTGGGAGGGGGAGGGCATACTTAGACTTTTGTGATGGTACAGACAGATGGTGTCCTTTAAGAATCTGGTGAGATTATACAGCTTAGAAAATCTATTACTTTAAGAATCTAAAAGCATACACAGTTGCTGAGGTTTTGAAACTGCTCTGTCCTAATATCACTGCATTCCCACAGTGAAGGTGATCCAGTTCATGGTCTTGTGGTGAGAGTCCAGATAAACACTAAAAATGTTAAATACTGGCTTTACGAACAAGGTAAAAGGAAGAACTTCATGGCATTTTGAGTGATAGAGAAACCATTTTATGGATAGAATCCTGAATCACTGACATTTTGTATTTTCAGGAATGTTCCACTCAAATATCCTAAAATACTCCCTTAAAACACATGGTATTTTTGAATGAATACATAATTAATTTTTTTTAATTTGTATTTCAGTACAATTCCACCTAGGAATTCCAGTCATTAATGATAAGCCAATTGAAATTGACATCTCTCTAAATACAGAGCAATATCACAATGTTCTTAGCCACAAAGATTTTGCAAATTAATTCTTAGGAAAAGGAGAGGTAGATGCAGAGGTAGAAAGAGATGGTATTTATGAAGTAGCTACTATGATGTCTTGGTTTGAAAAGACAAGTGTCTGCTAAGGAAGGCAGGAGCCTCTCGAATTAAAATGTCAACATCCTCCCTCCAAATTATTATAATTTTGAAATTAGGGAGCTCTCAGGAAAAGATATGGGAGCAGGAATAACAGTTCCTTATTAGGGAAAATAAAAATGAAATTGCAGTAATACAAAATAACACTGACAGAGTCAGAATACAACCTGACACCCTGTGGGTCAGAGTGTTGGTAGCAGTCTGATTAAATGGTAGCTGCAGTCCTCTTGCAGTGACAGATGTGGTTCTATTGAAGCAGTGATCCTGTGGAAGGGTGCAGTTTTCCTCTGAAGGTCCAGTGGTGGTGATGGGCCTGGTCTTCCTCTGGGAATCCAGTGGGAAAAAAGGCTGCTTATCTGGGAATCTAATAGGAAAAGGCTGCCTGTGGTGTTCCATATCTCAGATTATATCCAGGTAGGAATGCTTGGCTCTTCCCCCGGGCATCTCCCAAAGGGATGATGTAATTTTATCAGTCATGCAGTGACACTCAATGGCCCATTAACAGAAGATATCTCCCTGGACGGAGAATGGGTTGTGGAAGAGATAAAGAAAACCGCCCCACCTGTTCTAAGAGATGGCAACAGAACCACACCTCTGGCCACATCTTGCATTTGCAACCTAATACATTTGATGAGTGTAAATCCTGGAATGTCTGCAACTAAATTTCAGCCATGATAGGCCTATCATGGCAGATAGCTTTGCAGAGTGACTGGAAGGATAATATTTAAAATGTCTTACATTATCTGTTTGTAAAGGACTATTCAGACTTCAAGACTGGTGAGGAAGAAAGCATTTTGAAGCATGAGGTGAAACTCAAATAGACAAGCCACTATGGAAGCATTCTGAGCAAAGATAGAAACCAGCTTCCTTGAAAACCAGGAAAGAGAACAAAGAGCTTCTCCAAACACTGAAACTCATCTTTCATTAATAAAGCTATAAGTCCAGGTAACTTTCTATTGTTCAAAAAGATTGAACTATTTTAGGGATAACTTAGTGGGAAAATCATCCAGTTTTACACTCTGCATGGTTATGAGGACCCTGAGAAGACCAAAGGCAATATATGAATGAAGAAATGATTAGTCATTTAAGTCAGGGTAACTAGCAGGAAACACATACAGCTGTCGTTTATTTATGCTAGAAGACAGTGGACATTATCCATGAGGTAGATACATCAACTGGCCAAGATTTTAGTTTAGCTAGAAAACACATCTGGAATGAAGAGGAAAATATTTTATTCCATCCATGCATATTCAGTTAGCAAGTGAATGTTGCACATTTAAACTACATGCAAAGCTACATAAATGTAACCTCTACTTACACACAAAGGTGTAGAGACAAAAGAGGCTAGTGTGTCCATCAGGGCTCTTTCCACTGAGCTATGGTCCTGATGTATCCAATAGCCACCACTGCCTGACCACCACTGCACTGGAAAACAAACTTCAAAGGCAAAGGGCAGGAACTGGGACAGGAGCTTGCAGAGAGTGTGCAGAAAATACCTACCATTAATTGATCCTGGTTTAGAAACCTACAAGACAGTCTTGAACTGACTCAAGAGATTTTGGCATCTCGTGGTTTAGGTCAGGATGGGCTGAATTGCACATTAATTATTGTGCAATAATTGGATATGTGGGAAGAAGTGCGACTATTCATTACCTCTATGAAAGAGTGATTAATAATGCAAAGGACACTACACAGTTACAGAGGAGATGGTATTATCTTTATTTCCCCTCTCCTTGCTGACAGGACCAGCAATCGTCAATAGATGGGAGGAGCAGCATTAATTGTGCTGCATCCAGCTACACAGGTTTGGTCCCAGATGTCCCTGAAAGTAGGGCTCTTTTACTGCCCTTCAGGTTGAGGTAGATGAGTTTCATGAGGTGGAGAGCACCATCCAGGTTGGCTGATTTTTACTGGTTGTAGGTTCATTCTAAAGTGTTGCTTGATGATGGGTACATTGAGTCTCTGGGCAAGTATGCTTGTATTAGGTTAGTTCTGCTACTGCTACCAGTCATGTTTTCTTAATAAGACTTACCTGATCATGCTTTACCTACCAAAAGTTAATCCCTGACCACTACATAGCAACATAATGAAGATTGAACTGTGAGCCTCTGACATCAGTTGCACTACTTGAGTGTGGTCAGCCCCGTAGGGGCAGCTGATGACTGTAAGGGACTATGCCTTGGGATACAGAACCTGCTGGAAATAATCCCCACTCACCTTCTGCCTCCTCTTTGCTCTGTAGCAGGAGCTACACCAGCATCCTCTTCTTTTCAGCAGAGAATAATCAGAGGCTACAGCAAAGCCACAAGGAGGGCTTTTTCAAGGTACAATTTACTTGACAGACAAAGACAGCTATTAGGTGGGAAGTAGACAGTTGTGGGCTTCAGGAAAAAGCTTGAATCTCCCAAGAACATGAGGAGCCACCCCTGAGGAGGAAAAGATGAGAACATATTGACAAAAGGGAAAGAACCTGAGTAAAGCCTCCCCTTCACTGCAGGTCTACCACAGACCCATGACATCCTGCTGGCTTCTCACAGATTTCCTCCCTATCCCTACAGGTATCTCCCAGGTGTCTCACAAATACCTTCTGAGATTTCCTTTACCGTTTCCAGGAACCTGCTCCACTGCCACAAAAGCTGAAAAATGGCAACTGGTGCCAAGGAGATTTAAGCTGCAAATTCCTAACAGCATTGTAGCCTGGAGGCTTGCTTCAGGCAAGTAGGCCTGAAGAGTTTTAACCCAAGCTAACTCCAAAACAAGAAGTACTACTGTTTGACAGCTGTAGCTATTTGAACCATGGAACCAAGTGCACTATGACTCTTCTTTACTACACTTCCTCCTCTCCTGCCAGGCACATACCAGATTATGAGGGACCTCAGGCATCAGCATTTGCAGATCCAGCAGATGAACTGCCTTTATTGCTTATCTCCACATTGCAGTACAGCTTGCACATGACTTGTATTCTAGAAATACCACAGATAAAATAATTAGACAAGCAGGTCTGCTATGCTAAGCAAAGAGCACTCTTCAGCTTCCCACAAGTCCAAACAGCCCTAGGTAACATCTTAAACTATACCATAATGGTACATAATGGTACCCCTCTGTTCATTCTTTGCACTCCATGCTTGTTCGCTTTGGCTTCTCTCCATTGCCCTCTGCATTTCTCCCCTGTGAATCCTCTTGCATCTTCCAGCAGTTGCTGGGTCCATTCCAATGCCATGTGCCATTCAGGCTCACTTCTCCAGAGTCCTTCAAATAACCTCAAAATTGCCATGAAACAGCACCATGTAGTCATAAGAAGAAGAAACTAGAGGTTAAGATGCTACCGAGTGTTCCACACTGGGTTTTTTTTTTGCAATCACACAAAGCCAGAAACTGCCACAGCTCAGACTTTTCAGCATTTGAATTCTGCCTGATCAACAGCATGTGACACAAGTTTATATATGATACTTCAGCTCGATGAAGCATCTCACAGGATTGTCCAGCAACACACTTCTCCACATACCAAACCAGCTTGTTTTGCTGTGCTTATTATTCCCACCCACACCTATAACCTGGTTATCCCTCTCCAGCATCTTATCATAGCTGATTTACTGATAAATTAAATTTACCTAAATTAATTTGAAGAGCAACACACACCCTGCTGCTCTCTGCAGCAGATCACAACTTCTTGGTTCTCATTTTTTTAATGATGCCATATAGAGTTGCACCCTTTTCTTTGAGCAGCTGCTTACTTGCCACGTGTTTAACAGTCATTGTTTTTCTTGCCCTGGAAAAAGTCATGTAAGATTCAGGCAAATGATTAAGTGGAAACAGGTTTTTTCTTTCTATCTCCTGCAGCCTAGACTGTCACATTCTTTAATGACATCTTTATAAATGCTGTGTGCTTTGGTGCTGTATGCTGTACAATCAGATATTGAATGCAACACACAAAAGCAAGATACCAAGGCACTTGTGATACCGATGTGCCCATAATGACCTGTTTTCTCTTTGTTTTCCTTTTTTGATGTGGGTATTTGGATAACTTAGAAATTAAAATTATATCCTGCTCTGAGTGATCATTCTTATCAGGCAGAATGAAAAAGGTACTTCTTTCCCTTTCTACTACTGCATGCTTTGCTGTCTCCTGAGCACATCTCATTTAATTTATCTGTTATAAATCCTGGTATGTGTATTCATTATGGACGAGGGATTGTTTGTGCAAATGAATTATGATTCCTATGGAAAACCAGAATCAGAACAACACACCAATCAAGCACACAGACACAGCTCATAGTTAAGTAATGCTGGATTCACTCCAGGGGCTTCTGCTCTGTGTTGGGACAAGTTAACCCAGTAGCTTCTCAGTGTTCTGTATTGCCCAGGACAAGAAGCTGTAAATGCTTTCTTGCCAGTGTTGCCTTGTGAGTGATTGATGATTCCATTTTGGTCCTTAAATTTGATACGCACTTCTCCCGCATGCTGAATTGAATGAATTGAAAACCACTGTGTGCTTTAAAACTCCTAACAGGATAGTTATTCAAAGGATTCCAGAGAAGTTGGTACCAGAAAATAGATATATATTTTTATCTTAGAAATTAAAGACCTATAGAAATTGAGAAGAATATCTCTAGTGCTATCTGCTCAAGAGTCAGACACAATTTCAGTTCTTGTGTTAAAATTACCCCTTTCCTTACTACAAACCTCAAATTCCACAGAAACTAGAGGAGAATGGCATTTTAAGTCATTATAGAAAGGAAAACATTCCCATGCAAGCATGGTAGAGACTATAAATCAACTCTGAAAACCATGGAAGAGGACGTGTCATGATTCCACTCATGCCACTAAAGTGAAATCTGTCATCTAATAAGTGGGAATTGTTGTCTGATGGTGCTGAAAGTCTGATTTCCTCACCAAGTCCTCTATCCTCTAAATATATGGCCATTAGGAAAGAAGTGGACAATAACCATCTCTGCTGTTTTGCATTCTTGACTGGAAATAGCTCTGTGCTGAGCTCGGTAATCTTGCATGTACACTAAAAATGCAGCTGCCTTCATGAAGACATTCCACATAGGATTAAAGCAGTATCACAAAAATGGTAGGTGTCTGCATATGCTCAGATGATGAAGAGGTGATGAATAGTTTACAAGGCTTTGCTTTTTTGGAACATAGTGCTCAGCCCCCAACTACATCATCCTCTAGTACCGATATATACATATGCATACCTATAGGATCTAAGATTTATCACAGATATTTTTAGGCAAGAATTTTATATTAAATGTCTCACTGATATTTACTGTAAGAGTCATTTCTGGACTTAAAATTTATGCTAGTGATTGAATAATCTGTTTTTCAGGATTGTGAAGAGAAGAAAGACCACAGTGAAATGTGACAGCTAACTTCTAAAAACAAAAACAATCCACATACTGGGCAAATCAGCTGACAAGCTTCCCCCTTCATTACAGGGGATTGTAAAAGGACATTTCTCTCAAGTTCCATACCCTTTATGGAAAATTATGCAAAGATTAATACTGCCCACTGATATGATATCACATCACATTATCCTTCATCCCAAATCTAAAAGTAGTTGCTGAAACAAACCAATACTTAAAACCAGACTTTGTTATACACATATAGGTAAGTTTTGTGAAAGAATAAACTAAAATTTTTCACTTCTTTAGGAACATTGTACCTAGGAGTATACTACCTAGAATTCCTCCTTATGCTATTTTAAACACATTCTTAAAGCCTTCTTTGGTGTCCCATGCCTTTTGATATGTGGAGCCAACCTACTAACAAAGAAAGCATTAAGATCATAGTCATTCAGCTTCATCACAACAGGAAAGCTACAGTTGAATGCTATTTTAGAAATGCTGATCAATAACATTAAAACAATCCTCTAAATCTCAGAGATGGTAAATAACTTCTGCAGTCTTCATAAACAGATTGGTCCATTCTATTCTGCTCCCTGCTTTTCAGCACACAGGAGTTCACCATACTTGAATTGCAAATGAGCAGCATAAATGTTAAAAATGTTTCTGCTTGTTATTTTCATTGGCATCAGTCTCAGCAGTGTTTTGGAGATGGAAGAGATTGCACAAGCTGCAGCAGGGCTGCAAGGAAACACGCATTTCCCCAGTCTGATTGCCAGAATGGAAGATTAGTTTTAGTCAAGCCCTTGATTCTTCCCTGCAATCCTCATTGGCCTGACTAGGGACCTGGTCCCTAACAGACCCCTGCAAACATCCACTTTATACTCCATGATGGTCAAAGCATCTTGTGTGTTCCAGCAAGCTGGAAGAGGCTTTTCTAAAGGCTTCACAGGATGCTTGTTGCAAGTGCTAACCAGGCAGCACTGTGGAAGAAACTGATGTGGGCAAAATACGTGACTGAGCCCCAGTGCATGCAGCAACAGCATGCAAAGGTGATCACTTTCTGTGTAACACAGCTTACAAACCAAACTGGAGCAGCCACCTAAGCAGGGGCTGTGAAATTAAGCAGAGGTCTGCCTAGAGACTTGAGCTATTGGTGCTACACTAGGGGAAGAGACTAGGAAGTTAGCTTGTACTCTTAGAGAACTTTTGTGTGTTGTAGGCACATTTGGTTGATCAACTTTTGTCTGTGTTCTGTAATCTAGAGCAATTCCTTCCGAGTGAGGAACCCACACCTGCATCTTCTGGCAGACTGTCGGGAGGGCTGTTAGGTCCAACATACATGAGGGTTGAAGCATTTTTTCCTTCAGGAATGGTGCTGCCCATTGCAGAGCTAGGGATATAAAACTATCTCAGAATTCAAAGTTTGTCTTGAAGACGAGACGAAACAACTTTCTAGGAAAACAGATGTGACAGCTACCACTCTCACACTAAGGCCTGCTGGTGTAGCAGCAGTGAGATGTACAGAAATGCCCACAGCAGAGCCAGGGCCACACTTCTGACACAACCTCCCATTCATAGAGCCTCAGGAATATAGATCTGATCGCCAGAATTAATTAAAAGGTGATCTTATCCTTCATTCCATTAAAAGAAACATTTGTAATGCCACTTCTGAGAGAAAAAGGTTAAATCTGAACAGCTTTTTATGCTAAATTCTTCCTTTTAAACACAAGTAGTGTCCATTGGTACCTAAGACTAATTCATGCAACAGCAATGATTTTTTTTTTTCTGCCTGAGGAAAATTTACACTAAAATGTGGAATAAGGATATGTAAAAGGTAAAATAAACAAGCCATCCTAGCCAATGTCTGCCAAGAAAATAAGATCCAGCACTGGAATTCTTTGTACTGCTGAACCACTCAAAGAATTCCACTCTCTGTTTTTCACATTTACATCTTGTACAGATTTTTTTTTTTTGTAAACTCAAATGTCCACTGGGACTGGGAATAGAAGAAAAGGTATGGCTAAATCCTACTTATGTCCAGCCCCATTTCTTGAGTAATTGGATGTAAAAGAAGTAAGTTTCTCTCTTCCAGCAGTCAGAGTATTACAAAATAAATTGCAGTTAATCTATAGCAACAGAACTGTCCATTTCTTCCAGGCAGACGAAATATAAAATATGCAGTAATGCTCAGAGCACTTGCTAATTATTTAACAGAGGGATTTTCCACACAAAACACGTTTAAAATTGAAAAGCTTCACTGTTCCAGTCCTGACTGGAACATTTAAAATAATATTTTTATCAGTGATGTTTTAAAGCAGAGGACTGCAGTGACCCCATCTTGTAGCCTGAATTCAGCTGAATCCTACACCTTCTGCAAAATGTGTTCTTAACAGGAAAAACAACAGCATTATGTATCACTGGTCTGGAGCAGGAAGGATTTCTAAAGATTGGCCAGAAAGAAGCAGTGTCAAGACTGGGAAAGGATTTCCAGATGAGTTCTGCCTCGTCTGAGCTTCAGTTACTCACATGCCTCCTAGTTTCTCTGTGTCTCTGTTTACCTAGCTCTAGCACTGGTCTTTGTATACCCTTCAAAACTCTGAAGCTGAGGTACTGCTACACACTATAATGTCCGGTGAGTATCATTTACAGTAGCATTTCATTGCTCATCATTCAGCATCCCTTTCCTTAAGCATGCTAAAATTTGGAGGTTGGGTTTTTTTTTTTCTTTCCTTTTTTCAGGAGAGCTGCACCCAGCTGTCCCCACCTTTCTCTTTAGAGCTGATATCATCACTTCATCACCATCCATCCATCTTCCCCTGCAGTGTGTGCTACTTTCCCAGGGCTGCAAATTTCACCTGCCATTAATTTTGTTAATTCACCATGCTTGTTTAGGAAGAAAAAAAAAATAAAAACCATGAGGAAATGGTGACATAACTACTGGCCTTTTTTCTCCAGACCTTTCTCAAACAGATATGTGGAACTAAGTGAGGAAGAGTCGGGGATTGCAGTCTATCAGGATCATAAAAAGAGAACTAGACTGTCCTAAGCTAAGGAAAGCAGAGCACTCAAAGAGATGTATGGGGAGATTATCAAGTTTCATCCCTAAAGATATTTGCATAATTTGAGTATTTACCAGGAAAGAGATGGGGAGATTGGATCCTGCTTTATGGCAGTAAAATCATGGGATAGATGAGATGAACTCTTCACATTCCTTTCTGCCGTTGTACGTTTATGCCATAGCTGTGAAGTCCAGAAAGATCCATTTGTCTTCCACTTACATGTATTAACCTCTTCTGCTCCACCTCCCTGCCAACAGATTTAAGGTTTATACTGGTCCAGGGTGAGGGCTCTGTCCAGAAGTTCTTGTCCCCAAAATACCCCAGTTGCTTTTACAAAATGAACCGGATTCAATCTTGCTGAGTAGGGTGAATGCTTCCCCCTTCCTCCCTTTTTTTTTCACCTCAAATGCAACAGCCCACATTAAAGAAAAATTTCTTTAGTCAGATCTCATCACTAGTTCTAAGCATTTGAGCAAGATGCATGTGTCAGGAGCAGGGCCACCATGAACACCTCTGCCCAGCTTTTCATCTTTTGCTAATGCTGATTTGGTATTTTAGAGGAAAGTATCACTTCCCCAAGTCACCCTGGAAGTAACAGAGCTGGGAACCACAGGGGAAAAGTGCAGTCAAAACAAGAAAAAAATATTATCCCTGTGCCTTGTTGGTAACTCACAGAAAATCTGGAGTACGCTGGCATTGATGGACAAATACAATGCATAAACAACACGCTGAGTGCAGTGAGTTCATCTTTATCCAAGCAGTCTGCCAAATAGGGAAAACGAGGAAATGCCAATGGGACTGAAAACGTACATGGAGTCAGTTCCTGAAAGAGGCTCTTGCATTCTTCCATCTGACTCAGTGGAAGAATGTCCTTAAAAGAATATCAGATATATCTTGAGGACCCCAAGTTATGACATGCCATCCCTAACCTCACAGAAGCCACCTCCATGATCAGCCTTCTTCTGCTGTCTCCTATCTCTGTTGCCATACCCTACCACGGAAAAGAAACAAACATGCTTTCAGTGACAGCCTCCTTCATCCTGGCTTTTGGCCCTAATTTCCTCATGATAAATCTTTGGCATCAACAATATTCAGCTCGGTGACCTCATCTGCATTCATCTTAACCACACCACAGAACTGGTTTTAGGGAGCCACTTCCACATGTCACCTCACCATAGGTACTTCTGCAACCACATAGCTTAACACATTTTTGGGCAACCAAAATGCCTGTAGTTATATGGGCCAAAAAACTATGGTCACAGCACACCTCCATCTGCAAACTGAGAAAATCTTGCAGCTATGTGTTCCCATCATGGGTGACACACCTTTGCATAAAGTAAGATGCCTGCATTTTAGTCACATCATGGCTAGGTTTTGATCACAATTCCAGAGGCAGTGATTCCACCATGTCCCTTGGCAGCCCATTCCAATGTCTAATTACCATTTCTGTGAAGAAATTCCTCGTGTTGTCTGAACCTCCCCTGGCACAGCTTGAGGGGAGGTGTCCTCTTGAGGCTGTGTCCTCTTGCCTTGCCACTGGTTGCCTGGGAGAAGAGACCGACCCCACCTGCCGACACCCTCCTTTCAGGTGGCTGCAGAGAGCAGTAAGGCCTCCCCGGGCCTCCTTTTCTCCAGGATAAACACCCCTCACTCCCTCAGCCGCTCCCCACAGGACTTGTGCTCCAGACCCTTCACCAGCTTCATTGCCCTCCTCTGGACTGGCTCCAGCACCTCCATGTCCTTCCTGAACTGAGAGGCTCAGCGTCACCGAGGCCACAGAGAGGCACTGGTTGCAAATACAGTACAGTGAGGGTACCTCTCCTCCTGAACAGCTGGCACAAGTGTTTTTAACGCAGAGAGTTGCCCTTCTGCTTTCTCCCCGAGCGAGGGCTTAGCCTGACACTCGCGCAACCAGTGAGCACACCCAGCACCCCAGGATTAACCCGCACCCTCCAGGAGCAACACCCGGGCAAGTCAGTGGGGAGGGCAGGGGAGCAGGGTGCTGCCAAGTCCCGTGAGGCGGGGCCGGCCGCGCAGGTGCGCCGGGCCCCACCTCGCCCCGCTCCCCGCGGAGGGGGCGGCGGCCGCGCGGCTCCTAACGCGGCNAGAGAGAGCGAGCGAGCGAGCGAGAGGGGAGAGCGATCAGTGGTGACTCGGGGGCTGGCCAGGCTGCTGCTGGGGCTCGGCGGCCGCAGACGGTGGATTTGTGGGAAGAGGACGGGATGAGAAATAAACCCACCTGGCCAGCGGTGTTTAGGGGAGCGGGGGCCGGGTGCCCCCGCTGGCTGCCGGAGCCCCTGGACTCCGGACGCGGACCCGCCGAGCTGCAATGGACGCTGCCCGCCGCTGGCCGCAGAGCGGAGCACACCCGCCGCCGCTGCCGCCGCCGAGGAGGGAGAGCTGCCCGCCCGGAGCCGGCCCGCAGCGCGCCCCTCGCCCGGAGAGGGACCGGGAGTTTCCTCTTCGGCATCGCTCCGGTGACCGCGGGCTGTGCCAGCCGGCCGCCCAGATAGGTTGCGTGGCAGCCACGGCGCGAGCGAATAGGTAAACGCCACTGTGTAGATGTGCTGNCAAGTCCCGTGAGGCGGGGCCGGCCGCGCAGGTGCGCCGGGCCCCACCTCGCCCCGCTCCCCGCGGAGGGGGCGGCGGCCGCGCGGCTCCTAACGCGGCCTGACAGGCGCGGCCCCCACTCCCGCGCGCCCTCCCCAACACTCCCCCCGCGCTGACATCACCGGACAGGATTTAAATAGCTCCGCAGCCGCTGCCTCCCGGATACAGCGCGCCCCATTGGCCGCCGCCGCGGCCAATGGCCGCGCCNACCCGCCGAGCTGCAATGGACGCTGCCCGCCGCTGGCCGCAGAGCGGAGCACACCCGCCGCCGCTGCCGCCGCCGAGGAGGGAGAGCTGCCCGCCCGGAGCCGGCCCGCAGCGCGCCCCTCGCCCGGAGAGGGACCGGGAGTTTCCTCTTCGGCATCGCTCCGGTGACCGCGGGCTGTGCCAGCCGGCCGCCCAGATAGGTTGCGTGGCAGCCACGGCGCGAGCGAATAGGTAAACGCCACTGTGTAGATGTGCTGTTTGGAGAGGAGAAAAAAAAAAAATTAAAAAATTAAAACATGCGAGGATGCGGTCATTGGGCCTGGCACAGGGGATGGGGCTGCACGGGGAGGTGGAATAGCCTCCTCTCCCGTGCCTCGCGCGGCGGCGAGATGTAGCCGAACGAAAATGAAGTCCTTACGTAAGGCGGGCTGGCTGGATGGCTGGGTACCTGCTGCCTCCTGCACCGCCAGCCGCTGCCCCGCCAGAATTACCTGGGCTTCTCCCTGCCGTGCCGCAGCCTGTCACTGCGGGGCCTGTCCTAAAAGCAGACTTCCATCCGCAGGAGCTCGTACATTTAAGAGCTGCGTAGCACTGTGGAACAAACATAAATCAGTTGCATTCCAAACTCAAAATTTAACCCAGTTCACTTGTTACCAAGCTTACTAGCTTGAAAGAACATGGTATAAATCTACTTTGCTGTCAAGCCATGATAGCATTACGTAAAACATTTCTTCTTGGTTACTATTTACTGCTTCACACCCTACAAATGTTTCTGACTTATTTCTTTCCCGTATCTACAGTGTGTTAATGCATTGCCTGAATATCCTAAAGATGTCGGCCTGCATACTCAAAAGACAAATGCATGTGTAAGAACTGTAGGAAAAACGCTGGACAAGGCTGAGACCTTTTTGTTTTTTTAATTTGATTTTGGTTTCTGGTTCTCCCTACATTTTAGAATAGAGTGATAAACTTTCTGCCTTGATGCTTTTCTTCCCCATTCATCATCAAATTAAGAAAGCAGCTTAAGTCCCAGTTTTGTTGGAGAGGTTTTTTTTTTATGTAATCAGAAATTCCTATGCAACATGAAACATTAATTATTGCAGGAGAAGCTGCAAATTCTTGCTGTAGAGGCCCCGGTAAAAGTAAAACTAAAAATCAAATGAATGCATAATCTTTCCCTGAAACAAACCCACTCAGTTATCAGAAATCTGAGGTGCCTACCTGTCTACATCTCTGTGATGTGATGAAGTTTGTGGCAGGGTTTCTTTACCTTTGGAAAAGGGGAGCCTCTGAAATGAAATCGTTACCCCCGTCCTCCCCCATGTTTCTGTTTCCTCCTTCTCCTTACCTGTTATTCCTCTCAGTGAAAGATGAGGACTGTGAAGCCTTGTTTCCCCTTCTGTTGTTGCAGAACTCCTTGGATGTGTCGGAAGTAAGTGCCGGGAGCAGTTTGTGATCTTTGTGGGAGGAAGGCAGAAGCCACCCAGGCCCCGTTCCCTCCATCTTGAGCCTTCCATGGTGATTTGCAGCAGCACAGGGAAGTATGAAGCACTGAGGGACAGAAGTCAGTGTTTAAACCTGACTTCACTTCAGCATTAACGACCACGCAAGTTTCAGATAACAGAGGACCAGGGGTAGAATAGCAGAAGTGCTTAAGGTGCCTCTTTTAAAAGTTCTCTTTTGAATATCTAAAGATTAGGGAGCTGTTCAGAAAAGATGATTATACAAGTGTTTTTATTTACTGTCCTAACAGAAGGTGATGATCTGTATTATCTTACATGCATCTTGGTTGCCTCTGTATCACCATATAGATTTCAGGGGACCTGTATTGATTTAAGTTAGTAAAGAAACCCAGTGAAGTTTTAAACAATCTGAATAATATTCTCCCTCTCTTTCAGTCAGATTTGCCCTTCATGTTACTTGTGTTTCATAATCCTCCTAGCTCTCCATTTCGTCATTACAAGACCAGCATCTCTACTGTTAAAAAAAAAAAAAAAGAGAGAGAAAAAGAGAGCGGCCCCCCCCCCCAAGAAAAAAAAAGTATTTTTACAATCTGCTATTTATATCAATGTTTAAATAAATTTAGGGCACAAAGTGATCCTGGTTTCCTGGTTCTTTTAATAGGCCTATTTAGTTTCATTTACTTACACAGGTATTTTTTTGGAACCAGAAGCTCTCAGGAAGAGAATGTGTTCGATGCACCAATACCCTTTAGGGTTTTGATAAAAGACATGATATCATGAGTATCATCACCACTTCTGTTATTCTTCTTATATAGTAGCGACAAGATTGAATCACCATTTTTAGCTATTCTTCAGCAGAACTCGTAATCTATCAATGTGTCAGCTCAACAGCAGTTTTCTCTTCACACTAATGTGAACCAGAAGGTCCAGCTATCACTGATTTTGACATTTTTATCTGAGATTTCATGTATTGAAGAAGTTTGAAGCAGATGAATTATAGGGCCTATTACATTTTCCTAAAGATGTACAAAACATAGAATACATCACCTTAAACGTTTCAAACTAATTTATACCGGATAACATTCCTATGTTTGGTGTTTCATAAGCCTTCTGCTAGAAGCACTATTAAATATTTGTCTGATAAATAACAAGAATGAGATCAAATGTGGGTCCTGTAGTTTTTTGAATGCCTCGCATTGCCCTCTCTGTTGTTACATAAGGCATCATAAAGAAATACATGCCTTCATTCTCTTTAAATCACTCTGGCATGGATAGTACTAAGCCTTCCTTCAAGTCCTCGTTATGCAAGTCCTTGCTACTGCTAATAGCTGTCAGCTCTGCATGGTTACTTAAAAAACAAGGTAATTGCAGACTTTTTGTGAAGCTCCTTGCATTTCTGGAATTCTCAGTGAGATGATTCCAGGTATGTTACTCTCTTTCTCAGCTACGAACTAAGTTAATACAAACAAACAGGTTTTCCCACATTAGAATAAAGTCCCATTCATTCCAGAGCATCAGAAGGTAACCTGTTTTTTTGTTTAGTTGCCTCTATATGCACATTATGAGTATCTGAATGCACTTCAGTGTCAAAACAGTGGAATAGAGCAGAATGCAGTAATATTTTGAACGTCTGTTGGAGAATGCAGGCATATAACTGAGTACTGAAAAAATACATAGCACAGTAAAAAAATCCATGACCAATCTAGCAAAGCTGTTAGGTAACAAAAAATCCATACGGGCATTAAGTACTATAATTTAAAGTAAAATCTGTGTTATACAGTGTAAGCAGCATTCAAGTGAAATTGATGAGACATCTATATAGAACAGAAAGAATCATTTTTTAAAGCTGTGATACGATGTTCTGTATTTCTTTACTTGGAAAGTGCAATTTTACTCGTCATTCTGCAATGGTATAAAATTAACAGCAAGCACTTCAGAGAATTAGGAACGCTGCCTGATTTGTGGAATTTTTTTTCCCCTCTGTAAAACACAGAGATCATTGGCGGCAAAAAATCAGGAAAAACCTGTCTGAGTTTTCCAATATCATGTAGATCTTTTTGAGTACCTTGTCTTTTGAGATGGCCTTGGTTTTAAAGAGACTGAAATAGGAGTATCTCAAAATTCATCATACGGACTATACTTAAATTTTTTTTTCTCCTCCTTTTTACTTGTAGGATATGCAGGTAGTAACTCAGCAATGTGTCCCCAGGAAAGGAGGGTTTGTTTCATATTCCATTAGCAGATCTATTAGTTTAACAATCCTTTATTGCATTTCTACATTTCTGTACCTTTTTTTGCTTTTGTAAATTTGAGGTACTAGCTTATTTGTTTATTTCCATTTTCCTATTTCTAATTATTTTGTAAAGTTCAACTATAATCTGTCCAGATTTTGGTATGACACACAGAGAATATTTTTTTTAACATTCATTTTGCAAGCAGTAGGTTGGTGGGAGGAGATCTGCACTGTAAAATAGTGTACCTATGAAATTGTACTCCAGTGGGAGATTAAATAAGAAAGAGCAAGATGACTGAGACAAGTAATTTGTCACAGATGTTCATGCAGTTCTGGTGTTTTATTTTAAGATGGATTTATCAAATGTGCTAAGGAGTAATTTCTGTCTGATATGAAGCTCTCATCAAAGGAGACTAAGTGGTTTAAGTTTAAACCGTGGTTTGAAAATACAGGGAAATGTTACTGGACCGGTGATAGTTTGATTTGGTAGCCAAAGTGGACACAAGGAAGTAAATTGAAGAATGCTATTTTTGGCCTAAAATACATCACTAATATCTTACTGTGGAGCAGTGACTTCACCTAGAAGATGGTTTTTTCTATGAAGAACAAAGATTTTACTGCAGGCGTCTGAATTATGTAGATTATAAAGGGCACCGATGCCGTTGGAAAGCAAGCATGGAATGGTGATATGTGAATCTCAGATATTTGAGCAACATTTACTGACCACTTTTATGGCACTTTGCAAGTTTATAATATAGGTTTAGTATTAGTTTTATTTAGTGAAAATGGAGGAGGTAAACACTAGTGTAATACTGATTTTGGGTTTTTTAGATAGGCCAATTATCATATTTAGCAAAATACAATGTGAATGAAAAGGCCCAGGACTAAGATTACATTAAAAGGGAGATTTTTTTTTTAAAAATCAGTATTAGACTTAGTTTGTATTAATTGCTCTCTATTTTAATATAATTTTCTCTTTTGTTAAGTTCGTCTCTCTTCCTTCAGAAATACTGTGTCCCAGCCCCAAAAGGGAGGAATATAATGGCTACAATTAGCTTCCATTTACTGGAGCAAAATTATTTTTTCCTAAACTGAAATACATGCAATAATTTGCTAGACTTCCAGCAATTTTTACCTATGGTATTTCTGAGAAAGGGATCGCAATGTCCATTTTAATGCAGCTTACTACAGTATAGCAGCCGTAATCGAGCACTTTTGTCTTTGGTAGTCAGATATACAGAATTGTCAGGCTGTTTGCTTTTAACTACCTGAAAACTGAATTGGAAAAAGGTATTTTTGATACGATAAGTTTGTTTTTCCAGTCTGTACTTTCTTCTGAGTTTTCTAGGTAAATGCTGCGCAGATTGATTATCAGAAAAATTGAGGCTTACGTAATCGGGACATATATTTTTCTACTGCCTCCCTTCCCCCACTTAGCTTTCATTTTACTATGAAAAATGAAAAATTTTGAAAAGAAAATTACTACGACATATTCATTATACACACATTTTCATGGAACTGCACAGCTAAGCTATTTGTATGTATTTAGTAAAAGAAACAGCAAGCAAAATATTAAAACCTTGAGACGGCTAAACTTTAAAATTATAGTCGTCACTAAATACAGCTTTATCTAATATGCTGTACCTAGCTGTGTAGCAATGAGTCTTTTTTCTTTGCTTAGGGAATTAGAATACTTCTATGTAGTCTTTATTCAGAATAAGAAAAATAAGAGCGTCATACCCCATTTTTTTATTTGTCGTAAAGCTGATGCTCCTTCGTAAGGGAGTTGGTTTAATACCTAACTTTCAGAGGATGATTTTCAGTGATTGTTGTTGACAAAATATAAGCAAATGAATCAGAACTCTGTCCTGGTAGATAATTACAAACTGAATTAACTAAAAAGAATAATATTAAAATTTTATCTAAATATGTTAACATGAGCTCTTACCCATAGGTGGCAGTCATCTTTCACTGTAGCAGGGATGCCAAACTTTTGGTTCGTGGTATTCACGCTTATGCTGAAATAATTTTGATGAGGTATGCGTATGTACATAATAATATACGTCTGCATTTTGGGAGAGGGGGAAGGAGGTGAAATTAACCATAAAATCAGTTAATGATTAGGAGGAATGTAAATTGCTGTGTATAAGCAGTAAGATAAGGAATTATTGTACTCTGGAGGAAAGGTAGAGGTATTTATAAAACCACAGAAACACATTTTTTTATTGATCGATTGCTGACGCTCCTCAAAACAAAGTAGCGGTAATTCAGAAACCAGTTAGCCCTACAAATAGAGCAGAAAGGCAGGTGTCTTGCCAGCATTAGTGAACACAACCCCAGTCTTCCAAACCACATTTCTGTCACCCTTTATTTGTAAATTACAGAAGCACCACAGTGATGATGTTGCCCTGGAAATCCCAGCAATAAGGTACCTTAAAACTGAGCAAATGCAGAAAAAGTGCTCTGGGTGAGGGTGTCCTTTCAGTCGTGGAGAGCAAGCAGAACCTGCAGGCTGTTCTACCATCCTCTGTCTCTTTGCAGGGCTGCGATTGACACCCGTGGCAGCGCTGTGCAAGGGGAGGACGCTGCCTGCCCGAACAGAGATCTGCTCAGTTTTGCCATCAGCTTTTTTTAGGGATTTATGTGGTTTATGGGGATTTCCTTTTGCAATACTGCTAAGGAGGCACTTGGGACTCCACCAAAACTGGGGGGATAGAAGGAACTAATAGGGCCAGGTCATCTCAGGCTAAAACAAACAGAACTCATGAAACTACAAATGTGTCATAGTGAAACGATAACATTCTTCTGAGAAAAGAAGACCGAAACCTGAAATTCATGGCTAGGTGAAGTCATATTCTTCTTTCTATTACAGCTGCACTGAAACTCTTTTCAGTTAAGATTAATCTAATATTGTGTCAGGGTAGGCCACTGTACACATTGAGCAGAGGTCAGGAACTAGCATTTTACAAAACAGAAAATTGGAAAAATAGACAATTACGTGTTGCTGTTACAGTGTTTCACAGTGATGCAAGATTAAGGGCTCAGAAGTGAGCAGAATGGTGCAGTATTATTAAAACAGAAGGACTAATTCCCCTTATGCAAGAGTCACGGCAACACACATCATTGTATAAGCCAAACCAGGCAGTATGATTTCATAGTCACACAGGGTATTTCCACAGACAGACAACCACAATGTGACTAATTAGATATTTGCATATGCATGGCCCCATTTGCTCCCCAACTATAATAATTAGGAGTATTGCACTCCACATTAATTTACACTCTTGTGTAACACTGTTGAATATAAGATAGCGGGTGGTGATAAACTGGCTGGTGACAAATGGGTAAATTTGATATGTGTTTTGAAAATCAGAGCTTTCATAGCCTGCTTTGTCCTTGGCAAAGTGGGCAGGGCTAGAAAAGACCTCCTCTACTATGGGGCCTGATCCTCTCTATCACAGGCAGCTCTTCAACTTAACATGCAGAGACACTGGACTCCATCTTGAAGCTACCCCCACCATCAGCTTGCCTCTGTTTTTCTGTTTCTCTGCATGGTTAAAGATTTCAGATCGCGTGTATCATGACCAGCTGAACCTCTCACATTCTGCAAGGTCTTTGACTTCAGTGTAAAGAGCATTTCTCTCACCTGGTATAAAGTCCGTTCCCGTCTGTCCTCCCTTGAGTTTTTCAGTTTACTGCCGGAGCCTGCTCAGGCTGAGTTCAGCCAAACCAGCTGTGCCATACCTGTCGTAGAGAAGGGTGACTGTTCTTCTAACCCTCCTTTTTGCCTCCACTTCCAGTAAATCTCTTTTAATCTGTGGGGTTAAAAGTAGGCACAGTGATTCAGTTGAGATGTTGCCAGTGCCTCTTATGGTGGGGTTAATACCTTCCTATGTCTCCTAGATACAAAGTAATTAATATTTTGATTTTTAATATATTTATTTTTCTATTAGAGCTACCTGCTCTCAACATCTCAAAAGCCTTAAGGATTCGCCGAAGCACCCAACTTACCCTTTTTTTATGGATACTGACAGCAAAACTTCTTCATTCCTAGCTTGTGACCTTGACCTTTGCACTATCATACTGGTGTTGCATGACAAGGGTGTCAAAAGACTTTTTCATGAAAGGGTGTCATCACTTTCATACAAGTCACGGGCTTCCCCTGAACTTCCCGGCATGTCCAGATTTGTTTGGGAATCTCTGCACTTTGCACGACTATGGACGTGAGCTGGCACACGCACATGATACAGCACAGGGCACTGCAGGTGAGCTAGCTTGGCTCATGGAACAGAGCTGTCTCTAGGATTAGGTTACCTCCAGCACATCACAGTGTGTTAGTTCAGGTAAGCCTTCCAGAATTTGTACAGCACTTCTGACTCGCTGTCCTGCACTGGCTTCATTTGACAGCTCTGGGAGTAAAGACCAAATTCTGAAATACTTTTACAGGAACAACAGTGGAGATGGACTTAGTGTCTCATTATATTGTTTCTATTGATCTTGTAGGTTAATCTCCAGTTTACAGGTGATGCCTGTGAAATGTACAAGACTTTTGTGGTACTTTTGAATAGTCTAAAAATAAGAATTTTCTTTTTTTCTTTTTTTAGCAGAAGAATCTGGAGGATTTTCATTGTGTTTGTGGAAGTTAGCTCACATTATGATTGTCTCTAATTAAACAAGCAAAAATCTGTTGGGTTTTTGGTTTTTTTTTCCCTTCCCTTGGAACTGGCTACGTGGCATTTGTATTGTGGGATTGGAATATAGCAGTTTTATTTGATTTATTTGATTTATTTTACTTCTGTGCCTGCGGGACAACTAAGAAACTTGATCCCTTGGTTTGTCTTTACAGTGAAAATACCATACTGAAGAACTTTTCCTAAGTTTGGTGTAGGCAGAGTTCCAGGGTACTGATTCGAGCTCATCATGTAAAATGACTCTCAGGCCCATTGTTATACAATATTCCAGCCCCACTTTGTGCAAGCAGTAACCCAGCTTTGTATCCTCAGCTGATCATTCCTAATTTAAAGTAGTCAGTGAAAATAACTAATAAGATCTGTCTGCGGTCATTCTTTAAGGAAGTTCACTATAAACTCTGCTAGCTTGAGACTTTCTCTTCCAAACTACTTTGCAAGCTTTTATTCATATTAAGAGTTAATTTAGCAACTGCTATCTTCCTCAGTTTATTTTTTTCAAGTAGCATACTAACAAATGTTTTCCTGAGGTCCAGTTAGATTAGGTCAACTCACTTCCTTGATGCAGAAAGTAGGGTTTGGTGTGTTTTTGTAAATGTCTGGCTAGTGTGCCATAATCTATTATTAGGAAAGCTTTGTAGTGTTTTTCTTTTTTTCTATTTACCCAGTTTTATCCCACACATCCTTGCATCCAAGTTTTTGATGAATGGTCCCAATTTTTCCTGCTGTTAAATTCTCATTACTTCTAAAATCTTAGTTGAGGTGACTGCTCTTGTGCTTGGATTTAAGGACCAAATTTTCCCACCCAGAAATTAGGAAACCCAGAACAAAAGTTTGGGGTTTTTTTTGGCCGTTTCACCTCCATCTAAAAGATTCATGGAGAAGCTCACTCACAGAGGTAGTAGTAAAACATGGATTTTCTTGGAGTCTTCAGCATATGACTGGGAAGACCATAGATATAAGAGTCTCTAAATCCTGCAATTTACTCCTTCAAGACTTTCACACTTCACTTCTAGCCCAGCCCTGGGCTGATCATATCTTGGAGGTTTTATAAAGCCTTAAAAAGAATGTGAACATAGCTAACCAACTTGGTCAGGGTTTCTACAAGTTAAAAAGCATCCTTTAGAAACCTGAAGTTATGCTCAAATAGAGAAATCAGAAAAGAACATCTAGCTGTCCAGTTACACACATATATATATATGTAAAACGACTATTAACTGTATCAAAAAATTATTTTGAAGAAAACCAGCATGACACAGGGGAAGAAGCAGGCAGCTTTTGCAAAGGGAGGCGATGCATCACAAGTTCTTCTATGGGGAGGGGAGACCTGGTCAGCGCACTTAAAAGGAAGTAAAAGACATTTGCTATCTTTTACCAGAGGCTCTCAAAAACCTTAAGCTGCACAGGCAAAGAGGCAGCTTCTCACATGGACAAACATCACACGAAAGAGAGGAAGCACAGGTCAGCAACAAATGGTCACTTTTTGTGGTGATGAGAGTCCAGTAGCAGAGCCCCTCCACCAGCATGCTCAGAAATGTTCTGCGAAGGGGCAAGAATAAAAGTGCAGAGATTACTGTGGGCATGAGGAGAGGATGGGGAACGAGGCCATGGAAGGGAGTGACTGAGCAAGAAAACAGCAGATGAGGCTTGCTGTGGATAAATGCCCTGTGATACCCAGAGGGGTCTTGGCTGGCTCCTACCCCTCCAGAGCAGCGTTATGGGGCTCTAATAAATGCTGCCACAAAAACATCAATGCACAGCTTGGCAGTGGTTCAAAAGGCATGCAAAACGTTAGGAATTGCAAAGAAAAAGACAGGGAACAAAATCTAAAAGAAAAAGAATCTCATTATTGTGGTGCTGCATGAAACTCTTCTACCACTTTCTAAGTGTTGCACATGTTTCTTTGGTCTGTCTGCTTTTACCACAAAGGCATGGCAACGCGTGTGTTTAAAAAAACATTGCAAAATCAAAGCTAGAAAGCCAATATCAGACAAACAAAACAAAACCCACTGCATTAAAGGAAAACAACAGTTTCTTCACAGGCTTCACCCCCACCTTCAGAAAAGCCAAAAGGAAAAAAAATTCAACATAAGAGGAAGTTGCTATGGCACTACTGGAAACATGATAAGGGTTGATGAAGGTGAGTGTGTAGAATAGTCTGGCCATAGTTTGACCTTCATTTGCAGTTCTTTTCCCCTCTTCTATCCTCATGGATCAAATCTACTAATAATGGTAAAGCAGTTGTTCAATGTCATGCTAAAAATCATTGATAAGTAAGAGAGACCATTGGATCCATTAACCTGTAGATTGACAGGAAGGGCGTAGTTTTTTGAGGGGCTTTTGTTCCCATACTTGAACAGCCTTCCCTGTCACAGCTGCTCAGGGACACATGGAAAGCTGTAGGTGAGGAGAAGCAGGGCTGGATGCACTTGGCAACTCCTCCACAAGGTGTGGAGGGTGATTGCAGGAACTGGTGTTAAGCCAAGGGTTCTGCCATATGCATGATGAATAGTAACATTTTTCACTGCTGTAAGGCAGCAGCAAATATTTTTAAGTGTGGTGATCAATTTTGTTCTCCAGCATCTAATTGAACATCAGTAAATGCGTTATTAAGATGCTTGACTGTGCTCTTTTGCAATCAAGGCCAAGATGTAGCCAGATACTCATCTTAATCTTTCAAGACACATTTCTAATGAATTTTTACAGTGCCTAGAGGAAAGGTCCCTGGTCTGAAGTGGGACACCTGGATGCTAAAAGCAAATTGTAATTAATAATATATTGTGTTTGTGATGTCAGAGTGTCATCTAAAGACAGTGGTAAAAGCCTGTATAGGCTACTGCTGGAATCTTATTAATAAAATTGCTCACTTTAAATCACTCCCAAGGCATAAGATATGATGTTCCTTTGTTGACAGTACTTTCTCTTGAATATTTATATTTATGGTTATCAAGGAACCACCCAATATTGAAAGAAGCAGTATTTTGAAATAACTCCATTGTATTGCAATGTCTTTGCTATCATTCTGTCCTATGAACTTCATTCTGCTTATCAGGAATATGGAAGAAGGTTGAGGCTGTATACCCACTGCAAAATGCAATTAGGGAGGTAAGCCTACTTAAGATACATATATACTGTCTCCTTGATTACTCAGTCCAGTATGAGTAATCAGTCCTCACTTCTACAGTGGCAACTTTTAGATCTTCTTTTTTCTGCTGTGCTGAAGGAACTTTTTAACTCAATTTTTTTTTAATAAAATCTACAAATTTTACTCAAAAAGTGTGGTAAATTCTACCATATAAGAAAGTCAATCACTGCAGATGGATTCTAGTTCTGATTTGAATTCACATTTCTAGTCAATATAATTTAAGTGTAAAAGGATTTTGTTTTACTTTCACCCCTAGGTTTTCTTAATATTTTTGAACCATTGAGAGAGGAAGGATGGAATCCTAGACCCATTGCAGTGCTGGAAAATGTGCAGAGAGCTACACTGAAATGAGAGTTCAAGGTGTCCAGAGCTCAAACAAAAGCAATTTGGCTACTGTAGCTAGTTTTGAGTAGTCTTCTCAACATTTTAGTTCCAAAACCTACAGAACCAATCTAAAAGAAAAAAAAATCCATTTATCACCTTGTGCAGTAGCCACAAATGGCTTAAGTAATAGTAATAAGAAAGACTGAACCATGAATTTTAGTGGCCTGCCTTTATTTTAAATTATATATTTAAATTTAATTATATTTTTAAATTACATACCTTTTACCATGGTTAGTTGACTCCTATATGTGTGAAAGCATATGCATGTTTTAGTTTGAGACGTGCTGTGATATTACTTCTGGACAAACAAATAGGTGCAACAGTTTTGCAGGCAATCATCTAGTATTTCACAATCTCCAAACTGCTCCTGGACAGCAGACCTGAATTAGAAAACATAAAAATTGCTTTCATTAAGGTATTTATCAGAAAGCCTGAAGTGACATATGTTGGAGTAATTTGTAGCAAATAATTATTACAAGATATGAAGTAAATTTTCCATTAATTAATTAATTAGTACGGTCTTTGTACTAATACTTTTGTCTTTCATCCTTGATCTATAGATTATTTTACCCTTTTTTAGGAGAGAGCACAATGTGAAAACTTTATTATTGTAATAACATGTCAAAAAATAAAAGGCAATAACATGGCAAAAACCCGCCCGAGCTGTAATCAAGGTGGTAATAAGACAAGTCTGTCTGAGCTGGGAACAGCCAGAAGATCACATCTTCTGTGCCATAAATGCAGGCAGAGTTCAAATGCATAAAAGCAGTTGTTGAAGTAAAGCACACGGACTCCTAAAAAATAGGATTCCTGGGACAATCACATATCACAGAACCATAGAATGTGTCAGGTTGAAGAGGACCTTAAAGAGTACCTAGTTCCAGCCTCCCTAGCTTCCAAGCTACACCACCATCCTTCCCAGGGGGCTCTCTCAAAAGTTGTCCACTGTCTCCAAGCAAGCCAGCAGCAAGCTGGACTTGTGTCTCCTCATCCCTGTCCTACTAGCCGGGAGCAGATTGAGTGTCTGGCCCTTTTGCCCAGGTGAAGGTGGGTGAGCACAATAAACTTAACTTCAAACTGAGTAGTGCAGGCTGCAAGAAAAACACTTGTGATATCCCTGTTCTGTCAGCCTAATGAAACTCCCACTTCCAACTACAAAATCTGGAGGCCTGATTTGAACCTTTTTAACCCTGGGGCATGGCCATAAAGATAAAAGCACAGAGTGGTGGAGTATAGTAATCTTCAGGATGTGTGGCATCATTATATTCAGACACTGTGTAAGCCTGATACAATAGCTCCTACCACATCTTATTTGAAATTGAACTGTACCTTATTTAGGGCAGAGAAACATTTTCAAAATTGCCTGGACATCATAGAATTTTTTAGGGGTGTGATTTTCAGCTTTTCCACTGATCTTTTTTTTTTCCCAAGTCACTAGTTCACTTTCCTCTCATCTATTTGACTTTATCATAGGGATAGCTGTATTTGCCTGCTAGTGTGAAACGCTGGAGGGCCTATATATTTTGTAATTTTAGATTTTGGTTTATCTTGCCAAAAAATCTGGATATGGGGATGAATACAGATGTATCTTGTTAATCATATTTGCCCTCTGCTTAGGGATACAAGGAGGCTTTCACTAGATGCAGAACATACTGTATTAATTTCGTAGATTTGGTTTTGCATGTGGTACAAGTATTTGTTTTCCTGGATTCTCAAAACTTCTGGAGAAAAGAAAAGGAATGGTGCCACATAAATGTCCTTCCAGAAAACAGCAAACAAACGGAAGAGCCAAGATCTCCATCGTGGCGCCGCTCAGCTGACCTCAGCCACTTTGCACAAGGAGGGAGCGTAGCCTGTATCTGCTGTAGTTGTATCACTGCAGATGAAAAGCAAAGGCAAGGTTTCCTCCTACCAGGGTTTTGTCAGAAAGGGAAGTCTGCTTTCTGTACACACATTAGCAGTGCCTGAGGGATGGGGCAAGTTTTACTTCCTGGTGACATGTATGAAACATCCTTTAGGTGTGAGAAATTTGGGTAAGTTTTGAAGAAAGAAGACTAAGAGTAAAGCAGGGAGTATTAACTACAAATGGAGGGGACAGTCCTTAAGAGGATAATTTTCTGCTTTTAAATCTGGTGCCTGTACTAAAATTTCTCCCAGCAGCGTGTGCATGCCTGATACTTATTCAGCTGATAGCGCAAAGCAACAGTGACCCTGGCACCAATGCCGAGGCAATATTTACAAAAGGATGAACTATTTTTGAACAATGTCTTCAATGTACTAAGCACAAACAAGCTTTTCTTCAGCATCAGGCATGCATGTTGACTCGTTCCAACGATTTTGTTCATGTACAAATGTATTCATTGTGGACAATGCAAGGAAAATGTCATTCTCTATTTATATCCCAGTTTCCCTTTGTCCTCTTTACAGTATCTTGGGGCAGTGATGCAGAGCAGAATCTTGTTCTAAACTCCTGCTATTTTCCTCCCCATCTTCTTCCGAAGCGCTCACAGTAGCAGCACCACAGCAAGTTAAAAGGCTCCCTACAGCAGATTTTTTTTTCTTTTGAGGCATAAAGATCGGTCTCTCTCACTCCGCTTCCCAGCAGAGAAGATCTAAGTCCTGCCTCTTGCTCCATCACTCGGAGCACATAATGGGCTTGGCAGCAGAGGATGTGGTGGTAGCAGCATTTTGAGCCATGTAAGTGGATGCACCTGGCACAGCAGTGTGAATAAGCGATGTTAAGGCAATTCTCCCCCAGCAATATATGAAACCATCCACTTCATGAACAGCCTCTCTGTGATAAAGGCTGCCTTTCTGTTGACTTGGATAAGTTCCCCAGTATGATCAAACCAGAATAATGGAGGACTTTGAAAGAAGGGCACTTGTACAGAAAATAATTAATCTTGCAGGAGAGGGGCAGGGAGAAAGATTTAGTGACACTTGAAAACAAAAAACAAATCCCCAAGTCCTAGGACTAAACTAAAAAGCACAAGTGCAGGCTCACGCTGTGTTTTCACTGTGGAACAAATCATCTGTCCTGAAAGCATCATTCTTGGGCAGGTTGGCCAGCATTTCAGGTAGGAATTAGGAACATTATTTTAAAGGACATTTCAGAGAAATTCTGTTTTGCCTTTCAAGCATCATCTGATTTTCTTCAAGGTGGAAATGTCCCCTTCTCTCAGCTGCGGCATTCCACTCTGATAAGCTTCACTTTATTGGTAAAATTATGTGAATTGTCTTAGTTCTGTAATCATATCTTTACCAAAAAATCAAGTGATAAAACTCTACTTCTCCTTGTTTCTACAATGAAAATGATTTAAATTGAAAGCTCAACATTAAATAGAGTTTGTCTTTAATAGATTTCTGCACTCTTTCCAACTATGTATATACAAAGAAAATAGTCACACATGCCTCAGATACACCAGTGAAAGGGATATAACACATTCCACATGTTCCAAGAAATTGAAAAACTCACATTTCTGAAGGAAGAATATGTGGCTGTTTTTCATTGTGAGTCTCCTGAGGCCTGTGCACTCACTTGAATGGATCTCCCAGTAAAGAACATCCCTTATACACAGGATTCACATCCAATTCAAGCATCAAAACATTTACTGATGATTATGGATTTTGTAAGAAAGTCACTCTTTCCTTTCCCCAGATAAAATATCTCAATCAGGTTGAAGCAACTTTGTTCTCTGAAAGAAGAGTTTGAGACTTAATGAGTTTTACCAAACGAAAAAATTTTAACCACATAATGCATTTTAGATAAAGGTTATATATGACACCAAATAAATGAACTCTTCTCGTAATTCATACTTCTAATAATGCATGATTTCATATGCTTTAGCACATAAAATATTAGATAGCCTGAAAATTAGAGCAGTCAAACTTTTAGCGCAGTGTGAGATGAAGATAAGGAATATTCAGTCACTGAAAACATCTTTCCTTCATCACCGTCTAACTCATCCTTAAGGAATTTTTAAAATTACAATTGAGCAATTCTTAACTACTGTACAAAAATAACTTCTATTAGCTGGAAAACATTTTAAGATCTTTCAACTTTAGGGTATAGAGATAAACTGCCATGTGAAGACTTGCTTTATCACTCCCATGAATTGAAGTTTGACAAAGGTTGGTAATTCTGACATTTGGAGAGATGATTAAACCCCCCAAATGATTGAAAGCTAAGCATAACTTTCAAGATTAAATGAAGATTAAATGATCATCTATTATGGATGTATGCAATATATATGATTTCAACAGTTAGCTGGCAGCAATCATTCATTCTCATTTTTCATTAAATTTTTAGAAAGTAGCATCTCCCAGAGTTAATACTGGCACCTGCAACTAAGGATAGTATTGAAATACAAATAATTTGGTTGTAATCGAGTTTGTTGGTTTTTTTTAAAAAAAAATTCTATCACTGCTGCATTACCATATTGAAATCACTCAGACAAGTAACTGATGAAAAACCTTTGCAAGTGTTTTAATATGATGTGAGTCTGTAGTGAGCAGCAGGAAAAATGTGCTGTCTTCAGTAAAGTTTTTAAAACTGTTTTCTCAGTATGCAATATGTGTCAATACAGAAGACCTTTTCTGCCAAAACATAATTTTATCTAAGGGCAAGCCTTGGAAAATGCTACTTATCAGGTTCCTTTAATCAGATTATGTATAATGAATAACTGCAGCTAACAACATTTTATGCTTTTGTTGGTAGTGAAGCAACTGGTATTACTGCTTTTTGTAATTTCACATTTCTTAGCAACAAAAAAGTTTAACTTCTGTTGTTGGAAGCTATGCTAGGATTATTTTCACAGTCTGCTCAATTTGCCTGCTCTTACATCTGACAATCCACCATAAGCAATTGAGAAATATTTTCTGCACAAGCTACGTTAAGCCTCATAACAATTATTGCTGTCTTGGCTGATCCACTCAAAACCGTTTCTCCACTTAATCCAAAAACCTAAAGCTCTTTCTTTTCGGGCAGCGTATCCTGCCTCACGGAAGGCACGTTACCACTATAGTCATGGTCAGAATCTGGGTACAGATGCAATGGGAGTTATTAAAGTTATTTAGGCTCAATGTTAGATAATAAATCCTCTGATTATTTGCCTTCAGTGCTGGGACCCACCCCTGGACACTGTGCTTGACCTACAGACAGTACTGAGCCTATAATAAAAGCATGTGGTCACCATTTTTACAGACAAAAAATTTGCATATGAGATGACTGTAACAGCAGTTCTTTTCGTGTCACCACATCTAGTCTGGGCACATACTGAAAATGGATCTTTTTACATTCAATGATAGTTCAGTTTAGCAAAGAAATTTAGGATTCATTTGGTTTAAAGGTACAATATGAAAATAAAGCCTGAAATGAGATGAAGGTTTGGGAAATGAGAGACTTCAGCAGAGACATATGAGGTTCAGCATCTGAGAAATCCTTTTGAGAGGGTGAGTACTTAGCACATCTCATAGTAATTGTGAGATCTTTGTTTTGCTCTGAACAGATTCAGTCATTTTCAGGCTATGGTGTCACTTCAGTGTCTGAGCCAGTACCTTGAACCTGGAGCCATCCCTGTTATTTCTATTTGGAGCCGGGTGCACCTCCAGGTAGCACAAATTCCCTAGCACCTGGAAGACTCCACACATCCACCCTTGAACTGCCTGTGGGCTGCCAGGAACCTTCCAGTCCTGTGAGGGCAGAGGAGCCCTCCTGACCCAGGTGGAAGCAGGCAGCCAGCATGGCAAACCCAGCCCCGCATTCGGCCACCAAATGCCCATGCCCAGTGCAGTTAAGTAAATGGATGTTCTTTATTTCCTTGCCTTCACTGAATTGGAGACACATCCTACGGTTGGCTGTGATTTGTATTTCCTTCAGCACCTATAGTCTGTGGTATGCACTTGGCCACTGTGATGTGTAAGTGTTTTGTAACAAGTGGACTTTGTGGGAAACTTGAGCTCTTGGACAAGTGACATTTTTGATGCTGTGGAACAGATGCAAACTTCTGTAATACAAAGTAAGTGGTTGTTTTTACTGAGGCCATGAAGTGCAAACATTTTTTATTATTTCATAATCCAACTTGTATTTTATACTTCAAAGTCAGATAACCACAATAATTTTGCCAGAAATAAACCTTTCTGAGCTGGCTGGCTCTACAGATGGATGCCACACAGCTGAATTCTCCGTTCATAAACCAAGGTTTTCTTCTGCAACTGTAAGCACCAGAAGTATTGTTTGGGGTCTGTGGGAGAGGCTACATGATCCCAAGCAGCGTCCAGAGCTCAGAAGCCAAGGAGCTGGGAAGCTCCTGCCCAGGCTGGCTCTGCATGTGAGCTGCCTACACACCTCAGACCCAGTGCTCAACAAGCACTACATCTGCTTGGGTTTTTGTCACCCTGACACACATTCACAGTCCTGGGCCAAACATTTCTTAGACACAGAGGGATTGGGAGATGGGGTCGGACAGACCTCAGTCCTTCAACCATTTGAGAGCATGTTCATGGGGCTGAACAGAAACATTGCACCCTACTTCTAGTCTGGCAGAAGTTGAACAGGATCACTGACTTTCTGCTCAAGTCCTCAGGTGAGCACTCCCATTCTCTGCAGGCAAAATGCTTTAGGTGATGAATGAATTTAAATTTTTATTTACACTGGAGAAGCTAATAAAAAGGAGTGGAGTTTAGTTTTCATTTCAGTTTTGAGTGAAATTTCAAGGACTGCATAACATTTAAGCAGTAACAAACAAATGGCTAGAAGGGAGAATGAAATGCTGGTACAAACTTTGGAAGCTGGTAGTTTTCAGAAATTTGGCAACCATCTCCAATATTACCATCTAGTTTGGGTGAAATGTCTTCATGCTGATATTTTTTTTTCCTGTAGCAAGATTATTTGTTCATTAAATTGCTATTTATTTCAATGTATTCCTGCAAAATAAAGCCTGGGAAATAGTCTGTAACAGTGACAGGTCACTGAAAGGTGGCTTTCATGTACTCAAGCACTTCACACGTTCTAGGTCAGGCACTCTTGATGTGTGTCCTTGTGCAAAAGCTCCTGTAGGATGTTTTACTTCACTCCTTAGACAGAGGCATTAAATTTGACAGCAAAATTGCTTCCACCCTCTTTATATCAGTAACTACATAAAGGTAAGTTAGAGCACATGGTTTTAATTTAGCCTTTAGTGGTTTTATTTGGCAGGGGAAAAAAACTGTTGAGCACTAACCTTGAATTAGAAGCTGACCTCCGAATTAGTCAGCCTTTTTCTTGTAAATGCATTTTGTAGAGTATAAACATGAACCATCTATTTACATAACGTTAGTGACAGCCAAATGATTTCTTAGGAGCATTAATGCTGGAAATCCCAAACACTCCTTCCTTGCTGGAGAACGGTTTATAACTCCTGAGGATAATCTCTCCAGCAAGTAACTGCAAACAGAAAAGGCTGATATTTTCCAACCGAATTTAGGATTTCTCTAGTATTTCACTAAGAAACACAGATAATAATTATAAGCTGCTGTTAAATGAAATGCAGGTCACCTCCCAGGGTGCATGACAGTGCTGGTGGTGGTGCAGCCTGCTCCTGAATCCAGCTTGGCACTGGGGAGCCCTGGTGCAGAGTACCAATGATGGCCCTGAGGGATGTCTGAGGACAGGAACCCCATGGTATGCCTGAGTTTCTCCACCTATCCTGTTCCTGGTTTGCTGGGAGCCAAGGGCAGTGAGGAGCAAGGAATTTCAGGCTGCCTTAAGCTGACATCCTACTTCAACCCAACAGCAGATCTGCAGCCCTCCTCTTTTTCTCTAGTTGGAGCAGCACAAGAAGGCAGCCCAGCAAACTGATGGGTCCTGCACATGTGCTGCTGCCTCTGACATGTATGCAAACATTGCATCCTAACTGAGCTCACAGCAATGCCTTAGAGTTTTTAGGTTTTTTTCTGACATCCAGGTAAAATGAAAGCCATGAAATGCCACCAGGCTTTGAAGTTCCTGTGTTTCTTTGAGTGTGAGCTTTACTGCTTTTAAGAATAAAATTTTACAAAATGGATATATTAACAGTGATGAAAAACAAATCTGAAAAAGATCAGAATAATTTGTGTGAAATATTCTTCAGGCCATGGGGGCATTTAACAGGCTTTCAGAAGCAGAAAAGTAACTTGGCTCATTTTAGTTTATTTTTCCTGACTTAGAGAGTATTTGTGGATGTCTTAGTTTTCCTCTTTATTGTTGAATAAACAGCAGAATGTCCTTTCTTTTTTTTTTAACCTGTATTTTCAGCAGGTATTTTTGTTACTATTATTATCATTATGATTACTATTGCAATAAGAGTACATACCATAGCATAGCACTTCTAGCTTGCTCCGCATTTGTCGGCATGCCCTGCCATAATAAGTCTCTAAATTAAGATGGTATTTTTCATGCTTTCAGCAACAGCAGCAAGGTACTCTGCACTTTGCTGTGTGTTGTTATTATTAGCTCTCTCATGATCGAATTCCAGCCTCGGGCACTGGTTGTGTGATGGGGCCGAGCTCTGATGGCAGGTTTCAGCCCGTGTTTTGTCTGGCTGTGCTTGCCCTACCTAATTCGTGATAGGGAGCACAAAGACTGGCTGAACAGGAGGGAAGTGCACAGCCATTTTAGGTATCCTCAAATTACTGCTTACAACTTGTCTCCAAACTAAAGTGGGTTCAGTTTAACAGAAAAGGTGGGAAGGGTTTCACTCTAGGCAGAGGTTTATCAGTCCCAGCACCCTCTCTAGTAATTGAGAATAAGAAAGGAAGCATCTGAAGGCTTCTCAGATCACCAGCAGCAGACCACTTTCTCCTGCCCAGCACTGTTTGCTCCCTGGCATCCTCCATGGGGGTGCCACCAGGCCACTTGTGCTTGGCACTTGGGGGCCAGGTTGCAAGGGGCACAGACAGTGTTTCTTTGTTCGGCAGTGTTGTGAAACACTCAGTTCAGTGACCCTGCTGCCCTCTTGTGAGGCATAGAGCCTTTCCCAAAGATTTGGCACAAACACTGTCACCCGCTGCCAATGAAAAAAGGCAAACACCTTTCTCTCCCCCTGAGAGCAGGAACATTGACTCCTGCAGGTGTAGCTTGCCCTTTCTCAGGCTTCCTTCCTCTGCTGGCCTGCAGTGTGCAGCAGAAAGAGTGTCCTGTGAATAGGCCAGCTGTCTCCAGGACTGAGGGATGACATGCATTCCTCATGCTCATTCAGTGGAATCATGGATCCACAGAATGGTTTGGGTTGGAAGGGACTTAAAGATCATTTAGTTCCAACCCTCCTGCTGTGGGCAGGGGCATCTTCCACTAGACCAAATTACTCCCAACTCCCGCCAACCTGTCCTTGAACACTTCAAGGAATGGGGCATCCACAGCTTCTCTGGGCAACCTTTTCCAGTGTCTCACCACCCCCATAATAAAGAATTTCTTCCTAATATCTAACCTAAATTTATTCCTTTCAGTTAAAAGCCAATCCTTCTTATCCTGTCACTACATTCTCTAGTAAACAGTCTCTCTCCATATTTCCTGTAGGTTCCTTTTAAGTGGTGGAAGGTCACAATTGGGTCATCCCAAAGCCTTCTCTTTTCTAGGCTGAAAAATCTCAATTCTTCTAGCCTTTGCTCATAGGAGAGGTGCTCCATCCCTATAATCATCTTGGGGGTCCTCCTCTGGATGCTCTCCAACAGATTGATATCCTTCCAGCTGATACTCATTTTGCTCATTTTACTTGCTGTGTTCAGAAAGCAGTGTCCCTTCAAAAGTGAAAAAAAGCAATTTTTCCGTTTCATTTTAGGATAACTTCAGGGAATATAGCACTGTGTGGCTGAGGTATGTGGCCTGCTGAGGCAGGGGGATATTTCTCATCTTCAATAAAGCCTGTAGAAGTTCTCTGTCTGCCTTCTGAACTGCCTGGTCCTGAGCTTGGACACACCTGGGAAATGAAGTATTGCTGCCTATTTTTCTTTAGGAGGACAGTCTTGAGCTATACAGGGAGTTTCACTGGCTGCATGCTCCTCTTCTGCTGAAAGAGCTCCTTGTTCAGAAAAAAAGGATTGAATGAAAATTTTTGTGTGATTAAAACACATTTCTCATGGGAAAAGCCTTTGCCTGGCCAATCAAGGACATTTCTGCTCCAGAATAAATTAGAGATCACAGCAAAAAACCCCCAAACTTTTCCAGGTAGTCACTGATATAAATAAAGAGCAGGAAAAATTCTAGTCCTTTGCCTGGCTTGCTTTGTGTCCAAAATTGAAGTGTTCTGCTTGCTCTGCTTTCCAGTAAAATCTCTAAGATTAGCTATTTTCCTATGTAGGAGGGAAAAAAGAAGTGTTGGCAAGAATCTCTCAATCCATCTCATCAGCACCATCATTAATTGAGCATTTTTGGTAGTGGATCAGTTCCTCTAAGCTAAGGAAGTGAGGTATCCTTATTGTGGCCCACATGATGAGCAGGAGCTTGGCAAAGCGGGGCTCAGGTGAGCTGGAATATCTGCTGCCATTTTCTCTCTGTGGCTTTGGAGGGCAGTAGTTCCTCCCAAGGATCCCCGAGCCACATCTGCCACCAGGCTGTCCTTTGCTTTTCTTTTGCTCCTTCAGATTACAAAGCTTTGAATTTTCTTCTAGCTCTGTGGTGGGCGACATGGATGGCAACTTATTTATGCTCCTGTTGTCTCTAGAAACCTCCAATTGGGTTCCTCCTGGCATAGTTTAACACGCCTACTGCCTGCCAAATATTTTTTTAATCCTAAAAGCCTTTCTGTTGCTAGGTTGAAATTTTTTCTGCCTTTCAGATATAAAGTGACTAATGGGATACATTTCATAATACATCAGCAAGCATAATACTTGTTATTATCATATTTTAGTGCCCTTTAAAAATTCCTAACCTGTACTGGGAGGATAGGGTAGTATGTAAATTGTACATCATAAAGACAGTAGGGCAAATTCTTTGTTCTTTGATAATCACATTTTATAATTAGGGATTAGGGAGATGAAGTTAAAAAGTATTGGTGTGGGGTTTTTTAACCAATGTTTTTCAGGAGATGAACAAATGTCCAACAGTAAAGATTAGGTGTTAGGACTTGTGTGGAATTTTGATGCTGTAAACCTCATCCTGGTCCGGTACAAATTTCTCTCAGGTTTCCATGTCCATAGGCTGGGAACACAACTTCTCCTATCCTGTCTGGACAGCTGCTATTTTTTCTCCTCCTGCTGCTTCCTCCTCTGGTTCTGTATTTGTAGACAAGATAGAACCTCAAGCCACAGGAGAGCAAATTAATGGAGAAGTCATGTGGACCAAAAGGAGTAGTGGACACTGACACTGGATGACATCTAGGGATAGCATTGAATGTACATTCAAAAGAAAAGTGATGAGGCCATTTAATCAATATTATTATCGCAATTTTTGTCCTTTCATCTTGTGATAACAACTCTTGGTGCCTGAGACACAGAAACAGTCACTCTAGGTCACTCTCAGTCACAGGTGGGATAGTTCTAGCTCCTGAAAACCCACAGGAGCCATGCTAAAAGAAACAGGCTTGGAAGTTTGATCTATGACTTAACATAACAAATAATTTTCACTTAGGCAGGTTTGTGGATTCTAGAATAAATAAGACTTGTGTCCTGCTTGACTCCTCTGGGAACTGTATATGCGGAATGTTCTTCCCTAAGTGTGGGCAAAAGGGAGAGCCCAGCCCTGTACTCGGGAGCCCACCTCAGCCTGCTCTGCCACACTTCTCTTTTTGTGTTCTTAAATGTTCCATCGATTGATACTATCAAGTGAGAAACCCATATTACAGAGATTCCTCCGTGCAAGTGCATTTAAAACACCAGGCAATTTCAGTTAGCTACAGTGCACGGTTTTGGGCGATAAAGGCGTAAGGTTTTTGTTAGTGTATTGAAGTTGTTACAGAATAAAGCTTGGTCTAATATGATCCAAGAAGTCTTGCTGGTTCTGTTATGCCTTCTTACACAGTAAGTGAATTAGCAAAACGGTTTGTGAAGAGTCCTCTTGAGCATCTGTTCACTCTTCTTAAAGTGATACCAAGAGGTCTCGTAATTTTAAATTATTTTCTAGCCCTCCAGTTGAAGTTAACAGATTTATTTGTTGTAACTGATAATAATGAAAAGATAAATGAACTCTGAGCCTAGTTTTTATTTTTTTTAAAAAAGCGTTCAAATCTAGAAGAATTAAATTTATGTAAGTCTAGAAAAATATACTAGAAATTGTGAAGTTAAAATATTTTATTTTAGCAATATAGAATAATTTGGGTTTGAAGGGACCTCTGGAGTCCTCCTATGGTACAACCCCTACTTGTAACTGGACCAGCTTTTACACTAGTTCAGGGTCCACGGTGCCTTGTTCAACTGAGTTTGAATATAACTGAGTTGGGGTTTTTTATGCTTTCTCTTACTTGAACAATTTGCAAAATAAAAATTCAGTCTTAATGTCTAAAACAAGGGTTGCCTAACAGTGTAGGAATTTTGCTTCCAATGGCAAAATTTTGTTTGCCTTTGAAATTCCTTGACACATCTCAATACCATAAAGAAATTTAAAAATTGCTGTTTATAATCCTGAAGAAATAAAAGCATAGAAAAAGTAAAATCTCATTATTTTTAATGCAAAATTGAAGTGATGATGATATTCTTAGCTGTGAAAAATACATTTCTAAGTATGATTTTAGTTACATGGAAAAACTTCTATACAAAGTCATTGGGAAAAAAAACCTCAAACAAAAATCCTTAAAATACATTAAATGTACTGTGTACTTTCACAGGTTTTTAACTTTCAATCTTATCTGTGCATGGCAAAACTGAGTGCCATTCAATGGATTCATTATGATGACTCAAATCTGCATTAGGAAGGGGACTACACAGAATAAAGGTTTCTTTTCTTTCTGTTTTTAACAATTTTGCCAAACTTTTATTTAAAAAAAAAAGTGTTGTTGAAATTTTGAGGGTTTTTATAAGACACCAGCCATGTCAGACCTCTCTTCAATGCTATTTAAAACAAAAGTATCTGAATTAGATTTTCCAGCCCTTTTATTTGTTTTTATTCAAGTTCTGCAACTGTTTATATAAACATTTTTTCTCTTTTAACTAGAATATTTTCATTTTAGTTGAATGTCCTACTTAATCTCCAACACTCCAACCATATGAATGAAAGGATATTTATCAGCCAGCTTGCACATTCTGGTCGAGGACACAGAAGCTTTATCCAATGCTCTGGTCTTACAATTATCGCTCATGTTATTCCTTATACTTTCCTTCCTACCCTTGTCTGTTATTTCTCCCATCTTTCATGACACAGAAAATGTAAAGTAAATGCTGCACTGGAGAGTCTGCATTTTTTTCTGTACCATGTTGTCCTGCCCACACACATTTGGAAGGATGAATAAGTAAAAAATGTTTTAACTTTCCATCACATATCCATTTATAGTATTGCCAAAAAGACATCTAACTTGTGTTTAACCTCTGAAAACCAAAATTTTGCAACTTAAACCATCTTTCACAACATTTGTATACAGTTCGCTTCTCACAAACATATCCTACCCAGAAAACACAGAGGAATAAGTAGGTCTTGAACTGAAGACCCATCTGAAATATTTTCAAGGCTAGAAAGAGAGAAGCAAGGCATGGGATCAGGGCCATCTCACGTGAGACCTGAGGCTCAGTGTTGGACCAAATCCACGACTGCTACGACTTGTCCCGGCTCCACTGGCTGTTAAGCACAGCAGTTTCCGTAGAGTGAGAATGCCAGTCACCAGCACTCTGGTTTGGGGTCTGCTAACCAAAATGCAGGCCCCGGACCAGATAATTTCAACAAACTCAGATGCATAGCTCATTGTACAGTTGGAAAAGTCTACATGCCCACCTCCTGTTGCTTCTGCCACCTGTTTTGGCAGAAACAACAAAATAGGTTTTGTGTATGTGCCTGCGTGTGTTGCATAATTCACCATCCAAACTGAATCCAAAATATTTGGATGGCAGCCTGCCCCACATTTGCTTGGTGGAGGTGGAGAGGCATGCCAAGAGCAGCACCAACAGCTGGCGGCCCAGGGTGCTCCAACCCCCAGGCTGGAGACACAATCCAGAGACTGTGCAAGTAAAAAGGGTCCTGCTTTTTAAAATCAGCTCTGTGGGCAGCTGAGGTTTGTGGTGGTGAAAGCAAAGCAAGGGCTTACTTTCAGCCCAGATACAGACCACCTCTCCTACCAAAGCTCTGTAGGTCATTCATTTCTTGCAGCATTTTATTTTGGCAGTGAGCGGGAAGCATTTCAGAAGTCACTGCTGCTGTACAGGTGGAAGCTCAGCTCAACCACACCTGAGAGCAGCAAGGTAAGGACTTGTAGTGTTTTATGCACAACTGTAAATGTTCTTTTGCCTTTTAGTGCTGCTTGCAACCAAAGATTTCTTTTGAGCTCGTATAATATACACTTGCATCATTAACAATTACCAGTCATTGTTCCATTTGGATTTCTCTTGCTAATTAGATTCACTCTGACAATCTGTATGGCCCATAAACACAACCCCAAAAGGAGTATCTTCCCACAGTGAACAGAATGGAATATGAATAATCAGTTTAATAATTGTATTTGACTTAGCTTCTCAACACCAACGTGTTAATCAAGAGCCTGCCAGGGCTCCCTGGTGGGAGAGTCCCGCTCTGCTCCCGACTGTTCTCACGAGAGGAGCTGGAGCTTGCCCGACTGCTTTGCCAGGGCTGCAAATGCCGTGTGGGTCTTACACAAGCATTGAGAGCCACCACTTTTAATTCTTGAAGTTTTGCATGAGCACCCAGCTCTTCTCTGTCTCACTCTTCTCTCACACTCTTGCCTTTCTCTCTCACCCCTCTCTTTAGAAAGGCAGCAGTGATGGAGACAATATTAGCTCCTAGAGGAGCTGAAGAAATCCTGGAATGCAACCTTGCAGTCTCTCTGTGAAAGGCCCTGCAGCCCCGAGCACTTCTGCTCCCCTTGCTGACCTGAGCTTTGGGGCAACAAACCTGGGCTGGCAATCATTTCTTGGCCACTTGCTGGGCCGTGTCTGACAGCTCACTACAAGAGCCCCTCTCCCAGTGCATCTCCAGCAAAGGCAGCAATGTAGCTTCCAGGCCCGGGTTGCTCCATATCTGACTAGCCTGAGGCACAGCCAGAGGGTCAGGTTCTGCTCATACCTGTTTGGTTAGGCTTCACCTGGAGCCCTCCTGCAAATTCTCTTCTCCACAACACATGTATGAAAACTCTGGTAATTGCTAGGCAGAGCAAGATATAGTTGGTTGCTTTGGCTATGAATCATGCAGACAGGCAGTTGTTTTTATTCATTTTTTCACTGCTTTTCCAAGCTTTAAGGAAAAACATTAAAACAAATACAATTGCACACCACTGCAACTGCTCCTCACAGAATGCCACTGTCAGACTCGGGCCCCTGATGCCACAGCTCAGCTGCCAGGGACTGGGGATGGAAGAGCTGGCAGCTCCCAGGACAGAGTGGAATGTTGCTCCCAGATTCATTCAGAGGCACCACTGAGCTTTTCTCTATCCCCCATCCTACCCC
Organism: Irena cyanogastra; assembly: GCA_013397155.1. Classification (NCBI taxonomy): domain Eukaryota; kingdom Metazoa; phylum Chordata; class Aves; order Passeriformes; family Irenidae; genus Irena; species Irena cyanogastra. The sequence continues at coordinate 178,390 of VWZV01007400.1, read as the reverse complement.
CACTTGTGCTTCTTGTTCCAGGGGCTGCTTTTGACCCTAATACAAAGAAAATAGATGTGGATATGCTAGTGGCTGACAACAACTGGGGGCTGGCCTTAGGCTGGAGCAGGGAGCAGTTGGATACTTGTGACAGTAGGGGGGTGCCTGTTTCATCAAACTCCATCCCTATCACCACATGCATGTGCTCCAGTACCTTCCCATGGCCTCCTGGGAAAGAGGGTCTCGGTCTCCTGGTCTCCCTTGCAGGTCTTCTCTGCTGCTCTGCTGTTAATACATCTTCCTCAAAAAGAGGGGTAGGAAGAGAGGAGAGTTGATCTGGGCACTGGTACTTTCTCTTCTTAGCTGGAAATAGGTCCAACATCAGAATCAAGGTGGCAGCACACAACTCCCCTGTGAGTATCTAATGCTGATTTTTCTTTTTCCTCAGTTCTTTTCCCAACTGATTCACTCTCTGTTAATAGCAAAAGCCACCTCTGACATCAGTTTTCACCTGCATGACTCTTTGTCTTTTACTTGAATGTCACCCTCCTTTTATTACAGCCATTCTCCAGGTGCCCTGCTCATCCTGCCTGGCCTGCAAACCACCTCTATGCCAGCAGTGCCTCATGGCTTTGTGCAGCACATTTCATCAGCACAGTGCTCACATGGGCTAGGAGCATGCCATTAAAGCAAACAGTGAAACAAAATTGGTCCCAAAACTCCTGTTTGAAGAACTCTCACAGATAACTTCTCCTGACCTGAGATCTCCAGCCTCAGCACTCATTGTCTCCTCCTCTTACCAACAACACAATTTCTCTAATAATCTATTTTGTCTCCAGCAACATCAGTGGTTTCTCACTTGACATCATAGCAAATACATTAAAGTAGTCTAGATAAAGGAAATCTGGCAGATATCACCTGTCTGGAAAAATAATTGTTTTATCAAAGAGAACCATCGGGTTAGTCTGGCAGGATGTGCCTTTAGTTGCATTTCATCCCATTTTTGATGTGCCTTTGCATTTTTAATTAACCTTCAAGGCATGTTCCAAGGCCCCGCATACCAGTGAGGTCAGAGTTACAAGGGCGCCGATGGTTGGCTGGATTATTTTTTAACCCTGCACAACTGAGCACGTTGTAATGGATATCCTGCAGTCACAGGGTCCCTCTCTGACTTGGCAGATCTATAAAAACACTTGCTAGCAGACATGCCACCTCTCATGCTGGTCTTTCCAGAACTCCTGGACAGGCATGACCTGCCTTCCCGAGAGGAACACCGCCTGCTCTTTGAGCACAGTAACAATTCTATTTCCATATCCCTGTTCCCATTAACCAGCCTTCTTTTACCCCTGGGATTTGTCTTCCTTAAACCAGAGCAGAGGTAAAATACTCCTTTGATTGCGGGCCATGCTTAAATTATCTTTAATCTCATTTAATGCACAACAGTCTGACTTTGCTTTCCTTCTTTTCTTACATTGAAGAAGTTTTCCCCATTTTTTTTCTGGAATGCTTTGCAAGTTTCAGTTCAGGTTTGCTTCTGAGGCTTACACTTAGTATTTTTCAGCCTCTAAATGATGAAGTCCTCTTTCTGCAAGGCTCTCCAGGATTAAGGAGAGAACTGAGCATCCCAGTCACCTGGAGCGAGCAGGCAGGGTGCAGGATGCCTCACCTCCTCACCTCTGTCTGTGCCTCCCCTGCACAGAAGCCTCCACTTTCTCCACTCAACTCAGCTTTGCTGAGGAACGTTACCCCACTTGTCAGCTTGCCTGCTGGCAACCTGAGCCTCAGATGCACACATATTTGTGTTTATTCTCCCCATTTGCTTCAAACAGGGGGAGCTACTTAGTTCAAAGCTCTGCTCTGTGACTTGATCTCTAGTAACTTAATTGCACACCAAAACATCGCCTTGTATGACTTCGCTGATGAAGATGTTTGTTGGTTGTCAAATCCAAGGGTATCTGGGCCCTACCATTGCTAGCTTGAAGCATCACTGAGTAATGGAGGCTCCTCAGATTGCCAAAGCACTGAATGAAGATATGAATAACTTCCAAAAGAGTTTTTATCTCAGCAAAAAACATGAACAGCTGCTAAAGGAGTCAAGAGAAAGTGTACTTGTGACCCCGCAGCTTTGCTCCTGCTGAGTTTCAGAGGCCATGGGACCATCAGAAGTGCAAAAGTTACTCAGCAAAATATTGCCAGAAACTTCTTTGCTAGTAAATTTGTGCTTATCATCCTGAGGTCTTCTAAGGCAGTCAGAAAATGCTCCTTGCTACCTGAAGAACAGCAGCAGGCCAAGTCCAAAGAGTCTTGGAGAAGGTTTTGCTTAACTGTTCTCTCCAGTGCAGATGGGTGTGTGTTTGCACCCTCTGCACAAAAGACTGTCTGGCCTTGCCTGCACGAGGTTGGGATTAGTGTCAGCAGTGATTCTTTCAAGATCTGCCCTTAATTTCATCTATCCTCTTCAAATAGAGGATGTCCTGCTGTCCTCCAAATCCTCCTGAATGTGTAGGCCTGGCAGTTAAAGAAAACATCTTCTCATCACAAGAGCAGACACACCACAAGTTCTGTCATGTAGAATTTCATGTAATCATAGAATGGTTTGGGCTGGAAGGGATCTTAAAGATCATTTGGTTCCAACCCTCTGCTGTGGCAAGAGACACCTTCCACTAGACCAGATTGCTCGCAGCCCCATCCAGCCTGATCTTTAACACTTCCAGGGATGGGGTTTCCACAGCTTCTCTGGGCAACTTGTTCCAGTGTCTCACCACCCTCATAGTGAAGAAATTTCTTCCTGATAGCTGATCTAAACCTCTCCTCTTTCAGTTCAAAGCCATTTCCCCTTGTTCTTTCACTTCATGCCCTTGAAAAAGTCCCTCTCCAGAACTCTTGTAGCCCTTTTTAGGCACTGGAAGGTCCTGTAAGGTCTCCCCAGAGCCTTCACTTCTCCAGACTGAACAACCCCAACACTCTCAGCCTGTCCCCACAGGAGAGGTGCTCAAGTCCTCTGGTCATCAAACCATACAAGGACTGAAGAAGTGAAGTAAGTCCATGCATCCTACAGCACACGCTATAGGGTGCTTTAGGACACCAATCACATAAAACACCTGAGATGTTCCCATCTGAATCCAAGCCTTAGCAGAGACACCCTGTCATGGCCAGCTCCATATCTCTCATTCCGCGCTCAGCAGCCAGCTGCGAAACAACAATTACATTGTGAAATGTCATGGGTCTGCTGGGAAGCAAAAACACATCAATATTGTCTCCTGGTTGCATCGAGCCATGATGATTTTGCTTGACTGCATGCCTGGATGAAACAACAGAGAACACAAACAGCGATGGGGCCAGAGCTTGCATGTGCACTAGTTTATCTTCCTGCCTTTCCAGTGCACCCATCGCAGCAGCGTCTAGGTGATAAGTCTGTCTCTTTGCAAAACAGGAAGACCGTGGGCTGGCTGGCTTTTCTGATGAGCTATAAATTACAGGGGTTCTACCTGGCTGCCAGCTCGCTGTGCACTAGGTAAGGCAGGCGCTAATGCAGGGTGCTGCGGTGGCCGGCGATAGGATAATTACTGTTATTGCATTAGGAGAGAATAGCTGAGACTTAAGAGCCCGAGGGAAAAAGAGTCCCAGAAATTGGAGCACTGTAGGCATTGCTAGCTTCATGCACACAAAGGCGACCGACCTATAAATAATCTGACCTCTTTGTTCCAGTAAAATGGCACAAGAATTAAGACCCCGGTTCAGGAAGAAACTTAAAATGCATGACTAAACTCGGCATAGCTGAGCAGACCTATTGACATGCCGGGGGCCCGAAGGCATTTCTGCTCTGCGAGCCTTTGTGCTCACCTGCGAGAGTGGCTGCCCGAGGTGTCCTGCTGGCAGAGCTGCTTTCCAGAGGCTGTGGGGGGCCAGCTTAATTACTGCAGGTAAAAGAGCAAAAGCACCCTGCCAAATTTCGAGTGGGACTTCTCAAGTGTCTACTCTTCCTCTGCTTTCTAAGTTACTGCTAAAGAAAGACACCTCTGTTAACCAGAGTTACCTGATAGTAGCTGGCAATTTGAAAATTAAAAGCTGACATGTAGAGCAAAAATATGAAGTGTTAGAACATGAGCTTAACAAATGTAGCCCTAAAATTTTCCAGTGAAATAAACCCAAAACAAATCAGAAACCAACAAAAAAAAGAGAGATTAGCCAGCAGCAGGGCAGGTCATCTCTAGGTTAGCTTCACCCTGCATGTATATCATCTCTCAACTTTTGGGAGAAAACCCACCCAAAGATGTGCTTGTTCAAATTAAAAGGCTTTTCATTAGGCTCAGAAAGCCCTTGGAATCCTGAAGTAAAACCAGAAGTACTTGTGAAAAGAAAGCTTTGATGGTTGCCTGAGGTTGGGAGTAGCATCATTTACAAATATTTTTCTCCTAGCTCTTGATCACAGACACTTTAAAAAAGTATACCTGAAAATTATTAGTGAATATAAATATATTATAAACCCTTCCCTCCTTTCTTTTTATCTTTGCAGTAGAGAGAGAGTAAATAACTTTTCCTCATGCTGGAGGTGGGGAGTAAGCATGGAGAAGGTGCAAGACTGACTCAGCATCACCCACATGAGCCCCTGGCGTGGCCCCCCAAGTCTGAGATCCACAACAAATACTTGTGTCTCAGGGAAGACATATGCAGGGTGGGTGTAAGAGCCATTCTGTTCCTTGGGAGGTGAGTAACAGGGTTTGGTAAGCAAACTTGGGTCAAGTGGGGTGTCAGACTTGATTGTGTGCTGCTGGTTCAGCAACTTAGCAGCTGGCTGGCAAAATAATAATCCAGCAGCCTTTTTCCAGGTGAGGGGGAAACAATGGGAAATGCAAAGCGATCATACAGAAAGTTTGCAGTGGACATTTGGACAAATGCAGGAAGTCCAGCCACTCTCATTTGTGCTGTGAACACCTGGACAACAGGGAGCTCTCAGGTGCACACCTGTCCTTTCTGCCTGCACTGGTTTTTGTTGCATCCAGGGACAGTAAGGGTGAGGAAAGAGCCACATTCTTCTCTTCTGACTGCTTATCCCGATCCACAGCACCTCTCCACTGGCCTTCCCCATGCCCCACACACATACACAGCCCCTAAAGCAAGTACTTTAAGACTGGATGTGTAGTCCAAGTTTGCACTGCAATTCTTCCTAGGTAGCTCAGTCATCAGTTACTGTGGAGCCATTAGGGGTAACAGGTCTAGCAGAGAGACATGGTGTTTTCTGGTGGCTTTTTCCAAGCTCCCAGGACAATTTTGGCTGTTGTCCTGAGCGGCTCAGAGCCCCATCACGAAGTTATCTGTCAGAAACTCAGTGGCCCAAAGCTCTGCAGCCACAGGTTGTGTGTGCCCCGTGTTTGTGCCATTTCCTGCTGGGATCCATGATGTTAAAAGCCGTATTGTCCGCCTGTTTCTCACGCTCCTCTCGTGTGCATGGCCCCGGTGTCCCAAAGAGCCTGTCGGCTCAGGCTGCTGACAAAGCCAAGAGGCAAAGTTCATCCTTTTGTTCTGAGGCGGCATAGCGCCTGGCACAACTATTCCTGGTCCCTGACTCAGAGCACAACCATCTTTGAAATAAATAAAACGAAGAAGGAGAACATCTCTGGGCCTATATTTGACACTTGTATTCCCACAACACTTGGCTTTATATAAACATACGAATTGGTATGGTGGTTATTTTGACTCATCTGCTTAGCAATCATTTTATTTTAATCAATATTTATTTAACTCACCAGCTAGACAAAAGCTCCCTAATTTCTTCATCTGATTTAATTGATGTTCCCTGACAGAATGAAGCTAGACTGGATAAGACAGTACAAGCTGTGCCAGTCTTCTTTGGTTTGCATCTCTTTTAACAAGTCCTGTGACTGTCGCAGAGCCAAGGCACATCTTACACCTCGCAGAGGAATTGGGACCATACGTGGCTGTACACCCTGGGACAAAGAGCCAAGAAACACGCCAAAACAATAAGCGTTGATACAATAATTAGCATATTGATTCTCCATGCAAATTACCTCTTCATACACTGTGAAATACTTTGCATTGTCAGAGGACTTCAGAGGAGCCTGGAGTTTCTTACAGGCACCACAATAATTAAATATGCGTCTTCAGTGGTAACATTAAAATACAATTCTGGGTGAAGGATCATAGAAAGAGACATGCATGTTGTGCAGATAAAAATGTATGGGATGTGTCTACCTGATGCTCCTACCCTGAAACAGGCACCATAAATTATATTCCTGAAGGAGCTTTCAGGCCATGGATATTTCAGGCCTTCTTAGAAGATCATTTTGCTTTTTGTTTGAAGGAAATGATCTGTACCTTATGTCACCTCAACCTCATGCCAAGGGTGAGGAGTGGCTGCAAGTTGAAGGATTGGATCACAAAGCTCAATCTTAGCCCAGTACTCCACTTGCCTGGAAAGAAAGGTTCACTTTAGCAAATGCTAAAACACACTGGCTTCCAGTGGAACTAATTTTTCAAGCACAGTCACAAGTGCAGGGGGAAAAAATGAACTCTCACATTTACATCAGTGGAGTCATAAAGTAACTATAATCCTGAAGTCAACACGTGGAAAAGCTTAAGTGAAGCAACCTGTAACTTGCTGCCCAGATTAGTTTATGCCCAGCTCTCTCTGCCAGCATTTAAAGTCTTTGTGAAATGCTAAAGTGTAAAGGGTAGCACCGTCTCTCAAGGCCAAAGTCAACTGATATTAGGAACGGGTACAGTAATTTTACAGCCATTAACAGCATTAATGACCCTGCAAGCCAAGACAGAAAGCTGCCAGAAAGACCCAGAACTGCCTCTGCAAGGAGGAAAAATTGCCTTGCCTCTACAAGCGCACTGTTGTAAAAATAATATAAATACCTCGACTGCAGGCTGAGAGGCCAGAGCTGTCTGCAGTGACAGACAGATCCCGCCCAGGGACAAATGTGACACCATGAAGCATCCACCAGGACACCTAGATTTGAATGTAGGTTGAGATACATCAGAGCAGGGCAGTGAGTCCTACAAAGGGAGCTGCTTTACTGCTGCAAAGTTTTAGGAGCAGGTCACCATCCTCTAATGGAGGGTCCTGAGGTTCGTCGAGAAGACCAGATCTCATAGGTGGTGCCCTTCCCTTTCCCTCTGGCAATGCCCTTTTTGTGCTCCTCACCTGTGTTGCCACATGCTCACACTACCACAGCCTTTTGATGGAAAAACACCAGCTACCAGCACATTCAAGTGCTCCAGGTAAGGCTTTGACAGGGGAGCTTGGAAAAGGTCGTGGAAAGACCCAGACCCCACTCCTAAGGGCTCCAGGCAACAGGAAACAAATGAAGAAATCCCATCTTCTCCAAAGGCACTCGGGCCTGCTTAAGATTTGTTCAAGCTTGGTTTTTTACACGAGCAAGTGGTACAAGGTCAGACATTCCCTATACAGCAGCTCTTGAAACCATTGCCTGGTTTTGGTCAAGCATGGCAGGACTGAGTATCTCTGTAATCACCCAGTTCCTGGGAGTTTTTGTGCAAACATTACCCTTTCCTGGTTTGCACAGGAAGGCAGGACCAGAGGAGTTAGGGGTGCTGGCAGAGAACATGGAAGTGCATATGGATTCACTGGGTGTCTGTTCCCCACAGCAGAGGAGCAACTGATTACAGCTGGAATCATGGGACATGCCTGCTCCAAGGCCAAATCCTGGCTTCCAAGCCTGCACATCCAGAAGTGAGGGGAGGTCCCAGCCCTGGGGGGTTGAGTGGCACCATATGAAACAGCTTTCATACTGGTCCAAGTGCAATCCAGCTCCTCCACTCTGTGCCCCAACAAGTTCTGGCTGTCAGAAAAAGGTGCCATCCTTGAAAGCTGCCCATAATTGCAGGCTTTCTGAGCTCAGAGGTAAAGGGGAGGGACTGGATAAAAAACCACCTTGGGTCTTTGAAACACAGAAAACATGTCCGAGTCAGTTCAATAGCCCTTCACGGACTCAATGAAAGATTAATCAAATCATCCACAATGAAAGCAAGTTTGGCATCCTTGTTCCTGGGCTAGGGGCAATGCAGAATCCTCACATGCAGTTTTTCAATGGATGCTATTATTTGGGAAAGGCCTCAAGTACTGTCCTGTGGGGGGTGATAAAAACCCCAGCACAAACCCAAAAGAATAGTGATAGAAATTTGCACTTTTCCTGCCTGTGAACAACAATTAATGCAGTTAGTGCTTTATCAGAACTAATTTAACCAAGTTTTTAATTTAAACTACAGGAAAGCAAGTTCAAATAGGTTTCTCTAACATAAAGGACATCTTTTAACCCAACTTTTGCTCCTGTTCACCCCACCCCCACCCAATGCTATTAAATAGCTTGAAACATGACACAAAAATACATGTCTTATCATATCAGTTGGCTTCTCTCACTACAGCAGCCCTTATCAACATTCAGCAGCCCTATTAATGCAGTCCCCTTCAATCAGCATGAAAAAGTAGCGCTCCACAGATCTCTGATCCATCCCTTCCCAGTATCATAGGCCATTTCTGGATGCCAAATAAAGAGCAGGAGCTCTTTTAATGCCAGCAGTTTGCTCCTTTACGTCTGGCCTGCATGCCCATGGTCCAGAGCCCTCACAGCTCGCTCCATGGCAGTGTCACAAGAAGCTGTCCTTCCCCAGATGCAGCTGCTGGAGCCCTGTCCCTGTCCCACTGGGAGAGCCCTGTGCTTGTGCCCCTTGTCCAGCACGTACCTTTAGGGAATACTTACCTGTGTAAGTATTACATATATTGCACTGCTAAATGCAAACTGCTTTCAAAATAAATCATAGATTTGCCTTAATCTTGCACTACATTCTTGAGAGATATGACGGAATAAAGTGCTAGAAAACCATTCCTCGCGAACTGCTGGGATTTTTGTAGAAAAGAACTGTGGAGACCCAAACCTACAGACACTACTGCAAGAAACAGAGCTTCAGGAGTCAAACTGTTCAGGAGCTGGGAAGTGGACACCCTCAAAGGGCACTAAATTTGACTTACAAACCAGAGAAACCCAGACTTTGGCAGCTATATCTCTGCTCCTTTTAGTAGCAGTATGTTTACCATGTCATAGCCCTCATTGGATATATAGCCAAGCCCTGTACTAACATTTTCCCTTGGGTTATTTTCATTTCATGGGTGGTTGTATTTAATTTAAGATTCACAAAAAATTACAAAATAATGTAAACAAATGTTTTCAAAATTGTTTGCATGTCTCCTATTCCCCCCATGGAACTGGGGTGTCCTTGAGATATTATACTGGACCTTAGCCAACAGACTGAGAAACAGGATTGGCAAAAACAGAGGAAGGATGTTGCAACATACCAGCTGAATCTTTTCCTTTGGGGTTTTGAGTTTGGTCTGGCCAGAGAGGTTGGCAGGAGGTGAAGGGGACAACCTCTCCGCTTTTGCTCCACATGAAGGCAGGTTTGCAAGGAGGAAGCCTGTTTTCTGCAAATGCCTCTTGGGCAGAGTTTACACCAGGCTTGAGAGGTAATTTGGGGTCCACAGGACACCCCAGGGCCATGTTTTTCCCCTGAGGCTTCATGGCCCTCTTTCAGGGCATGCAGGTCAGGTAAGGAGACACAATCTCTGCAGACAACTTGTGTTGCAAGACAGAAACTGCAATGCATGGTTGCTAGCTATGAAAAACTATCCAGGGAGAAGGTTTCTCTCTTACGAAATGCACCTCCTGATCATCCTGCAGAAACCATCCTTGCCCCTGCTGGTGCTGCCATCCCTCAGCTTTTCAGTTCTACCTTTGACTTCCTTACAAGCTTTTAAGAATGTCTCCACACGAGGCTGCTGAGCAGTGCCAGCTTTGCTGCCTTTCCTAAAATGTGCACTTTCAGTTAGAGGAAAAGAAACCCTAACACCTATCTCAGCTTCATAGTATTGATGCAAATGCTTTAAGCTTTACTGGGGCTTATCAGATAGAATTCTAGCTAATCTAATGTCGAATTCTATAGCCAGAGTGTTAGTTTATTATTTTACTGCACTGTTTGGTGGTGTTATTGACATATAAAGTGGTGAAATGAATGGTGGAACGATCTTCCCTTGAAGTATTTAGTCATGTGCACAAAAGCAGAGAAGTTTGTACTTACCTGACCATTTTTTTTCTCTGTTCCCAACATCATTCTCCAGTGTCTGGAGAATTATTGCACACAAGAAAAAGGTCATTCCATAGTTAAATAAAAGTACATGTGCTTTTTGTAGGAAAGGAGTAAAAAGCAGATATTTTTATATTTCCTTTAAGAACTGTTACCATTGTAGGAATAGACTAAAATTGGACCAGTCACCTAAAGCCCAAATACATGTATTGCCAAATTGATGCTCTTTTTCTAGACTTCTAGTCTGCATTAGGTTGAACGTGAAAACAATTTCTTAATATTCTTAACATTAAACAATTTCTTAATATTCTTAACATTAAACACCCCCCCACACACACACTTGGTACAACTGCAGTTCAAAAGGTATAAATTGCTGAAGTTTGTGGAGAGCCACTCATTTAGCTTTTAATTGAAGTAATCATAGGTTCACAGTGCCCTCTATGTGGAACTCTTCTGTTTCCTACCATCTGCACACATTGCCATCATCAGGGAAATTGGTGGTGATAAAGAAAACTGTAAGAGAAAACTTCTTCCAGAACTTTTGCCTTTGATGTTTACAAGGCCCTGTGTCTGTCACACGATCCCTCAGTTCACAGAACTTCATATTTATGTGAGGTGAAGGCCATTTTCTTGGGGAAAAGGAACAAACCCCTCTTGCCAGTCAACTTGTTAGGGTTTTGTCATTGTTTTGATGGAGTGATTTAGGCATGACTGGGGAGCAGGCTTTTCAGGAGCCACACGCACATGGATTACACAACACACAAAAAGCTTGATAGTGTCATTACCACACCTCTGTTTTTTTAAATACACTTCCTCCTGCTTTTAGGTTGGGTCCAGTTATTCATAGGGAACACAAGGAAGGCTCTGCACAAGGAAGCACTAAATCCTTTGCCTTCAAAGCACACAGACAGCAAGGAAGGTCAAGTATTACTCAGGGATTTCTCACCAGATCTTCTGATCAGATCTTTTCTTTTCTCAGTAAAATGCAGCACATCATTTTTGCATGTTCAGCTCTGGAGCTCTTGATTAAACCAGTGAAGCTAAACCACCTTCCTGAATGTTGCTAAAACAGGGAACATAAAAATCAGCATTTAAATTTTCCATTGAGCAACTAATCCCAGTTAATCCCAACAGCCCCTGAAAGTCCCTTACGGCACAGGACGGGCAGGGAGCAGCCATCTCCTGCAGCCATGGATCATGCCAACAGCTTCACAGCCAGGAATGGCACCTCCTCACCCGGGGGCACAGGGTCTGCAGTCCCTCAGCATGCCAGGAGTCCTCAACACCCCAGAAGTGGGAGACGAGCCAGGAGAGCAGCCAGCCAGAGGGAAGTTCGGGGTAGCCCCTGGCACCTTGCTTGTTTGCTCATTCTCCTCAGAGACCCCGAGTCACCCACAGCTCAAAACACCAGCACACGGGAGCAAGAGACTAATTTATCATTATTTGGAAGGAACTGCTCTAGTTTTACTCATAGGTAAGGGCAGTTGTAGATGAAAGAGCAACAAGGACAAGGACAGACCCCTGGCAGGTTTTTCTCCAGGTCTGTGCCCTGGGCAGGGCAGGCAGATAGGATCTGCAGTGCCATAAATCACCTGACGGCAAAGGGAGAAGAGAAACGGATTGTGAAATGAACTGTAAAATAAACTTCTAATGTAAACATCGCACAGGCAGGGGGTTGTTTTTCTGTCTGGGTGCCCAAGTCTGCTACAGTTTACCGGCTGACTATGCTGGGACCTTGTTTGGTGAGGTTAGTGCTGGCCCTATTGCAGGGCATGGAGGCAGCCATCCCTCTTGTTTGCCAGCAGGAGAGGAGGCTGGGGCTGCCATGAGCATCTTCTTGTCCCCTGGCAAAATTTGCTTGCTCAGGCACCAGAGCTTTGCCCACAGTAGCCATTATGCTCTGTCTGGATCCTCCTGCCCCAGAAAGACACCCTCCCAGAAGCCTGGGAGGTGTGGAACCTGCCTTGGTGGCCTGGCAACAGTGATGGGGACACCCCAAAAGGTTCCAGGCTGTATCTTTCACCAGAGCCTGGGTTTTCTGATAAGCATGTGCTCACCCAAAGCTGCCTCTCCCTGACATGTCCCTGCCCACTCCAGGGCTGCTTCTCACAGTCAGTGAGGCTTTGCTGCTTGCACCTTTTCCTGGTCTGGCCCATTGTCCCTGCCAGGAGGGCCAACACACGCCCTCAGCAAGGAAAGCAGGCCACCTCTGAAACAAACCTGACCCACTGCAGGAACATCTATATTTTCACCTGTATTTATGCATCTGGTCCAGAAGGAGTCAGACTCCGTGATCCTGAGGGGTCCCTTCCAACTCAGTGGATTCTGATTCTGTGATTGTACTACATCAATACCTCCCTGGGGTTGGGGGCACACCCTGGCTCGTGCGTCAGCACAGTGGGACAACATTACTCAATACCTGTTACACTCAAACCAGCAGAAAAGATAACAGTTTGGTACTGTACATAGAGACCTGTGCCTTAGGTAGGGAAAGACAGAAGCCTCTGTGTTTGGTTTTTTTTTTTTTTGTCTTGTTTTAAAGCCATTTTAAGTCCTTAAGGCAAGTCATAGGAGCATAAGGTTAGAAGTGACCTCAGGAGATCATCCTCCTGCTCTGAGGCAGGGCTGTGGAAAATCCAGGCAAACATTTTGCTCCCAAAAAACACCCTTAATGAGGAAAAGTCCACACCTCTAGGAAATGTGTTAATTATCTTCATAGCTAAGAGAACATAACCTAAATTTCCTGCAGATGAAACATAGTTATGTCCTCTCCTAAGTGGATATGAAGGGTGGAGGATTTTAAGTAATTTTGTTCATGAAGTAATACAAAGGTATTTTATGTCCCCTCTCAGCTTGTTCTAACAAATACCATCAGCCTTCTCCTGTTGGTCCCCATTCTCATTGCCTCTGCTCAATCTGGCTCCTCTTCTGCCTGGCTCAAACATCTGAGGGGGCCCCAGTGCCACAGCTGGACAGCAGGAGCTCACACAGCTTCTACCTCATTACTGCCCAGGACACCCTTTTTCCAGGGCCGCTGCTTGCGCCCCACTTGGCGTTTGGCAGCTGGTCTCTTTCCTCAGCCCAGCATCTTTGTCTGCTGAATGTGACCTGGCTGATTTTCCCTCCCAGCTCCTCATGCTGGCACGTGGTGGCAGTCCTCATTCTGCACGTGGGCCTTGCTGGGTGCTGGGCACCTGTCCTCCAGCTGCTGGGCTGCCTGACCCTGCGCCAGCACTCAGAGCCTGCTGCCAACTTTTGGGTCTCCAGGGCCCCACAGCCATGGCATCCAGCCAAGGCTGGGGGGGGCAGGTGGCGGGAGGACCAGGGGGACAAGTGTGGAACAAGATTAGGCTCACAGGAGGAGGATAGAAGGGACAGTTGGGAGGAGAGATAGCACACGAGTCCTACTTTTAGAAATGCACACAAGCAAGCCAACAGTTGTCGAAGTGTCTTGGTGAAAAAGCAGTTGCTGTCTCCAAATTCCTCTTCTCTGGTCAAGCATCTGTGGTTCTTCTACCCAGTGAAAGGTAGAGGGGCTTAAAACTGACAATTGGCCAAAAGGTTTGTGGGACATGGTGGAGAAATCCCCAGGATGTAGGGACTGGTCATTGTTTCCCAGCAAGAGAGTCTGCATCCTGTAATGGCCTACCCAAAATTTGGGAGTAAACTGCTTAAACGCAAAATACTTTAGCAGTTTGTCATAATTCAGGTTTCGGATAAGAGGGGTCAGAACCCCCTCTCATGTAATTCTGCTGCATCTCTTTCTTCAAACACTTCTTTTGTCAGACTCTTATCTTGTGTTTCAGGTGCCAGATTCAACCCACATCTAAGACTTCTATTACAGCTTTATCCTGATACTCTCGGCACATGGGTCATGTCTGAAACAAAGCTAGACCAAAAAGAAATGTGTGTGACCTCTGAGGGGGTGTGTGTGTGTGTACAGATGTTAGACAACTCACCTTTAGATGGTCTTTCCTCAACCATGAGCTCATCCAATCTGCCCGTATGGTAAATTTGACCTTTAAGTTAGTCTTGAAATGCTGGACATGCGCCTACAGAGGACTGTCAGTTATTGTGGAAAAGAAACAGATAAGCCTTTTGTTAGCTTATGGATGAGGTGATCAGCATGAAATGTTCCAATTCTGATAACCTTCAGTTGGGAAAGTTTGGAGATTCTTGACTCACTGAAATAGAGAGAATCAAAGTTTTTCAACTTTATTTTGCAGATTATGGCCTGGGGAAGTATTGCAGGTCACATGTGCCAGCACTGCCAGAGAGCAGACACCACTGTCAACTCTGCAGCTGGTTGTTCTGGGCTGCACCTAAACTGCACAAAGTTACTTCACAATACTCATTTCTCACAGAAAAACTTGGCATAGCATGAACAAAGAGAGACACTTTCTAAAAGAACAAGGCATTCATTTCTTTCCCATTCATTTGCCTGTAGGAGTTTGCTCTGAAGTGATGAGCTCATGTCCCTTTGAGCTGCCATACCTAGTAGGAGGTCCACAAACCATTTGTACTCTCAGCTCTACATCTCCTCACCTTAGCAGACCTATGAATATGGCCACCAGACCACACTGGCTGCAAACTTACTATTCGAAGTGAAGCAATGTTCAGGGTTTAGCCTATGTTAGGAAAGGGTGGCTGAGGCAGCTAGAGCAGCAAACTCTGTCTTCAGACTCAGTTGTAGCTTGAAGCAGCAAAACAAGGAGTGTTTCTTCCTAGTGCAGCTGGAATGGTGTGACTTGTGCTGGCAAGGAGTTCTTACCAGGTAACTGTGTTACCTGGGTTTCTTGCTTAAATAAAAGCCTCATAAAAAGTAATCATGTCCGCAATGTACGTAATTGACCCAACAAACATTTTAATAACTAGCCCTAGAAAAAGAGAGAATGTAAAAAAGCCATAGAATAAAGAAAAGAAAAAAAAATAAAATTATTTCCAAAAAAGACTCATGAGAATTAAAAGATAGGAAGATCATTGCTGACAGCAATGAAAATCACTGGTGACTTTAAATATGGATTGAAGAATGACTAAAGGGAATGAAAAAGTGGTTCAGATGCCCCCATGGCATTGTATCATTTAAAGAGTAGCACTTTATGAAACCCTTTCCACTTGTCACTTTGTTTTTCACTCCTGTGTGCTCATATCTCTTGACATTTTCTCTGCACCCAAGGAGAAGCCCCCTTGGATGCATGGTGCATGAGATCCATAAGGCGGGAGATGGCCACCCCCTTCTCCTTACATATCCTTTTGTGTGGGAAAAACCAAACCTTGAGAGTCTCCTGCTAACAGCAACATCATCTTGTCATCCCGGGGGCCCTTTCATAATAAGAGGACAAAGCATTAGGAAAAGGAAGGTGAAGACATTGTGGAAAAGCAAAGATGTCCATGTGGGAGATTTAAGAGGCTGGAAATGCAGCCACAGAGCCTCAGCCACGTCCCCCAGGACCCAGCAATTCAGGGCATTTTCTGCAGGCAACTTCTCACCTTGATGTCCTCTGGTGAAAAACCGAGTGAAATGGGCTCACCCTGAAGCACTTGCTGTGGGTGAGGAGAAGGGAAGAGAGGCTTTGCATTTGTGTTACTCCAGGGGAACTTCCCACGTGACCGCTCCTGTCCGTGTGACCTGGTTAGTGCTGGCCTTGTGGTGACAACCACCGCACCCAGACTGCAGAGCAAACACAACCCCACTGCATGTCCCCTGGACGTCCACGCCTGACCTTCCCCTCTGCTACCTCCAGCAGAGGCAGAAGTTTCAGAGAAGACACTCAAAGGTGTGGACTTAGATCCAGATCTGAAAGCCACTATAATTTTATAACTGCTCAGGCTGAGTAGACTTTTAACTTAAACTGTGGCTTTTCCATGGGAGTCTGCTAGGCTGAGTGACAGTGCATGGCAAAAAATTCTGTATAAATGAGACAGCCTCGCCATAAATTTTGACTAACAGATGCATGCAGAGGTTGATAACACAATTTGATATTGCAAATATGACTCTCCAAAGAAGTGTGAATGACAATGGGTTTAATTTAATGAGTAAAAGGATTTTTTTTTTATTGTATGTCTTTTATGAATTGCTTTATTGCTTGCTAAGCAGTGGCTTTTCTCCAGGACATTCATCTACGAATTAGTTAATGGTGTCCAAGCCTGGTTAGCCTTAAGTAAGAGAAGCCTAAAAGAGATTTAAGATAAAGTGCTGGTGAAGTATGAATTTTCTACTGAAACAACAAATCCGAGACAAACACTAGGCCAGTCATTCACAGCAAAGGCTTGGAATGGCTGGACCTCTCCCTCCTGGAGGGGATGGTGTCAGGAGCAGCTTCCTTTGCTGCTCTCCAGGGAGCACCTCTGAGGTGGTGACTCTGCCAGTGCACAGTTTTCTCCATCTTTTGCTTTGGAGGTCAGAGGTAGAGTACGCCTGTATTTCTTAACTAGCACTTTCTAACCAATGCCATTCTTTTCCAAGGTGGCTAGGAACAGCAGAAGGAACCACTGTCCATGCAGCAGGCGAATCTTCAGAGAGGTTATCAGACACCAGAGCAAGGTGCTGGCATCTGCTGCCTGTGCTCCCACCTGCTGTCTGTCCTTCCCATCCTCCCTCACTGGACCTCACTGCACCAGCCATGGGAATTTTCAGGGTTTACAGTGGCCCTCGGAGCATGAAGTAAAGCCAAAGTCTGACATTTCTGTGGTGCCAGGGTCCACAGGTGCCAGCAGCAGCTTCAATGCCCATTGCAGAGAGCACTCCTGGAAGGCTAATCCCCAGGGAAAGGCAACAGGTGGGAATTGCTCTGCGCTTCTAATTTCAGCAAAAACAAAGTTTTAAGGTATTGCCTCAAAAAGAGGGAAAATTGAGGGAAAATACTCCTGATCAGCATTATATTTGTCTTGGAAGTTGGAAATGTTTTTATGACACGTCAGGTATTTTTACAATTTTCCCCCCATTTCCCCATGTCACTCATAGGATATAGGCATCTTTAAACCTGCATGGCACAATGTAACATTAAAATAATGTTACAACAGTTAACCTCATTTAGGCCAGGTGTTCCTATTGAATTGGGACATTTTATCTCATTTTCCAGATTAAATTAGGTCCTTGGTATGTCATCAAACCATCAAAAAATAAAAGCAGAGACACTTTGTTCTAGTAAGTAAATGTTTTGACATATGCAAAACTGCTCATGTCATGAGTATGCAAAGAAAATCCAGGTGCAAAAATAAAAATTCCAAACTGGAGAGTCTGAATTTTGTCAGACAATTCCAAAGTTTCTCAAAGATTTGAACCACAGTAAAAAAAAAAAATTAAAAAGCTCACTTGGTTTTTTTGTTGTTCTAGTGGCATTTTCTATGCTTTGTACTTATGTGATAAATACATTTTCATGTTTAAAAATTCCACAAGAAGATCCAGTGGGAAAAAAAGCTCTGTGGGGTGGGTTGGGCAAACAGACATGCCATAAGACAGCGCAGAAGCTGCTGGCAGTGGGATGAATGTGTGTACCAGCAAGAACAGTATCTACTCCATCTGGCTTGGGCTCCACTTCATCCAGGAAGACTTCCTTTTGAAGGGGGAGATTCCAGTCATGATGACTCCAACCAGTAAAAGAGGTAGCCTCCCAGACTTACTTATCTCAGACTTCTTGAAAGCACCCCTAACTTCCTTGGCAGCAGTAACCAAACAAGAGCTGTAAAATACTGTTTTCCCTGGTCTGGCTGAACTCACGACTCAGCATATGTGGTGGGCAGCTCCTAAAATAGCTCTCTGTTGCCTCACCAGCCTCAGCAGCAACTTGAAAGGTCTTTCGCCTTCTGGGACAACTTGGAGAAGTTTTAAAATGTTTGGACTGATTTTGAAAGTACTGTGAAAGATAGGAGTGATCTATTCCAAGGCCGTGTGAACTGAAGGTCACAGCTAAGGCATTGCACAATAGACCCAAGCAGGCTCAGCACAAAACCTACTCAGGAGCTGATCAGCTCATCTCCATTGCTGTGGCTGCCCCTGCCTAAATTCAGGTTAAAGCTGAGTCCCTTCTACCTGGTACCTCACTAGGCCAATCAATCACAATAGTTTGTCCCAAATATCAGTGGGGCGATGCCAAGGCAGGGGGCCCGGGTCCTTCCTCGGCAGAGCCTTGTTGTAGAAGCCTTCTGAAAAAAACAAGCAGAACAGCTGTGTTTGTCAGGGGAAGCTGTAGCTGCTGCAGGACAAGTGCACTCTCACTCTGGGAAGTTTAATGCACACTTTCTCCTGGTCAAAGGCTATTTATTCTCTGTCTGGATCTTGTCATGTTTCAGGCTATCTCTAATTAGAGCAAAACCTTAACAGCTCTTGCTATGTTTAACAAGGGATACCCCCAAGCTGCTCTTTATTGCTGCAGTGCTTCAGCATAACATTCCTGTGGGCTCTGCATGGACAACATCATGGTTTGTCTCCCTGGAGTAATGAAAATCCCCTCCCTCCTGTGAGGAAAGGTTCCTCCTCCTTGAAAATATAATTTCCTCCTGAGAAACGACTCAAAAAGACCATATACATCTCTGGCTTCCCATCAGGGTGGGAGAAGAGTTTTTTTGTTGATGTGTCTCTCATTTCTGAGCACACTCTCCAGTGCCTCAGCCAGAGCCTTCAGTATAACTTTCTGCTGAGTCAGGCCGCTGGTTTTATTATCCCAAATCCCAAATGGGTGGTTTCAAGTACTCCAGGCATTTTTCAAAGACAGTCTGAAACCCAGCCAAGCCCACGGTGGGAGTGTAACCCTTCTCCGGACAGGTCTGCGGCCGGACTGGTTCTCTCCCAGGTCAGGCAAGCTCGTCTGCAGCTGCAGCATGCAGCTGCCACCCCTGGGGACAACCCCGCTCTGCCCCCAGATTCAAGTGAACTTTGTGATTTTTTAGCAGCACTAAATGATCCTCCTGGGGGTTATTTGACCACCAAAACTACACTGGCTTGGCTGAAGGGCTGAGGCCCATGTCAATATGCACTGACAGATATTAGTGGATGCAGGCTGGGGACCCCTGCCCAGCCCCAAGTGCCCCACCAGCCATTTTCACTTGCTGCTTGAAAGTCACCCCTTCCCCAGGCCCTGTGTTTACATGTCTGTCTATGACACAATAAAACAGAGCAAAGGCAAATGTGCAATGTAGAGATCCATTATGCTTTATTTACATGCGTCACCATCTCTTTTACAAACTAGATTACAATTTAAAATGGAATACACAAGGCAATATCTACTAACACCAAGTGGAGTAAGCACTGCGTCTCTACTTCATTTGGAAAGGGGCAGGTTTTGCTCCAAAACAAACTTCCTTCCAACCTCTGAGTAGTAAGGTAATATATTCCTCCAGGGCAGCATCGTTTTTCTTTGTTTTCTTTTTTTTTTATTTTTTTTTTAAATATAAAATCCTCAGTAAGACTGCAACGTGAGAGTGTCTGCTTTCAAATGAAAGTACAAGATAGCCCAAATGAAAAGTATAAACTGTTCAGCTCTTCGGTATGTAAAGACGGCCATGCACGATAAGGCTGTGGATTTAATATTCTTCCAATTTACATGGCTTGAAACAGAAACAGATAAAACAGTTTTACAGATACTGTATACATATTTTTTCCAATCATGCAACTTTTTAAAAAAAAAGTTAAACATGTGAAGCCAAATGTACAATCCATTTTTTCCAACCCATAGTTACGAAATGTATCTGGTCCCCCTTCGCGTCTGTTGGCAATTCCAAAGGTATATTGTGTACTTGAAACACTTACAGGACACCAATTGCCAAGCAATGATATAATTTTGGAGAAATACATGACCTAAAAGGTAACTTTTTTAAGCAGTGGCACAAAAATTTCTGGAGTTAAGCAGTGTTTAACTATCCGATTATTCTTAAGAGAAAATTTCTTTTTAAAAAATCATTAAATCAAGCCCCAACCTGTGACTAGAAATTGCATAAATAACACCTTTTTAGACCTTTTGTTTAGACCAAGTGTTCAAAAGATAACCATGTAATTGTGACCTTGACCTCCATCTGTTTTACATGATTTCACAAGGAAAATTTCTAGACATAAACATGTTCAAAGACTCAAAGGCCAAATTTTCAAAAAATAGATTCCCCAAACTAGCTATTCAAGGCTTAATTTTGACACCTAATTAACTGGCCCTTTAGATTCAGGGAGATTTATTTAGCACCTCTGGAGTAAAGGGCCTTTGCTGGGCACCTCAGCAGGTGGAGAGGGTGATGACCTTCCCCTGGGCCTGGGGGAACCTGTCACCTTCCCCTTCCTTCAAGAAGCCATGAGGGCAGAGCAGCTTGTCCCCTGTGACCACGCTGGAGTCCCCGATGTTTGGTGCCTGACACCAGGCACTTCTGCTTGAAAATTTTGGCCCCAAAATTGAGCAATAGAAACCAAACCAAACTGAAGAGGCTGGTCAAGTCCATCCCTCTTCAGTAAGCGCTGGGATGTTCTTCAAAGCAGGGGCCCAAGCTGTCTCAGCCACGACAATGGAAATGCTCCCCTTGACATTGCTGGGAGGCAGGTTAAGCCTTTCAGCCACTAATGCTTTTATTATTTCTCTTAAAAAAAACCTTCTCTGCCATTGATGGGCTGTCTCTAAATCAAGTGTTTTTTCTCCATTTTCTGAACAGAGCAGGCCATAGTTTTGTCTCTCATTTCTGCCAGTGGAAAGCAGTTCCTCTGAATCCAAGCAGGCTAAGTTGCTGGAACAGAGCAGAATTTGCAGCCATTTCATTTAAGCTTTCAACAGGCCTTCCCTTGCCTTTGACAAGAACTGAATCTGTACCAAGAAAAAAAAAATTATGGGGTTTGGTCACTTTGGCCATACCATCGAGGCAGGCTTTACTGATCCGTCAGTGACAGTGGGTCTTTGGGCAGCACCATGGGTCTCACTGGAGGCTCATCTGTGTAGGGACCAAAAGCTGCACCTCAGCACGGGGAGGCACCGAGTGAGCTCTGCTGACAGCCAAAACGTAGGGCTGGGGCACAAGTCCAGCCACAGGGCAGCAGCTGCAGAGAAGTCTCAGCAAAAGAAATACCAGAGGCAAGTCTCAGCATACACTCACATTTAGGGGTGTACCAGGAAGCTAAGAGCTAATGGCACACGCTCAGGGGAGGCCAGTGATGAACTCTTGACCAATTTCAGTAAAAGGCGCCTGCAACTGGACTTGGGTAAGCAGGGTGCCCAGCTGAGCCACACAAGCATCCTGGGAAGCAGGCTTCTGACAGACATGGGCAATGTGCACCAGCCAGCTCCAATGAACGCAATAAACTAGGCCACATGCTAACAAATAGAACTCCTCACTGTAAAAAGAAAAGAGAAGTTTTTTTAAAAGGCAAATGATAAACCCTTGGCTGCTTGAAAGAGTTGATATGCTACAGGGCTACACTAACCACAACTGCACAGAGCCTACACAGTCATAACTGGGAGGAGAAACCAAGAGGTGAATCTTTATGAGAGAACAGCATGGGGGCTACGGTACAAAACCAAAACTTCCATCACACTAGGAGCTGTTGTTTCACCAAAATCACCTCAGGGACCTGGAAAGTAAGGAGTGAGGAAGGGCCCACGAATGCGTGTGAGTGTTGGTGCATGACTGCGCATGTGCGGTGGCAGTGGCGAGAGGGAGTCACTCCACATTGCATGGGACACGGGTCGGTGGGGACTCATGCACTGAGACTCTGGGTTAAAATGCTAGTTTTGTTCTCCTAACATCCATGCATAATGATCCATTTCTGTACATAATAAAATATATTTATATATTTATATGCATAATGCTTTTATGCAAAGGAAAAGAAAACTTCATATAACGCTTTGGAGAATTATGTATACACTGTCCTATTCAGAATCTCTTCATACCAAGTTCCTATGTACCACTGGTGTTTTCCCCTCTTTTTATGTATCCCCCCCCCACCAAGATACTAATAAAAAGTAATCAAACTTTCCAGATTACAGAGAGGATCTATACAGCACCATACCTTTTATTCATTATTATTATTATTATTATTCATTTTACAAAAGAAAATCTTAGAAGCAAAATATATAAAACTGCCTTGTCTTTCAGTGTCATTTATCCTGCTACAATCTACGCTCATATGAAAAGCCATTTGTATGATACTGTGCCATTCCCACTCCTGCTTCTTCTGCCACAATGGGTTATACATAATGAGAAGGAAAAAATAATCAAGGATATGTCCAAAACAACAACAACAAAAATAAACAGGATCACTAATGCCATAACACACCCTGCAGTGATCGGTGCCTCAGCTCTTGGCACTGTCACTGCAAGTCACCTGCCAATGCCCAGCCACTAGGTTTCCTTTAATTTTTGTGTTTTCAAACACATCTCTACAGGTGACTACGTCCACCTTGTGTGGCAGTTCAGCCCACAACTCCTCACCAGCTCACCACAGCAGTGAGGGCAGCTTTGCAAACGTAAGGCAGGAGGGGAGCCTGCTCCAGGGGGCAGGAAAGGGGCTCCTGCCTCGGTGCATGAGAGGGCAATGGCACCCGCTGTCAGTCCATCCTCATGAGCCAAGAGGCAAACTCGCCAGCTTCCCTTGTTTTGCAACCAACTCTGGGTTGACCCTCATGGAAAACAGGGGTGTACCATTAAACTTGAGGAAAGAAAATAAAGAAACAAACCAACCAACCCAACAAGCAAACAGGCCAACCCAACAAATAAACAGGCCACGCACATGCCCTCTCTGGAATCCAGCTGGTTGACAGGACTAACAAACACTGTATCTTCAGAAAACCCTGACACCTGAGCAGTGTTGGGCTACGGTCATTTCCATGCATGTGCACAGTGCCTCAGATTCCCCAGGGAGAGAAAGCAAAAAATGGTTAAAAATCTACGAAATCAAACTGGAGGCTGTAGGGGGGAGGGTGGGCAGATAGGGAAAACCTCCAAAAAGAAAAGCCAACTTAAAACATCCCATAAACCATTAATATATTGAAACACCACATACTCATTGACAAGTAACTAGTGTAAAGGCTACACAGTGTGCTCTCAACAGGATGGTGCTGAACATTGTCTCCACAGCAGGTGCTTGGCCATCCCAGAAAAGGAAGATTTTGCATACTTCAGAACAAGTTCCATTTTCAACAAAAAAAGAAAAAAAAAAAAAGAAAAAGAGGGGGAAAAAAGTGGGTTCTTCACTCCAGTAAGGGGCCTATTAACAGTCTGCTTCGTTAGGAAAATAATGCAGGGTTCACAAAGGTCATAAGCTGTAAACAGTATCACTGTCCACTTGCTGACAGCAGATTTGGCAAAGGGTTCTCTCTCTACATCTCGTGTCAGTTTGAGGGCCTGGAGAACAAAAAGAAAAAGAAGAAAAGACAGTGAGATTACTGCATGTAGAAAAAAACCCCAACACAACAAAAAAGGCAACCAAGCAAACCTCTAAACAAAACAACAGCTTACACTGAGGAGCACTCAGGTATGTTTGCACCCAGGAGCTTCAAATGTATAGCAAGGAATAAGATGACCCTGCCTGAAAATACTTTTCCCTTGCCAAGGTTCATGTGCTTCTTTGATGGCTTAGCTGCTCCCAAACAGGACAGAAAAAACCCTCTCTCAGATGAAAAATGATGGTCAAGTCTGATTTACAGAAACCCAGTGCACCATCTATCTGTTAAGTGTATTTTCAGGTACAAGCAATGAAGGATCTTCCACCTTTTCTCCATTTTTCACTATCACCTTTTCTCAGCATCACCACAAAGCTGAATAAATCTTCTGTAAGTGTTTGACATCCACCACCACCCTTGAAGGACAGATGAAGAGGATGCTTAAAACAAACAGTAAGAAGCCATGAATTTCATTGTGGACTTTGGAGTTTTCCATTTTCCTGCTCAAACAGCACACCAGAAACAGACGGTCCAGCTGGCTTTAAAAACTGGGTTAGGGTCTATCGTACTCTCTAGCCAAGAAACTTCTCTGTGGAGAGAGAAGTATGGGGAAGACACCTTGGATACAGCATGGAGATGATCATTAAGAAACATGGTAAATAGGTAAAATACTAAAAACAGATGAACTTTTCAACCAAGGGGGCCAAGGGAACAGAGTTTTAAAGGTACTCAGTTGGCTTAGAGATATAGGCAGGCACAACATAGGGTTTTGGAAAGTGTGTACATTTAAACATTTCCATGAAACCCTCTCACATTTTCAGAAAGTTCACTTGGTAGACATCTGTGGGGCATGTAGCTTCTGGCTCTGAAATGGCTCCTGAAAACAGGATTTAGTCCCCTCACACTACTTACTGCCTTTTGAGGATTCTCCCCAGGACGAAAGATTGATGATTTTTTATACAGTCCAAGAACAAGGGGACACTGGCTGAAACCAAAAAGCCATTGAGGTGATTACAGGAATGTCTTTACTTTCAAAAGATTCTGCTAGCAGGCACCCTCATGAAAAATGGTGGATTTAGTGGAACTGCTGGTTTAACCAGGACGGGCGTCTCCTGCAAGGAGGATCACTCAAACTGTCTCCTGTCTAAGGTGCCAGGCACTGATCCTATGATAACAATTTATTAAAATGACCTATTCTGATAATGCTAAATGATTGATGGAAATTTAATCATTTTGTCTCATGGTTATTAGAGCAACAGCATGACAGCTGCTCCCTGCACCATTAGGGGAGAACTACATTCAGCACAGCTTAGGGAGCAGACAGATTGTGCATTTCACCCAAACAAAATTTGGCTTTAGCCTTAATTATGTGGAGGGTTTTGGGGTAGACTGTTTTGTGAATAAAGAGATTTCCGACTGGATCAACATATTGATTTCTTTATTCTCAAAGGGCAAATTAACGCTGGCCGTTCGTTAATGTGACTGCCTGGCAATGACTCCATTTGGTGTGCCCCGATGGCCGTAACAAGGTCAGCAGAAGACACCCAGGCAGGCCTGGCAGCCCCCAGTAAAACCTGGCTAGTGGCTCGTAAGCAGCTCAAACAAGTGCAAGCCCATTTCTCTACTTCTTAAAGCCTGAGCACCAAAGAGGGCTGGAAATGAGTGACTTCCCAAAGCACAACATCCTCTGAAGGCAAGGCTCGGGTCCCAAATGCCACAGCCCAGCAAGTCAGCTCCCTCTCAGGAAGCTGCCAGTTATGTTGAGCATGGACTTAACCGTGGCACATGTGAGAAGTCTTGCTGACTTGGAATAAAGTTATTGATTAAAAGTAAAAGAGTACAGAAATTCCCAATAAAGCACCACAGTATTGCTTAATGTTTAAATTAAAATTCTATGTGAAGTATTATACTATGAAACCAAGTGATGAGAAAAAAACTGGAGGATGATTTAAGTTGAGCATCTTTTGTGGATGTGGCACTGCCAAATATTTTTTCTTGTGGGACCTGTACTGACAGTGCCAACATTTTGGAGACAGATGTACAGCTGAGGTGTGCATCACATAGCAGAACCAAACTACGTTCCATTTTCACAGCTCCACTTACATGGACTTTGCAAATGGATTAAAAATGAAAAGAGCGAGATCAAAGTCTTAACCTGCCTGCCTTCAAGTTACCCTATTAAAGTCTGTAACAGACTCACACAGTCTTGCTTTCTGTCTCACCACAAAAAGCCTATTTACCCCGAGTTAGCAGCCTGCTACCCCACAGCAATGAAAACTGTATCAAGTTTTCAACTTGAAACAAGTGCTCCAGTTACATCTTCATTTTGTCACAGAATCATAGAATGGTTTGGACTGGCAGGGACCTTATAGATTGTCTAGTCCAATCCCCCTGAAGTGAGCAAGAACATCTTCAACAAGATCAGGTTGCTCAGAGCGCCAGCCGACCTGG
The DNA here is from genome assembly GCA_013397155.1 of Irena cyanogastra. Lineage (NCBI taxonomy): Eukaryota > Metazoa > Chordata > Aves > Passeriformes > Irenidae > Irena > Irena cyanogastra. Next base: position 152,486 of record VWZV01007400.1, on the reverse strand, counting down.
CCTTGAGCAGTTGCAGGGATGGGTCATCCACCACCTCACTGGGCAACTTATTGTGGTGTTTTACCACCCTCATTGTAAAAACATTTTTCATATATTTTATCTAAATCTACCCTCTTCTGGTTTAAAACCATTACCCTTGTCCTATTGCAACAGGCCCTGCTAAAAGCTTTGCAAACAGTCATGCAGAAGATGAGATGCCCCTTTCTTCTGTTCTATTTTCTGCCCTCCCAACCCCTACCGTGCTACTGACCAGTTACAAACACTACTCTCATTTTACTCTGTGGCCAAGCTGACTGGTTCTGGTTTCCCTCCAGCAACAACATTTCTTCACCTCTGTCTCACATCACTCCACCACTTAACTGGACTCCCAAGCCCCATGCCAGCTCGTGCACCATCAGAGCAGCTCTGAAGAATCATTTGCCACTTGCTGCTTTCTCCCTTTGATTCCCAGAGGTGCCAATTATGAAGCACTGGAAATTTCTTCAGAACAGAAAGGTGACGCGGCGATGCTCCCCAGAGCGGGGCATAGATAACATGCCCTGGTTTATCAGTGATCCAACACAGCCACCAGCACATAAAGTTTTCTGTTGGAAGAAAAGCTGTGTGCTCCTTTACACAATTAGGATATGAGAATCTGTACTGCCAACACACAGCTCCTCTGTATGGCAGCCTAACATGGATCTCCTGATTTGGCTGGAAGGCTTGTGGAGTGGATCTCATCTTGGAAAATATCACCCTTTAGAGGTCTATAAAACAAGTGTTCTCCCTGGGTACCACTTTGCAACAACTCTCCAGGGACAGGAAATCCCAGTAACTACTTTTACTGTCTAGACACTTTGGATGCAAACATTTTCAAGGAAACTTGTGTCCTTTAGCGACAGATGTGCATTTGTTCTGGTGCCTCTGCCCTTCGATTTGTCATCGCCTCTAGCAACAGAGCTTCTACTCCAAAGTGGGGGTAGGCTCAAAAAACAAGACCTGATTATGTGTGGTTACAAGTTAATATTCTGCCTGAGGTTTCACAGCTAAAGACTGAAAAATACACAGGATTTGCTTAAAAACAAGTAAGGAAGATAACTACTGCGGATAACTACTATGTCAAAACTGCAGCATGAGATTTATATTTCAAGTACAATAAAAATTGGAAATCCCAATGCCACAGCAGGTATGCCACAGTGACACCCTACAGGCTTAGCACACACTGCACTAGGATGCCACAGGATGGCCCTGTCCTGAGGGACAACACTGAGGTCAGGGGACAAAGCCCCAGGACAAAAAAAAAAGTTGGCAACTTAATGTGGCTTTATTTCCTGAACTTTCACGCATGTTGCAACTTCACTTCTTCTCTTTAAATTCTGCTCATAAAAATAGATTTTTCCCAGCTCAGAACTGGGGGCAGAGATTAAGAGTTGAAGGATGGAAAGAGGAAGAATGCCAGCACAGAACCAGGATTTATGTGAGCTAAAATGTTGTGGTGCTTGTAGCTGCATAAGCACATAAGGCACAAAAGTGTCTCTTTTCCTTCTGTTGCTGCTCTTCTTCCAAGGAACACTGCAAACCATAGGAGACAACCAAGTATTTTGGAAGTAAATGTAACTTAAGACAGCAGATCATTCTCTCATCCTGTACCAGTGCCCTGGGAAAGAAGGCCAGAACTGTAGTGAGCTGCCACAACTATTTATAAGCAGGTTATTCTGATATCCCACTGCTCTACAGCACCATATAAAAGTCCAGGCTGGAAGGGATCAGCATCATCTGGTCCAACTTTCTGTTAAAGGCAGGGCCTTAGGTAAGATTATTCAGTATCCTGTCACGTATGGAGTATTTCCAGCACAGGAGAATCCACTGCTCCTCTGGGCCATTCATATTACCCAGAAAGGTGGGTAAACTCCCATCTGCCCATTTTACAGTTGAGAAGGAAACTCTGAGCCCAAGCACTGTTGATACACAACAGCTGTTGAGAACCATCACATCTGGCTGGGTTTAATCCTCTGCCCCGGCTAACACAGGAGAGCTTAGATACAGGACAACTTCTCTCCATAAGGTCATCAGGTTTCTTACTTGACAACTTTTGGTCAATTTTATCCCCTGCATTTTGTTCAGGAGCCCAAGGAGCGGGATGGAAATCCTGCCAGTTATGGGTGACATTGCCAATGACTGAGAGACATCAGCCTGGGTGTTCAACACTGCCCTTTTAAGGCAGGATGCTGTTGGACTAGAGGAAGAAGGCAAAAAATACTTAGAAAAATACATCTTTTTTTAGGGGTAAAGCCCATCAGCTGGAATAACTGTGCTTTCTTTAGGCACTTGGGAGCACTGGGAAGGAGATGTCTACTGTGGATCACAAAAAGATGTGTAACTACTCCACCTGTGCAAGACCAGAGAAGGATTTTGCTTGCATTTTTGAATCTGAAGAAAAAGAGTTACGTTTTAGAGTGAGAGGTACCTGCATGGCTAGAGACGTCATGAATTATGGGTTTATAGTGCTATGGAAACATGCTATGTACCCGTTATTCTGAATGTGCTCATAGACAGCTTCTTTTTCTTTGCCAGGTACCAAGCCTTTTTCAAAAGGATCTTCCCTGGTATGGAATCTTCTTGTTTTCCTCTGTGATGAGTTGAAAATGATAGGCAAATACCATGTTGATAAAAGGCAGGACATCTTCTATCATAACTTACTAGCGGCAGAAAAGCCAAAAGAGAAAATGTCCTACCTCAAACCCGGATTTTATCAACATTTGTATGTAGATAAAAGCCAGGAGATGTAGGCAGTGCAAGGAAAAAAAACAACAGGCAAGACATTCAGCTCAGCTGTAGAAGTGCATAAGCACAAGCCATTCTCCACAGCATCATCTGGGAAAAGTGGCCTTTTTCCTGGAGTAATGGCAGACAGCCATGGCTGCACAGCAGCTTCCGCTAGCTGAGCTGCGTCCCCATCCGATTCCTGCTCAGCAGATGTCCCCTCTGCCAGACTCCAATAACTGCCACCCTGTACAGCAATCTGAGAGGAAAAGCTGATTAAACAGCTCCGACAGACTGGACCAGAGCAGGGCATTCCCACCACCCAGCCACAGGTACCTGATTTAACAGAGTCGGTGTCCCCACATACCATGAGGGGCTTGATCGGGGACAGTGCTGATGGGAACATCCTGCTGGAGATCCTTCACCATTGGCACCAGGAGCCCAGGGTGGCTCCTTCCTTCATCCCCCTTCCCCAGGCCAGGACAGAAAGGCTGCTATACTACTCAAACATGCACTCCCACTGCCCACACTGTACCTGGGCTTTTTGGCTGTCATCAACACAAGACTTAAACCTCTCCAGCTGTCAGTTCATCACCTGGGCTGAGTGCCCAATTGCTATGAAAAAAAGATCCCGACCTTTCCTCAGCTGCATGACGCTATGTTTCTAAAAAGGGGCTCTTATTACGCACTTCTTCAAGAAAATATGCCTTCATGGGGGCTATTTAAAAGTCTGGCTCAAAGGAAGGAATGAACAAAGAAAAGCCACCTGTAACCAGCCAAGTTATCAGGCAAACCACATATCGAGGGACCAACACTGATCTGCAGCTCTAAACAATCATTATGGCTCATTCACATGAGACAGACGATTTGCAAAGACTCATTCTGTAACAAAACCTGTGCACTGCTGATCCAAGGAGGAAAGCACTGGGGAGACCAGTTGATGCGGGCTGTTCTAAAAATATCAGTTTATGCTGTCATCTGGTGAGAGTATGTCATCCTGTAATCTTAGCATCTGCAGGGACAGCAAGTTTCTGCCTAATTATTGCTGCTGAATCACATGACAAAGCATGAGGTTCTAAAAAATACATCTATATAAAACACCAACAGAAGAACACCCAAACCACAGAATAAGACTGCTGTCCTGGCTTCAGCTGCTTTATGCTCACAACACAAGCCTGTGGAGCCAATCCTGGTTTTTACAGATTTTTTCCCTGGCTTAATAAAACCCCAAACAATAAACCCAGATTAAAAACATTCCAGAACAAAAAAGCCCTACTCTCAGAAGGAGTGAGCAATTCCTTGTATTTGTGTGTCAGCTCCTGTTGTCTTCACACAGCAAAAGTCACAACATCCCTGCAAGCCCAGGACTGGCCTCTGTATGCAAGGGGCTTTGATCAGCTTCAGTGGGACCTCATGGGGGCAGTCCCAATGGGGTTTGGCCCAATCTCCCCTCTCCTCCACCCCAGCAGCCAAGAGCACAGAGTTTTGTTCCTATGCCACTGATGTGTCCCCTAGCCACTGAAGAGACTGCTCAGGGCAGGCTTTCCTTGGAGTTGAAGGGATCCCTGTTCCCCACAAAATACATTTTCTACATAGATATTTTTGTTCAAAGACTAAACTTGGCATGTGTGGAGTTCAGCTAGTCAAAAAACCACCTTTCAAAACTTGGGCTGGCAGAAACAACATTTAAATGTTACAAGTGCCACCATCTTAACCACTAGCCTACTAGAAATGGAGCAGAAGAATGTGCTGCTGTTGAATTTCCTTTAGACCTTTTACAGGCAGGCAGCCTCACCTTAGCTCTGTGTAAGAAACCTGTCAGTCCTATCCCTAAGACCTCATTTTTGAAAATAAGAGAGAAGGAGATGCAGCTGTGGTCCTGAGGCAGTCACATGTTGTCTGGTAAGAGGTAATTCAGGTTTCATGGGCAGAAGTTTTCTGGCAGAAAACAAAAATCATCTTCCTTGTGGCAAACTGTACAGAACTCTCTGATTCAAAACGCCATCCAAATGGAGATCTTAGACTACCTATCTTCACTTTTAAGATGGTGCTGTAAACATGAAGCTATCCTCAGATCAATTTGTCTTAGGTATGAATTGTACACAGAAACAGGCTGAATACCAATTAACAAAGTGGCAAGTAGTCCAAGCTGATATGGACTAATGAAAGACTAACAGACATTTGGTTAGGTTTCCTAATATTTTTTTTTCACCAGCGATGTTAATCATCAAGTGTGAACATTACATGATGTTGCTATTTGCAGCTTGTGTATTCTGCAATAAGATGTGGGACCTAGATGATACTAGTGGAAAATGGGTGACTTTAACAGATCTGTCGAGTATTTTACATGTAATTTGCAAGTAAGTCAATGTGAGTCCAGCACAGCTCTGTTACAGAGCCCAGAACCCTGATAAATGACACATTTAAATCTCTTTCAGAAGATGTAGGTTAGATGAGTTTTTCAGACTATGACACCAACTCAAGAAGTTCCTGCCCTGCTCGCGCTGAGCCTTTCTCCACCCCATGCCCAACTCTGCCAGCATTGCTGCCTACATGATGCCATTGTAAACTGGATCACTGAAACAATCCAGGTAAAAGCAACTTCTTGGATGGGTTTTGGTGCTGGAGAAGATGTTTGACCATGCAGTAAATTCTCACCAGCTCCTGACCTTCCAGGCAGCAGCACACATCCTGAATAGTCTCCCTTGATGCTCTGTCTTGGGATTATTCTTTGGCAAAAGCCAAGTCCCTTTGAACTTGCCAGGTGAGACAGACCCTAGAGCAAAGTGCAGAGATGTGGGAATCCCAGACTAAGAGGAGGACCTATTAATTTCAAAATAAGAGGTATTCTAGAGACAGGTGAGGGAATGGTGATGTCTATTTATTGCTAAACCCACTGAAATACCAAGGTGATGATTATCTGAGTGGGTGGAGGGCATTATCCAGTCCTTTTGCAAAGCAGGTAGACAGAGAGGAACAGAGGCCCCAGACAGTGTAAGAGGAAAAAAAATATGGCTGAGTGAATAAAGCAAGAAAAAAAAATTATTTTCTCTATTCCTTCTTGTAAGAGGAAAAAAAAAACAAACCAAACCCAAATTCATTTATATGCCTCAATGAAGGCCCTCTGAAAGGCTGGGCCTGGACAGCCTCATGGGCACAGGTTGGTGGGATTGGGCAGGGTTCTTTGCAGAGACCAGGCTTGTGTGCAGCAAACATGCACAGCCACTAAACCTGCAACAGTGGCACCTCCTGCAGGGTTTTTTAATTTCCCTATGAAGAAACTGTAGTTGATTTTCTTCCAAAATAAACCTCCCTCTATACCTAAGTATGTTTAAATTAAATACCTGTGTATTTGCCTTCTTTCTTTTCCTCCTGAAAACTGACTCCAATGTCTCTCTTATTTTTAACAGGAAACACAGGACTCGCTATTCCCAGGTATGCCAGTAATCCACTGTAACTGCTTTTGCCTGCCTGCAAAACACATCTGGCTACCCTTGTGAAATGGATTTAGCATAAGCAATTGCCAGGCTGTTCGGCCAAAAACGTTCCCCAGTCTTTGGGTTTGTAAAGATTTCTTACTGGGGTCATGAACATTGGTGAGAGAAGATTTTAATTCAGGGATCCCTACTGCTGCAGTGGAGAAGTAACCAAGAAAAGCAATCCAGAACAATTGCATCTGATGTCATGCGAGAAGCCCCTATCAAAACACGAGATGTTCACAGGGAGGCAAACTCTCAAACAGCGCTGCTTAACAGATGAGGAAGGGTGCATGATGAACCAGCTCAGCAGAAATCATCTGCACTTGCATCTGATACCAGAGGCACCCCGCAACAGCCGGTCCACTTGTCAGGGAGAGGAAGAGAGGCTTCCACAGATGACTGGACAGTAATCTGCCGAGGAGAGCTGTCTCGTTAATAAATCTGTCCCCTGCAATGAGACTCCACTCACACAGATGTGTCAGTTCCTTTATTCAGAGGGAGCAGCCTGAAAAAGATCATGGCAGCTATGCTTTCCATGGATGCCAGAGGCCGGGGTGAAGAGGCAGCAGGGAGCATCAGTGAGGAGGTAGGGTGTTGTGTCTCCTCCACACTGCCCACACAAGTGCCCCTGTGGTGGCTGCTACCTACACGCAGCACACAAAGCTATGGAAGCAGGAGGCTGCCCTATTTGCCTGTGTCAAGCAAAAGCATCAATAACATCTATTCTTCAGGCCCCATTTGACAGATTGTACTGCTGGATGTTGCACAGCAATAAAGTCCTTACAGTCTTTTTTTTTTTACATTGTGCAAAGAAGGTTTTTAAATCCAAGCAGCTCATGCACCTGAAGGAAGAGAGAACTGGTCAGCAAGCATGACCTGATGCAAACTTTTGCTTCCTCAACCTTGAATCAATTCTCTTTTTTCCCCCTTTTCTTTTCCTAAATTCCCCAGTACTGGAACTGAAGAAACCCCAAAATTCATCTGTGGTCCTGGCATTGCCAAGTTGCTGCCTTGCTCAGGGTCTGTGGGACAGTGTCCTCTACAGCCCTTCTCCACAGCCTATCTCCTGGCTGTGCACTGCAACGCTTTTGCTAAGAGTGAGAAGATGTGCAAGAACCAGAGGAAATCCTTGCACTGACAGAGAAAGGGCTGTGCACACCAACAACTCCATCAGAGCACGGCAGCTTTGCAGATCGACCGAAAGGAGGCTGCCTGGGCAGCCTTGCTCTCCCTCACAGAGAGCAGATCACAGCACATCTCCTGAGGTGCTCCGTACACATAGGAAACAGGAAAACATTCTCCAGCAACCACTGCTGCTCACCTACCACAAAGCTTCCCCTTGAACATCTAACTGTGAAACAGTGAATGAAAATACAATTAAAGATGAAAGGGGCAAATTATGCACTGTAAAGTCAAAGGACACTGACTCCTTCTTTCTGTCCTTCACCTGGAAAATAAGAAGGCTGGAAGTTAGCTGTAAACTGAATGAATGCCTCATTTAACCTTACCACTGAGATGCTCTACATATTATTCTGAAGTTAACAGAACACTTTCAATAATTTATAGCTAATCTTTTCTCATACTACATTTTGAAATTTACTTCCTTATGCTAACAAATAAACAAAGGCGAAAGGGCACTTTGTGTGGCACCTGCCCTATGAGTCAGGGAATATGTATGTGTGAGCAGGCAGAGGTATGGGCAGGATCCTGCAGAATCACAAAAGAATGACAGAAACAGTGATTACAAGTCCTCAGCTGTGGAAAATAAGCAACGAAAAAAACCATATCAATCTTGAAAAAAATTAATCTGAAGAAGCTAACATTTCAAAAACACCTATGTCAGAATCCAAATCTACAGATATTCTCTTGAAGGAGTACAAAAGAAAAAGATATCTTCCCCATTCAGAGGTGGGGGGAGGAGGACAACAGTTGTTGCAGACTTAAAACACTAAGTAGGCCAGGACATTCCTGAGACCAGGATCCCACCAATATATAATTCCTCCATTTGATACCTTTTTTTGGCCAAGAAATACAATTTTACAAGAAATACAAAGCAAACCCAAACAACTTTGCTAGTGCTGCTATGCCACAGCAGCAGCACAACTCTGATTCTGTCCAGATCTGTCCCACACACCTGATCCCAAGTGAGTGCTCTGATCTTGCAAAGACACTCTTCCTCCTCCCCTGCAGCAACACTGCTCCACTGACTGCAGAGCCCCTCGCCCCATCCCTGTATAACACAGCTTGGCTACATGTGGCATCGGCTGCAAGAGGGAATCCGTCTGTTGCGACTTCAAAGACGACAAGTTAGAGCTCTGTGATTCCTAAAAACCACAAATATTCCACCTTGGTTTGCCTGATTTGTCATTAACATTTCTCATGCCTAAATTAAGAAGGGCGCTGAACAGCAGATGCGTGCCGACAGTGTTGCATTCAAGCAGCTTTTATAGCTTAGCCTCGTTTCCCTCCACACCTCCACGTTTCTTGGTTGTGCCTGTTGCATACCAACACACAGCAAGCCATCACAAGCCAAATTACTATTATTAGTGTGCACTAACTATTAAGGGTTTGGTGCAAACTCCAATAATACTAAGGAACCAATTATTTTACCACATCTATGGGGCACTGACCTGTTTGCCCATTTTCCCTGTTCTGAAAGATCCTTCAGCCTGGTACCCAACTCTGTGATGAAGCCTGTTTAGCACCAGTGAAGTTCCCCACATTCAGACTGACAACGTTCTGAGCTGAGATGAGGGAATCAAAGTTAAAATCCAGCCCATCGGCATCCATGAGTTCACTGCGGATAATAGACTCCATGTCACACTCCAGGCTCCCATTGAAAATATCCAGGTCCAAGTCACTCGGGAATTTCTCATGTCCCATGACCGGGAGGTTCACGCTAGAGGAGTACAAAGAGGAGCCTGACAGCGGGTCAGAAAGTGTTTGCATAGACTGATTGACAGGTGACTGCTGATGTTTGGTGGATCCCAAGCTGCTGGAGTCACTCAAGCCTATGTTACTGATGGAATTGGACAAGGCACGGCTGCCACTAAGAGAGGAGTTGTGGGACTGGTGCTGGTGATGGGACAGGTTCTGATTGACCAGACCACCCTGGCTGGACTGTGCGGCAAACGACATCATGGGGTCGTTGCGGAGCATTATATTCCTGCGGGAATTCTGGGCAGACACAGCTGTGCTGGCTTGTGACATGAGTGGGTCAGACTGTGTCATCATGACATCGCTGTGACTAAGCGCATCAGAGGTGAGGAGATCCTGCAGCGTCTGGTTGTTGTAATGAGAAATGGAAGAGAAGGTGGCCTGCTTGTTCTCCTGAATTGTCTGCATGGGTGACTGGCGGAGGGAATTCAGGGACGACGGCCCGAACACAGCGTTGTTGAAACTACTTGATGGGGAGCCCAGCCCTGAACCTTTGGAACCATAAGGAAAACTTGAGCTTCTCTGCATTATCCCTCCTGTGGGTGACTGCTGGGAGGGAGGGAGTGTTATATTGTCCAAGAGATCATCCATGAGGTTGTCAGTCAGTCCATCATTCAAGTTCATTGTCCCAGCCATATCAGTCAACCTAGGCAACTCCACGGTACATGGTTTGTTTAGGGATGGGGACAAGCTCGATGGACTACTGTACAGCATGGGAGAAAGTGGAGCATCATCATCTTGAACATCATCGAGCTCAGTGCTTGCCAAAATTGGTGACAAGCGGCCGCTGATCGTACTGGCATTTGAATTTGTACGGGAGCGAAAATCTGTCCATGCATCCAGCTCGTCGCTGCTGCGGGAGGTGGGACTCCCTGGCCACTTGGAGAGCTGGGAAGGGCTGTCCTCACTCGTCTCCTGGGCTGTCTGCAGGGCTGCCTTTTTCTTTGCCGCCCGCCCTCTGCTCTTGGTGTACTTGTTGCTGTTGTCCATTGACACAGCGCGTCTCCGGGGCGCTTTCCCGCCTTTTCCACCATCTGGATTGATCATCCACCAAGAGCTTTTCCCGGTGCCTTCATTCTGCACCCTGACGAATCGACTGTGGAGTGACAAGTTGTGCCGGATCGAATTCTGCAGGAAAAGAACAAAGTAAAGCGTCAAGACCAGTACCCCACTTCTTTTAAAACCCAAATCTCAATCGTTAAACCAACATCCCATGATAACAGCAACAAGAATAAAATCATTGGACCGTCCCGGACATCTCCCTGAATTTCTCTGGTGCTGGATATGGGAGGGCTGGAGTGTGACTGTGGCATGGCAGCGTCCTGCTGTAAAGCAAGCCCCAAGCTTGCACTAGCTGTGCATTCCTTGTGCCTATCTCTACACCCCTAAAAGCTTCATCCTAAGAAAAGGAGAGTGACATTCCTGCTAGAAAGGAGCTAGATGTTTCTCCCTTACTTTTTACTCAGAAAAAACTATTACTATCAGTAATCTTGCCATCAGTTTCTTGAAATAAAAACTGCAAAGGCACAGCAGAAATCTGGCTGGAGGGGTAGTCACACTCATCGCAGCCTCTGCAAATGTCTTTTTAATTCTTCATGGGTACGTGTGCTGTATATTTGTTACAGTAATTCCTGAGAAAACTGCAAGTGCTGTTGCTCCTCTCCCACGGGCACTCTGTGCATGACTAAACTGTACTTTCTCTCTTGATTAGAGGCACCAGAATTATGCCCATACGGCAGTAGCTGGCCAGCTGTCCCCTTGCTATAGTATCCTCACAGTCTTCAAAACATGATGTGACACAGTATGCAACGATATCCCTGTCCCCGTAAGCTGCTGGATACAGAGCTGTATAAAGCTGCCGTACACGGCCGGATGCTCGGTGCTGTACAGGATGCTGTGAAACACGGGGCTCTCAGGGGAGCCTGCACATAGCCTGCTCTTGCATCCTACCTGCTCGCACTAGTCAGCAGCATTGAACTGCCCAAACACCACGTTGGCTCAAACCCATGATAATCACCTCAGAACCAGAAAGAGCCTGAGAAAACCAACCCACGGTACCCCCAGGGAAAAGGCACCAGATTCAAACCAAAATAACTGAGATGAAAATCCCACTCCACTCATCTTGCTGATCTTGTACTTAAAATATGGATCAAAGAAAGGAAAAGCAAATAGTGTTTGTTAGTGTGAATGCTTCCAGGTTTGGTAAACCAACATTTTTTTCCCACGGGGAAATCAAAAGATTTTTGGAGCTATCCCATATTTCTTTGAAAAACCCCTTGTGCTATTCCTCTAAGCTTGAAGAGTGTAGAGTTCTTTTTTTTTTCTTAAATTTTGGCAATTATCAGGTGTATCTATGAAAAGAATAAAATCACATTTGTCCTATCAAACACCTTTTAAAAACACCTAGTCAGCAAGACCATAACACAATCAAAGCATTCGGAACAAGTGCCATTCGTTTACAAAACACTGAAGAAACTCCAGATTTAAATGGGCAAAGAATGAATCAATCAACAAATCATTCACCAGCACCTCAATATTTGCATCCTTAGGAAAAATGGATGCTTGACATAAATAAACTGGAGATACATATAAAGAAGTAAAGCCCAGCTTTTTTTTAAAACAATTCTTTTCAGTATAAAATGCCTTTCTTTCCTCACTGTTTTGTGGTTTTTGTCAGATTGTGAAATGGAAAACATGCCTGAAGTTCTCGCACGCAGACAACAGACATGGTTGTGATTATCATTTAATGAAAAGAGAAATCATATGGACCACGCATCAAAACAGCAACTGTTATGTTTTAAACAATTTACACAAAGCAACCGATCAGACTTTGCTGACATGCTCAAGAGAAGTTTGGGTCAGTGCCTCAGCTATAAACATGTCCATTTCTGAGGGACTATCATGCCATTAAAATATGGTGGATTGAGTTGCACCATAATAATTCTTCAGTCTAAAGAGGGAAAAAGCTTTTTATTGTTTAACTGATGGCATTTTAACCATATTTTGAGTCTGGCAACAGTCTAACTTCTAATAACTAGGTACCGCTCCTTACTTTCTCAAGTTTCTCCCTGTAAAACTGACTGGAGAACTGATGGGGTTTTTTTTAAATAACCTTTCTTGATATTCCAGCTCGTACTGCATCTCTGTAGGTAGCTCTCACCCTCACTCCCTGTCCTTCCATGGACAACCACTTGTGAGAACATCTGCATAGAGATTTCTCCATGCAAAGTCCATGCCAGCCTTCAAAAGCCATAAGAACTGTATTGTACCCCACCTAAAAATGCTGGGTATAAGAATACATGGCATCATGACTCTTGCTAGTGAAAAATAAATCTTAGAGAGGAGAAACACCTGAGGTGGCATATGCAGCGTGCCATGCACAGCTTCAGATATAAAAACACTCAGCCAAAGTGCCAGCAGCTAACAGTTTTCAGCCTGTAGTAGTCTCATAAAAGAGCTTATTTCTGCTGCTGGTATCCGTATTATGAAAGTATCTGGCCTAAAATAATGAAAAATCCTAAATGGCAAAATTGTGAGACTAAGGCACCTCTCAGGATGAGGACTCCTGCATGTGTACGCACATGTATATGCACACGTGTAATTTTCTTCTTATTACATCTTTTTGCTCAGTGTCAGTTTTACACAAATAATACAAGAATGTAGTAATCCTCCTGTATTGAAAATTGGTAGTTATAAAAAATCCAAGTAGTTTGTTTTCCTTTACATCAAGCACTATGCCACTTTTAATCATTCTTCTGTTTTCCTTTGCTTTTCTTCTGCAGGAAGATTTTCTTAAGCATAATTGTGGGCTAATTTATTTTTGTGTACCCTATCTCCACCCTCTGTTCAAACACTGCCTTAAAACCCACTTCTTTCACGTTACCTCCTCCACTAACCTCTTCAGCAACAGTATCTGAGTGTTTTGGTTTCTCCTTCTGTTGGATGCCCTGCCAAATCAAATTAGGGCTGGATCCTATCATCCTTTCTCGTGCAAGTTTTGCTACAGAAGCCACCAGGATTGACAACTCATATCAGTAAAGGCTCTTGCACTGTGCTACCAGGTGGCAATCTGGATGGAAATAACTGTACTTTCTACCTGTTTTCTGAGCTGTCAAAAAATATTCCCATCTGCTTAAAAGACAGGAAGGTATACGGGGACAATTGTTGCTTGCAATTACACGCATTACTAAAATATGACCATGCAACAAACCACAAGGGAGGTGGGGAAGCAAAGAAAATACAGTTTATCATTTGAACTCACTGCTGATGACATTAATGGGGATTTGTCTTTGAATTATGTGGGAGATGAATTAGGCCATGATGATGGAAACTTAACACATTTTTCCATGCCAAAATGCAATGAGAAACTTTAAAAGATTCATAAAGGAACTTCCATCATCTGTCCTGGAGACCATATGTAGATGGGAGAGATGCTAGCCAGGCTGCAGACAGCTCAGATACCACCGATGGGTACAACATATGGACTGTACTCCAGCAGAGCAAAAAAGAAATATGATGAGCTCCTCCCTTTATTAGTGTTTCTATTTATACTGGACTTGAAGAATGTCATGCGCTCTACTGAAAGCCAGAAGATTGAGGTTCCTGCAGATAACATCTAGAGCACCATGTACTGCCCTGAGGCCAGACCAGCTGGGTTGAAGTCCCCTTTGAAAGTGGTCCTGCAAGAAGAGGGACTGTCCCTGGAGGCGTGAAAGGCTCAGGGCAGAGGAACACATGAGACTGAGACTGGGCAGAGCTGGTGTGAGCAGAGGGTGGTGCAGTGCCACAGGCCAGCAGTGCTGCTGCCCTCGCCTGGCTTAGGCTGATGGCACCAGGAGAGGGGATGAGCTGGGTTCTCAGAACAGCCAGGGCAGCAACACCAGGGCTTACACCGCTTTCCCCAAACTCGGGGACATGCTCTGAACTTCAACAAATGTTGATCCACTGCACCGTGTTTCATTCAGTTAATACTCCTTGAGGGATCCAGCTACATTTTGCTTGCCAGAAAATCACCTGAGATCAGCTAGCACGTCCTAATTACAGGAGTCTCTCTCAATATATTTTGTTAAGACTGCAAACGGGCAAGCTGACAGAGAGGACACTCAAGCATTTCCAAAGTGCCCCTATCCCTAATCTGATACAAACAACTGAATGAGTCTCCCAAGGAGGCTGGGACTGCATGTTATTTCAACACTCAGACCCGGTCAGAAAACAGCAGCAAACGCTTGAGCTTTTAAAACGGAGAAAATTTCCCCTCCCTGTGCCCATTTCAGCCTCTTCCAAGCCATGTTTACCTTGTGGAGCCTGTCCACTAACTCAGACACCAGCTGCAAGTGCTTCCACTGCAGTACAGAGTCTTTTTTGTCTGGAAGCAACATGTGGTATCAATTTATCATCCTTGACAATGCAACAAGGAATCCACTCACTTTAAAAATAAAATGAGAGTTGTGTAACTTAACTCTTAAAGGTCCCTGCTTTTTCAAAAAAAAAAAAAAGAAAAAATAGCCTGAAGATTAGCAAGATGAGGTGCAGCTGGTGGCTAATGAGTCCAAGATACACACTGGTCTGTTTTTCTTTCAGCGGTTTGTAGTGAGTAGCGAATTTGCTCTTTCAGATATGGGCTCCTAAACTGTAAAGTTAGGGCTAAAAATCAAAAGCAGTAGTTTAACTTTAAATGGGATATTAGGACATGGTGAGAGAAAAACAACCACTATATGCAGACCCATAAACGCTGCTAATGCTCACTTGGGAGAATTACACTTTATTTTATCCAGTATTAACATATATAATGTTTTTACTTCACCATATGAAGTTGTCTGGTAGCCATGCAGCAGAGAAAGGCATCAGATCTAATACCAGTCAAAAGAAGTCATGCAAATAACTCCAGCTTATCAGCTTCCAGCTGAACAGAGGAGTCTAGCTTTTCCATGGCTCTGCTTGCTCACTTCAATTTCAGTTTTCAGCTTATGTCATCTTGCTCAAAATGTTGTCACACAAATCTCGTTTGGGATGAACACCCCTTTGGTGGAAGATCATTTTCTTTAAGAAAACCCTACTCTTTTGCATTCAGTGGTTGATGGAACTGGAGTCTGATAATAATTCAGCACATTTTGCCCACCTGTCCCAACCAGTGTCTGTGCCTTCTCATGAAGTAGCTCAATTGGCTTCAACTACCAGTTTTCATAGAATCATAGAATCATGGAAGATGTTGAGTTGGAAGGGACACATCAGAATCAAGTCTAACACCCAGCCCTGCAGAGGACACCCCAAGAGTCACACCATGTGCCTGAGAGCATTGTCCGAACACTTGAACTCAGACAAGTGATGCTGTGACCACTTACCTAGCGAGCCCAACCACCCTCAGGGTGAAAAACCTTTTCCTGATATCCAGCCTAACCCTCCCCTGGCACAGCTTCATGCCATTCTCTTGGGTTTTGCCAATGGCCACCACAAAGAAGAGATCAGTGCCTGCCCCTCCTCTCACGAGGACGTTGCAGACTGCAATGAGGTCTCCCCTCAGTCTCTTTTTTCTCTAGGCTAAAGAGACCAAGTGACCTCAGTGCTCCTCACGTGGCTTCTCCTGTCAAGGTCCTTCCCCATCCTTGTGGCCCTCCTTTGGACACTCTCTAATACCTAAATGTCTTTTTTATACTGTGGTGCCTGAAACTGCACACAGGACTAAAGGGGATGCTGCATCAATGCAGAGCAGAGCAGGACAATCACACTTTACATTTCGCATATTTTACATTTTGTTTGCTTTAAAGTCCCCAAGGAGATTCAGTTGCAAGTAAACAAGAAAACAGATGCAGTGGCTAAAGTTGCCAATTGTGTGCATGTACATAGCATTTCCTGGTGAAAGGTATTTGCAAGCCTAGGGAAGTTGATCTTTAGGAAGTACAAATCTATTGGTTCCATACAGTCCCTTGTTGACTAGCTGCATAAGGCTGCAGTGCTACTCTTCCCAAAAAACTTCAAAATCCCAAAGTGGTCTCAGAACTTCTTCCTCTTTCCCATGAGTTTTTGCAAACCAGAAAAATGCATATAATCTAACCAAGTAGTGAGGGTGCTCTGCAGATACAGAAAAAGCAAGAACTAAAACATAAAGAGAGTTCTCCTACAATACCTATCTAGCCATGTTGTCCTGATATACCTCTTTTTCCATATTAAACTAAATATTATGTGTTCCAGATTGTTATATTTTCCCTAAATTACAGAAGCTGCAGGGACAAAACATTAGATACAATACACACAGAAAAAGAAATCTTTTCTGACACCCAAAGTGGTTTTGATGCCTGATCCTTGGTATCATCTGCATGTTCCCAATGCAGCTCCCAAAAATCCCACCAGTTGTTCAGCAGAAGCAGGCAGGCAGAGCACACCAGAGTCCTGCAGGGTACACCCCTTCACACCCAGCTGGCAAAGGCACCATCCTCACACTCCTGCATATGTGGGGTGACACAGGCTCAGCCCTAACCAAGCACGCCCTCCTTCAGGAAAACGGCAAAAAAAAATCCCACAGATTTAAGGAATCAGCTCCGTATCTGAAGGGTGGGTCTGTGGTCTCCCCTCCTCATCCTCTCTTCAAAGAAGTTTTCTGACCTTGGTGGTAGAAGAAGAACACCAGCAGAGGCCTCTGCTGTGATTAGCTCTGCCTGCACCTCTTCCCATTGTTCCCCACCCCAGAAGAGTACAGCCTTGAGAGATTTAAGCTCCTTGGGAGAACAGTAAGTCCAGAAAAGTTTTATCCCCTGAAATGTGCTGGCTCAGATAGGAGAGCAGTACACGGGTCTGCCTCCATCCCGCACACAGGGCACTGCGCCAAATTACAACAGGAGAAAGTGATCAGTGCAGGGAAAACAAACTCTCCCTGACACGCACGCCACGCTTCCCCCGCTGCTCTGGCCACGAGGGCAGGCAGCGAGCGACCTGCCCACCAAGGGGGTTTATGCCCTCCTCTTTAAAAAGGAAAGTATCTCAAAGCATGGACCTATGGGAATTGAGTCATGACCTGAAAGTTTTTCCTTTAAAAAAAAAAGTAAGAAAAGTAAAAAAAATTAATTCTAGTTAAAACAACCACTGCCTCGTTCTCTGCAAACAGTGATATTGCAAATTGCTACACTGACGTAAATAAAACTTAGCTGAAAATATACACTGCCTGGAAATTGCCTCAGAGCACCATGCTTCCAGTTAGCAGAAAAATCTCCAGTTATTTTACAGTCAGACATGCTCTGACCACATGAGGACTCTAATAAATAACATTTGTTTTGCTGTGAGTAGAGCATGCTGGTTGTCATTTACACTGGGTGTTGGGAAACGGGAATCAGAGTGCAAGGAAAATGCTGATACTTTAATGCAGCTGCGGAACAGGGAGGTCAGGCTCTCTAGCAACCCCTCCCAGTGTCAGGAGCCAGGTACCTCAGCACCCTTTCCTATAGGAAGTCCCCTAAAACATAAAGTGTTATCCTCTGCATGCTATGGTAATGCTTTTCCACCTCAGAATAGGATTTGGGAATCAGGAGGCAGGCACTATCACTGAGGTTGCTACGGCACCTTGTCAAGAGCCACCTTTTTCAGTCCCTTCCACCTGCTTCATACTGTGGCTGCCCAAAACTCAAAACCACAGTTGATTTAAATAAAAATATTTAACTCAATTAAGATCAAGAATTTACTGCGAGGCATTGCTCTTGTAAGGTGAAATCCCAAGGCAACTCATCACAGGTTTGACTGTGACACGAACAGAGCCAGCAGAAAAATGGGAGATGCTGCCCCTTATTGAACTTAAACCCAAGGAGTTGCATACAAAAAGGCTGCAATGGACACACAGGGCTGGGTCTCAGCATAGCCAGAGCAAACCAGTCGTAATTTCTGTTCAGGAGTGGTATCACCAGCAGATAACATCTTTATTTTCTCCTATTGTTTCTCAATGGCAAGCCCCAGCATTTCAAGTGTTTCCACTGTAGGAACTTTGGAAATAACACCATGCTTTATTTGTGGAGCTCCTTCAGCACAGCATTGCTGTATTTCTCCTTCTCGCCACAGACCCCCCAGAGAAGGGCAGGCATACACAAGTAATCAACCTGAACACGGTATGTAACAGTGGGTATGTAACCCACAAAAACAGCTACTCCTGTCAGCACAGCCCCAATACACCAGCTGCTGAAGCTACTGGAAGAGTCTTCCCAAACATCAGTGGTCACCCACTCAGACCTTAATGAAAACAATTCAATTTTACTGCAAGGTAGACTGTCACCATGAAGGCTTTGGGTTTGTATTGCTAGAAAGAAGTTCTAGGGAAAAAAAACCCCTCTGTTTTTCATTTCTTAGATGCAAAGATCCCAGTACAACTCTCACGCAGCATTGTGGAAGCCAGAGTGCTCAATTCTATTTTTACTCATTCTCAGCATATGGCTGTTACTATACATCGACTATTTAGAAACATGTATGGGCGTTCTTTCATGCCTTTATAAATAAATGTGAGTGATGCTACTACTTATAATAATTCACTAAAAATAGTAGCTTCCCATGGAAGATCACAAAAGCCTCTCTCACTGCTGAATCACCTATTATAAATCTTCATTTTTTGAAATATTTTCCAGTCATGGGTTGATTTTTTTAACACTTTCTAAGCCTATGAAATGCAACTAAACCAGCAACAACTTCCACCACATAGTGCAGGGGAAGAGTAAAATCTATCTGCGTGGAGACAGCATTCCAGGGCTCCTGGAACCCAAGCTCAAGGCTGCCCTGCACGGGGCTCTGTGAAATGCTAGCTCTGAAATGATAGATTGTTAAACACCCGGCCTGGATTAATTGGAAGTGTTGAGCTGCACACACTAAATTGTGAATCTGGCGACAGTTACAGCAAACATGTGATTGATGAGAAGAATAGACCTGATACACTGTCATCTGACTGAGTTTGATCAGGCCTGAGCAAGCCCTTCAGAAGCCAGCACAGGCACCTGAGACCTCCTCACAAGAAAGCCCACAAGCAACCTCCAAACCAGCCCCCAGCATTTCTGCTCTGTCAACTAATCTGAAAGGACCCCTCTCCTGTGCTATTTTAAGCACATAATTACTTTATTATTGAACCAGAAGATACTATCTGATTTTTTTTTTTAAAAAACAGCCTTTTAAAATATTATATGCTTCAGCTGGTAGGCTGAGTTGCCAAAGGGAATGGTCCTGCTCCACAGACTCGAGCACTGGGAGAAGCTGGGGATGCACCTAAGCATGGCTCTCAGTGGGTCTGACCCACTGACTTCTACAGGCAAAAATCCCTTGGGAGGCTCACAAAGGGCAGCTGGTGTGGGAACATGCAGCTGTGACTCCATATATCCACTGAGTTACTGAAGCACTGGTGTGGACAGGGCGTGAATTAGGAGACAAGAGATAAGTGAACAGAACAACTTGAAAAACAGGTATCTCCTTCACCACTCCAGACTGGATAGCTACCAGTAATTACCCAAATGTAATGGCAGCTGTAAAATATTAATGCCTTTTGAAAGTAGAACGTGATCGGTTTTCCTTCTGATGTGCATTCTGCTTTTGTCCTGAGAATAACACATGCGTCTGCCCTAGCCTCTCGGTTACACAGATTCCTGTATTTCCTTCTGCATTAGGGAACATACTTTAAACACTGCACTTAGGAGTATATTTGAAGAATCCTACAGACTTGCTTTCTGTATACACAAACACAGCTCATGCAGTGCCAGATACACATGGGTGGACAAAAATATCCATCTCCACACCATTTTTATAAGAACAGTAGCAAGGTGGGTTTACTCCAGCAGTCTTTCCCCAACCCATTCTTTGATCTGACTTCCACTAATACAATTGCATCAGGGCACTCAGTCCCAAAACCAGGTCTGCCCAGAAACTCGCCACCAAGGCACGTGGCATTAGTTTCCACGCTTGTGATGCCCTGGATGTAATCTCCAAGTTGACAGCACTTGATTCTTTTTTCTCTCCCTATAGAAAAAGCTTTTCTGCAGATTTAAAATCTGGGCAGTGACACCAGCCACCCTTGCGAGTCCTGGGAGAAATGGGCACCTCCACCAAACAGGCCCACCGTGCAGCCACGCCCGTTCTTGTCTGAGAGCGCCTGACCCTCTCCGCTGGTGGGAGTACATCTCATCCTCTGGCAGGCAGGTTTTGGGATGGTGACTC
The DNA here is from genome assembly GCA_013397155.1 of Irena cyanogastra. NCBI lineage: Eukaryota > Metazoa > Chordata > Aves > Passeriformes > Irenidae > Irena > Irena cyanogastra. Next base: position 132,162 of record VWZV01007400.1, on the reverse strand, counting down.
CCAGCGCCTCCCAGGGCATGGCAGCTTCAGAGAGCTCCTCCACACACAAACCAAACTCTACATCTCTGCATTCATCCCAGCCTCACCTAATCCCACTTGTGAACTGTTTTAGTTTTCATTGAACCTCACCTTACTCAGATGGCTTGCATGTTACTGGTTCTACTGGATTTTTAAAATTTATTTTCTGCCCCTGTTTACTGCAGGGGCAAAATATACCCAAGGACCTGACAAAAGGGAATATGACACCTATTACAATGCCAATGAATCAGCCCTTTGCTAGAGCAATCAGGACATTCCTGTTTCACACGTAACTGGCAGCAGCGCCATCCCATCCCAGAAACCGCACAATCCAGGTAAATGCACAAGTATGAAAGTAATTTTTTTTTTTTTTAGGCTCTTTACCTAATTTGAGAAAATAAGACCACTGTCATCGATACAATTATAATCCCAAGTGCTGAATGTTGAGCTTAAAGCTAGACTGCGTCAAAATGCTTCAGCACTGGATGCTTTGTTCAAGCCCCACCCCAACACCAGAGCCTGAATAGCAGAATGATGAGTGGAGGAGCCTTTTCATGTTCTGGATTTGAACTTGTACACGTGAGTAATCCCCCCTGAGGCCAACACTCAGGCCATGATGGGGTCCTTGTATTGCTCCATACATGCCTTTTTCAGAGGCAGGTGTGGAGCCACAGGGCAATGGGTTTTAGGAGCTTGACTGTGTCAACAAGAGTCCACACCAGGTAATACGGCAAGAATTATCTAACCTGTAGGATACAGTCTGGTTGAGCTCCAAGTGTGGGAAGGACTGCACCAGAAGAAGACACTTGCATGTGAAAGTTACGGCTTCTATAGGCAGACAAAGAAGCACAGACTCCATAAAGATGCTACAGAAAATAAAATCAAGATATTTGTTTTGCTTTCATTAGCTAGCCCAAACCAGCCTTGTCTTCCCTGCCCTTCGGGACAGGCTTTGAGCCAACTTCCCAGACACCATATTATACTCTGGAAAATTCAGTTTTGACTTGCTGAATTAAAATCTATGCATTTTGGAGTTGCAGTAGCTGTAAGGACTCTGAGATGGCCCTACAATTCCTCCAGATATATTCTCTCTCAGATAACTTTCTGTTTCTTAGAGACACTATCCCAGATCTCACATGGGTTGGGTGGACACAGGCCACATCTGGTTTTAGGGGAAAACTGATGAGTTTTATTAGTGGAACTACACTGCTTGAAGCAACAACACTCTTTTTCAACACCTACACGTTCAAGACACAGGGCAAATTTTAAAGGACAATGCCAAGAATGATGGTGCCTTTGTACATCATCTTTTTCTTATGAGACTGTTCACAGCATTCACAGCTCAAGAATACAAGGCCTCCTAAGTATGCCATGAATCATTTTCATAACCAAAGTACACAAGAAACAAGCACCTTTAAGTTGCAGTTGAATAGATGAGGGCAGAAAGAGCGAGCAATGGCAAATACTTATAGGGATATTTTCCCTCCTTCAGAAAGGACCCACTACACCAAGAACCCTGAGATGTACATACATTATGACAGGTCTGCTAATACTTTTGCAGTATGAGACAATATGCAAAATATAAAATGGGCTTTCTAGCTTTGTGCTTTTTATTTCCTTCTTCTTCCCTCCCCTCCCACCCCTCACCCTCACTGAAGTTTAGAGGAGATGGGATATCTAGAAAAAAAGAAATGAACCAGACACTTTCTGATTAAGGTTAGAAAAAGGGGAATGAAAAAAATAAAGGGATGGCAGAGTCCACACTCATCTCCAGTTTGACTTTTTTCAGAGCTAGTGGAAATTAATTCTGTTTACAAGGATCTGCTCATGCGCCTGTTGCAAAGTGAGATTCTCACCTGCAAAGGCTTTTTTGTATGTCTAAATGCATATGAACTACTTCGCGTGCTTGAACAGGAATGCCCTCAATGTGTAGGGTAAATGTGCATCAGCCTTTGCCAGACTCTGCCTTGTTGACAAGGATAAACACAAGGAGACAGACAGAAATTTCCAATTTTGTTCACAGGCAAGTTTCAAAGCTTGCAAAAGTTAATGAAAACCTTCTAGTAGTTTTGTAACAGGCTCTTTTTGAGGTGAAAATGCACAATATTAATTATTTTCAGCAGAAATGGGTTTTTGGTGCCATCCAACCACAGCTATGACATCAGCAGCCCTTCTGCAGCAGAGTGACAGCTGAGTCACTAATGCTAAAACAGGGATAAGAAAAGGAAAATGAAAAAGAAACTAGGCTACTTCCCCTGAGAAGCTAAATACAGTATTTAATGGCATATTTTTATAAGGTTAACAAATCAAACGCTTCAGCTGTGAATTGTTGCCATCATCGTAACTACAACAGGATGACCCTGAACAGCCTATCGCCGTCTATGTTTTTTCCTCCTGTGACACATAAATAAGGAGGAAGAGGCTGGGAGCAGCCCAGCCTTTCACCATACTCTGGTCTTCAGGGAGACGGGTTGTGATAGCCACACAAGGACTCGGCAGGACAAACAGCTATGCTGTCAACACAGGGGGAAGGTGGCAGGAGGGAGCAGCTGGGTACTTGTCTTTTCCTGCATCTGCAGCAGCTGCCATCTTCATCAGCTGCTGCCCCCGTGGCACTCTGCCTGCACGAGCTGGAGCAGGCAGCACTTGGGTTCTTCTTGTTTAACTCACACTGAAGAGCTGTGTCCCTCATCCCACCCCACTGTCCCTAAATGAGTGTGTCAAAAGCAATTAAAGTCAGGATGGCAAGAAACCTTAAGGCTCTGTGTACAGAGGAGTATCTTTTTACCAACACCGCAGAAGTGTTGGGCACTTTGGACTCTACGTCGCAAGCTGCATTTTAGTAAGTTGCATTTTAGTGAAGTAGCTAAGAAATATATGCATACTCCAGAAAATATCTGTTCAGCAGAAAAATAAGGACTGAAGCTGATTCTCCGCAAAATCAACTGACACGGCCTTCTATGTTAGGAGACTCTATACAGAGTCATAAGGTTTTAGAGCAAAACAGGATGAAATTTTTGCTTGCCTACCCAAGGTCATGTTTGTCAGCAATAGCCCTGGATCAGGGCTGCACCAGCAGAGCTGCTTTTGCACCTTCAGGCCCCAACAAATGGTTCCCACTGCAAGAGCCAACAATGTAATCACAAATGCAACATGATCATGGGGTGGTTCAGAACGCTGCCTCCTGATCTGATAGCCAAACACGGGAGTGCACAAGATACTGGCATGCAGGGAACTGGGCCACCTGGGCAGATAATTCCTGGCAAGATCATGTGCTAACCTTCCTTCTTGAGGACAATGCCAGGGAGTGCACGTTGGACACTGGTGGCACTGCATTTATATACTCTTTTTAGATCTCTGAGTCCTAGAGTTCAGCCAAACCCAGCCACGCTTGCCAAACACACAAAATTTCTATTTAATTAATCCCATGCATGTCTTCAGCAGACTGCCTGTTGAGTTGGCTTAAAGCACCCCATATCACAAACTCTGACTGTGTTTTTATGACTACTTTAAGCATTATTCAAGCATGATGCCAAATAGCAAATAAGTCGCTGTTCGTGCAGAATGTCTGGCTGACCTCTGTAGGACTCTTCACATGAGAAAAAGTTTGCAGGATTAGGACCAAAGCCTGGAAGCAGGGTCATCTCTTCCCTCTGCCCACACCCCCTCTCCCTTGGCTCCAGTATCCAGTACATACTGTCCTCTTCATTACTTCAACACAGTCCTTAAGGCCTTAGACCTGAATGAAGAAAATGAGCAAGCTCTATGATTCAGGGTATTTAAAAGTGGAAAAAAAGGGCAACTGTTAGGCAGAATCTGCTAGGAGGAGGAGGAGAAGGAATCGGCAGAGTGCCAAGAGACAAGAGTCCATAGTCTTCAAATTTCAAAGGCTTTCAGGATAGATGACCTCAAGATACTTTCACAAGCTGGTCTGAACGAGTCACAGTTTGGCAGTCTGCTGTTTTTTTTCTCCTCTCCTTTTTTCCACCTGGATAACTTTGGATTTTTTCACTTGGTAAAAGACAAAATAATAACTTCAAATAACTTTACTCCCCCCTAGCACTTACATGTCAATTAGCTCTGGATTGCTGCTATATACTGGGACAGTGTACATGCTTGGGAAAGCGTTCCTGGGAATTGTAGCACCATAAAATGCCTCGGTGCTTCAACTCGACCCCATCATTCTGGTACACCAGCCAGTGAACACAGAGTGCTTTCTTCTGCTGTGCCCCCCTCTGTCCCCCACTCCATCCATGGAATTAGGACATTGCTGGAAATCAGAACAACGCGATCTGCAGCCACGCATGTTCGAAACAAAACATGAAGTCCAGGATTGTACCTCAGGCTGCCTGACATTCAGCCCCCTTCAGCTGCCCAAAACCACAAATATAGTGTTTGCATGTTTAGATAACAACTATAGCAAAATGAAGACTAAAACTGTAAGCAATCTCTTTTAAAAGTAGACAGGGCAGGGAATGACTGCCAAGACGCACTGGCACCAGCTGGATGGAGCCTTATGAACATTTGACTTGTTTTACTCCCAGGTTTCCACCCCAAGTCCCAGCTGCATGGAAGTCATCTGGGGACGCAGTTGGGTTTGTTATCGAAGAACCCCAGGACCCCCATGTGTCAAATGACAATGAGCTCTGCTCTTCTGGTGAGGTATTTTTAACTTCAGGAAGTACCTAGAGAAAAGCTGGGGGATGAGTCCCATGAGCCAAGTTTTCAGGGAAGCTACTGAGAAAAAGAAGAAAAATGTCTGAGAAATGTCATGGTGTCACGCCATTGTCCTGTTAGATGGATTTTTGGACATTGCCACACATGGTGCAGCAAGGTTTCCACCCCACAGCCCAAGCACTGCAATACAGGCACTTAATGGGCTAAATCACATCAGTCCTCCAGATTTGCAGTGGTTGATAGAAACAGTCTTCTCCAGGAGCAGGAAAAATTCCAAGCATCCTACAGGACATGATCCACGCTTCTCCATGACTGTCTCCACATATAAGGGTAAAATGAAAAGCCTGGAACAGACGTCAGCAGCTCCCAGAGGCCTGACAAGCACTGGAAAGGAGAGCTTTCCAGCACCAAGAAAAGGCTGGGAGTATCACCTTCCCCTGGGTACATAGCAACAGTTGCTAGTTTTGGCAGGCAGCGAGATGCAGTGCAAGACGTGAGGGTGACATCATTTGATTATCACCTCGCTTCCCTTGGATTCAATTGGATTCCAAGACGAAATTATTTTTAGAATCACTACAGACAAAAGCCTTGAAAACTAATTTATTACAGATTTGGGTAGAGGAGGCTGGGGACTATATTAATAGCAGACAAAGCCTTAAAAAGGCCCAAGTATTTGGAACACAAAACCACAGCAGGAATAGTGTGTACATATTAACAGCAAAGGTAATTAACCTTCTGAAAAACACACTTTAAGGTGTGGTGGATTCTCCATTGCCTTAAGTTTTTTTATATAAGGCTGGATATTCTTCCAAAAGGTGGGATGAAGCTGAAACTGAATTTGGGATTTGTAGTTAAAAGATCTGAGTGACCTCTGATACTTTTACTCAGAAATCCTGCCCTTAGAAAAACCTAAAAGCCTGCCTGTGTGCTTGGGAAGTTAAGTCTCAGTTTGCTGATATAGGCATTTGCAGTTTCAAAGAAAGTTAAGAATTACTAGAAGATATAATGACATATGATGTTAACTCTCCAGAGAAAGCAGTACAGGAAAAAAAAAATAAAAGCTCTCCAAAATGTTAAGCCTGAGGTACATTGCTTTTGCCCTGGACACAAGAAATGAATAACATAATTTCTTGTTACTCTGTGACACTGAGAGCTTGAAAGTAATTGATCTTGCCTCCAATTTCAAGTTAGCCAAGGTGGTTGTTTAGGAGAAGAGGCTCACATGACAGGCTGGAGCTTCTGAAGGAGACCTTTCCCTGAAGTGGTAGCAGCTCTCTGGAAATAAATAACTACAGGGATTCCCAGGCAGTTGTGGAATTGTCAGCAGCAGTCCACTGCTTGGTGGTGCACAGCGCTTCATTATGTTTCTATAACTACAGGTATTAGTATTTACAGCAAGCAGCTTCTTTTTATATCTCTTACTTTGAATATTTGATATCCTATATGAATTTTAATGGACTGTTGTACTGTCTTCTGTTTTTTAGCTTGTTATTTAGTATGCTTGTACAGTGACAGACTAACGAACTACTGAATGATGTGAGGAGCCACATAGTATGCCACAACTTGTTTTGTAAAATAACAGGGCAGAGCTTTCTCTACTTTTATAGCAAGGACGCAGTCTCCGCTCTGCTTGCCCCAAACGACAGTGAGAAAAAGTCTTTTGAGCAAGAAAGAAGGAAAACCAAAAAGCAGAACAGAAGTGAAACTGCACTGTCAGGTTTTCATTCTGTTAGAGCTCTTGTAATCAAACCCAGGAAGGCTACCCAGTGAAGGGCCGTGGGCTATCACATCATCCCCACTGCAAAACTTCTGACTGACATAAGCAATTGACTTGTCTGCTAATTTGATTTCTGCAACTCACTGCATCAGGACGTGACTGATAAGAGCTGACTAGGAATTCCCACAGATAGGGATTTTGCAGAGCCTTGCATGCCATACAGTGTGGCCAACTCCACCCATTTCTTTCTGCACGTGCCACTGTCACCCACAAATCTGAGGCAGACACACGCGACTATCAGCAGGACCATATGTGTCTGCAGAGATAGCAAAAGCCAGAGACTGCCATAATTTAGCCAAATAAACAACTTCACATATAAGAAATGACGTGGCAGAAGAGATCCAGTAAAGGACATGGTTTAAGCCTCCTAAATTCAGAGGCTGTTTCCTTCAAGTAAGAGAGCAGAGGCAAGAGGCAATCCAATAGCCACAGATTTCTCTGTAACACCGATTTCTATTAGGGAGAAGTCAAAGTCAAGAAGGACAAGCCATACCCAAAGCAGAGGATACAGACTCATTCAAAACTGATCCATCTAAATTGAGGATTTTTTTGTGTGTGAAAGGCCTTGGATAAATATTTGGGTAAGAATGGGAAAATGGATAGGAATATCAGACCAGCAAGTAACAGGAGTAATGTGAAAATATTTGGTGGGGTAAAGTGGGCAGTCAATTATGAACCATCTGGCCCATAGAGATTTATGTGAGACTGTATGCCAGTGAGGCCAAGTAACTCCTCTTTCTGGAGTGGGATAGGAGAGGAAGCACAAGGGCAAAGACTGAGACTCGTGTTCACTGGAAAAGCAGATTTTCAAAAACCCTCAGAGAAGGCAGGAGGGACTTCAAAGTAGACTGCAAAAGCTCAGGCTTCCTGGAGCTACCTGCCTTAAGCTGAAGGCTGTGCAGGTACCTGTCACCATAACTGCCTTGAACAAATGATCCAGCACTGCTGCTGGAGGGCTGGGAGATGCCTGACCTTATCTGCCCAAGTCTCATTGCACTCTCTTTCTCAAGGGCCAGCAAGGATTTACTGCTTCCCCTGGGGTATGCAGGGGTCATAGAATCACAGAATCCCTAAGGCTGGAAAAGACCTGAGATCATCAAGTCCAACCACTAACCTACACCCACAGCGTGTTCAGCACTAAACCATGTCCCAAAGTGCCACATCCACATATTTTTTTTAATGCTTCCAGGGGTGGCGATTCCACCACCTTCCTCGGCAGCCTGACCAACCTTTCAGCGAACAAAAAGGGTCAGTGTACAACAGAGCATCAAGTTGCAACAGACATGCTCCCCACTGTGGCTGCATCCTTTCTCTCTGTCCAGCAGTGCCCACTGAGGCTCTGTGACCACAGCTCCGAGGAGCGGCACTCAGAGACCTCAGTTCCTGTTGGCCGCTGATGACAGTGACCCCACGAAACAGCTTTCTCAAATCAAAATATGATTTACTAGTAACAGAAGGTCGGGAGTGTAACGTTTTCTAAAACTGACTCAAAAGAGGGTATTTGTCTCTCCTAGCTTGGTCCCATGCCAATACATGTTCCAGGAGCTGCCGAGAAGCTGAGATTCCTGCAAACTTACAGGCAAGGTGTCTGATCCTAGTGAGCGGCTCTCAAACAACTGCCTACTTTCTGCCTGAAGAGTTTTTTTAACTCTTGGCAGTTCCTTTGATCTCTTCCTCCTCAACTCTGGCAAAAAACCCTGAAGCTGAGGAGGTAGCATCTTCCCAGCTAATAGCTTTGGCATTGTATCTTAATCTCTCCTGAGGCACCTTCCCAAAGTCATTTTACCAGCAGCTGCTGTCTTGCCTGCCTGGTTGTTTTTAAAACTACTTTGATACCAAATCAATGATACACACATTCCTGAAGCAACCATCCCAGTACTGGGGCATACACTGCCTCCATCCCCAGCTGGAGATGCATGCCATGCTGGGGATAGAGAGCAAGGAAGAGAGGGACAAGCCCCATTGCACACCTTTAGCCATCCTAGATGTCCAAGCTGGGAGTTGAGGCTAGTCCAGGCATCTTGACACTTGAGGCTTCTTTCAGAGGCCCCAAGATCAGAACTGCCCTGCTGCTCATGTGAGGCACAGAGACATCTGAAGCTGGATCATAATGATCTTCTCCTCTTCTCTGCTCCTTAAGATATTTTCTCTTTGAGTTGCTCCCTTTTCATTGCTGGGATTACAAGGTGTGTGCAAGCTGTCCTCATCATTGCATACCCAGAGAAATAAAACAAATCATAATAATAGCATATGAAAAAGCAGAAATTTATCTCCAGACCATGGTGTTTCTATTAAGGTGACTGGAGGCAAACACTTATGCCCCAAATAATGGGGAAGTCAGGCAGGCAGAAAGGTATGGGAAAAGGAACTAGTAATAGAAACAACATGATAATTCATCTCTACCAACTAAAAGGTGCTACAGACTTTCTTCCTGCCCTTCTCAAATAAACGACTTGTAACAAACAATAAAGTTTGTCTAACAATAAAACAGACAAAGCACTTTATATCTGTAATTTCAGCCTCAGAGAATAAACTATTTAATCCTTCATTTTTTAAATTTCTTTTCCTTGTAAAAAAGATCACTAGCTCCTCACTCTGGTGCTTCCACAGCAATTTAGCAGCCATCAAATGACAAGATAAGAAACTGACAAATCTCAGTCCAAAGGAGAAATCCATTTACCCTGACTCAGAGGAGAAACTTTCCTATTCAGCTCCCTCTTGAGAAAAGCCGGCATAAATAAATATAGTGCTTTTCCTACCTTCCTCATTTAGGAAAAAAACACCATCACCACCATGTGATACAGCCTCAAGACCACAGCTTTCTAGAAAGAAAGGTCAAGTGAAACAGTTCTTCCTAAACAGCTTGCCTGACTGCAGAAAGAGGATCTCACCAAGCAATGAGCAGCAGGATGAGTGCTTTAAATCACACATCACAGGTGCTTCTCCATCCTCCATGATGCCAGCACGGACAGCAAAGGAGTGGGGAAGTGGGGAGGAAATACAGGGATGCTGTCACAGTTTTTACACTGACCATGCTTTTGCCTGACAGGTCCTGGAAAAGGCAAGGCCACCTGGCCACCAACAGCCAGGCACTGGACTCGGCCAACAGAAGCCCTCTATCTCCATTCCACCGAGGTGGAGGCATGACCAGGTAGAAGTGAAGGCAGGAAGTAGTGATCACCTGGAAAACTACCATGAACAAAAACCCACGCACTACTACAAAAACATGAGAACCCAGGGAAAAACAATTCTAATGAAATACTGTAACAGGTTACCTTTATCTGAATGACTCTTCATGCTCGCCTAGACTGAGTCACTCTGTGAGCTGCCTCGCGGTCCATCTGGCTGCCAACTCCTGGCTAAACTTGAACATCCTGTGACTGAAATGAATGCATCAAAGGCTAAGGCACCGCAAGGTAACAAGGTTTTCTTTGTCCAGCACTTCTAGATGCACCAGCATTCCCCTTCTGCCAACTCTCACATATCCTCTAGGTCTGTGTTTGCTGTATTTCTGACTTTCAGAGGCTGTAAAGAAGGGTAAACTTGAACTTTGCCTCTCGCCCTAATTTCATGGACCTCTTCAATCCATCTCTGGCCATGTACCAGTGACGGTGTAGATTTGGATGTAAAACTGTTTACAATTTTTCATTGCTCTGGACATAAAATTTTGCTGCCACCTATATAAACAACTTTCAAATACTGGAGGATGCAGTTCCTGCAGATGAATACAGCCATAGAAACCACTCTGACACGATCTTACAGAAAGTGAAACTGCACTGCTGGATACTGCACTTCCAGAGTCTTTCAATCCATTTACAGTTGTTGTGGAAGGGGGAAGGAAAAAAAAAAAATTAAAAAAGTATTCCTTACATTCCCAGCTTTCCTCCCCAAATCAGGAACACACCCTTATCTCTTAGATGGCAATATAAACTTAAATAATCTTTCCTGCCCTCACTAAAACTATTTTTAAACCAGTAGTCAGGTACAAAACACATGTCCCAGCTAATGCAATGTGTATTACCCAGTGATGATAAACACTATACACCTACCTAGACTTTTCAATTGATGTGGTTGGAAACTGCTATGTAAGGTGGAAAAAGTAAGGCAGGCTGCTTTATTTTTGGCATTTACTTAAGAGTTTAGGCTTACCGCAGGAGTACATTTACTCTGGCTCTGTGAGCTGCTTCCAGCCAACTGTGTAAAGATATTTAGTGGCCTTTTTTTTTTGTCGGGAAGAAAGAGGTATCACCCCCCACCCCCGTTGTGTCTCCCACTCCACCACACTGCCAGGCTGCAAGAAGGGAGGGTGCTGAGAGGGGACCTCCTTCTTCTTGTCTGACAGAGCAGAGCTCAGCAAGGTAAAGCTCTGTCTAGCCAACAAAGCTCTTTACCACGAATATCCTTATTAAACACAGCCTTATCAGAGACCAGTTTCTGCAGTCTGAAGCAGTCAGGAATTAACTCTGTCAATATAAAATTTCAAGCCAGGATTAGAGCCCAGACCCAAGGGGATGTGAGCAAGCATTCAAGCCACAACAGAGTCACCTGACCATGCTCATGCCATGTCAGGGGGCTGCCCAAGGGGCCAGGGCTCAGGCTGTGCACCCACCACCCTGGTGCTACCCCAGCCCCCCAAAAGGCTCACTCCCCGGGCTGCTGCAGCAGGGGAAGGGAGATGCTGAAACTTGTCTGTCTAGCAGGATGGAAAGGAAAGCCTCTGCCAGTGCTTCCAAAACAGGACAGGCTGAGGGAAGACCTTGGTACAGCAGCATCACCTGTGTGCAGAGGGCATGAAAAGCCAGCCACGAAGGGGCAGACAGCACTCCGCAAGTTTAGCCCAGGACTGTCAGCATGGGAGGTTCACCAGCACCTCCCAAAAGGGTGCCACCATCCAGCAAGGTGCATGGCCAAGATATAAACTCATTCACTATGCTCCTTTGTCAGCCTCTGGCTCTAATCCCCCCCACAGGATCAGGCTGTGTCTCCTGCCTTATCCGCAAGAAGAAGCTGTCTATCCCCAACACAGCCCTCAGGGCTGTGGGACCAGTGCTGCCTGCCTTCGCTCCAGGGCGAGCCTCCTCCGCTGGCACAGCACGGCACGGCCTGCAGAAGCTGCGAGCTTTGCCCCACGACTCCATGAGTCAAGGCCTTAATGGTGACCTGCTTCTCCTGCTACATATTGAAAGCTGGCAATGCTATTGATGGAGACTCCGTGAAACATGTTTGTAATACCGAGCTAATAAGGCAGCAGCGAGGCTATTCTGCCCTGTTATTAGCAATCCCAGTGAAAGAGCCTTCATGCTGCCCTTCCCTACAGAATACCTGTCCACCTCCCAGTAAGGCAGAAGTAGATTTCAGTGCATGCCGAAACTACAGTAAGGAGTAAAACTCTTTCCCTGAGCTTATTTTACAGCAGTTACTAAACAGTTAAGTTCATTACTGAGTCCAAATATGAACATGGGGAAAATACTTCCATTGCTTTTGGCACAAAGTAAGTGCAAAAGTTGCTTTTCTGCTTGACTAAAAGCCTGAAAAGCAAACAGTGCACACAGCATACATTGTTCAAGAAGGGAGTGCAAACAAGTCTAAAAGCAGATTAACTTTGAAGGTGTTGTGCAGGAGCAAAGCAGGCAGCACCTACTGTTCCCAGCCCAGCACCCCAGGCAGCGGGTGCAGAATCCAGCACCAACTAGGATCCTGACCATTAATCTCCTAGTCAACACAGGGAAAGATGAAGCTGCACCTCACAAAACAGGCGGCTATTAAAAGAAATTAAAATTAAAAAAAAAATAGAAAAGAAAGAGGTACAGTCCTAAGAGCTTTAACAAGACAAGGCCTTCACCCCCAAAGAGCAAAAGAGCACACACTTATTTTAAGACTTATTCATCCTTTTCTAAACAAAATGAAGAAGCTTTCAGTGAGCCAAAACCTGTGGGGAGATTTTCAGTCACCAGAGGCAGTAGCACATGCCTTGATTCCTACTCAAGTCAGCAGAAATCGGGTGCCTAACCCATCCGCGCCTCTGAAATCCCCTCAGTAACAGCTTAATGCCACAAAAGGGAGAAGCAAACGAGTTTTGTCTATAGGCTGCTTCTCAAACAAAGAATACAAATTGCCTGTGACATGCTGCTGCACAAGTTTGACTGTATGTGTCTACGTGCAAGCAGAAAGGCTAATGGAGAAGTATGCCAGCTTCAGAAGGGCATATTGCTGCCAGTCATTTTTAATAAAAAATAAAATAAAGTAAAATAAAATAAAATAGCATCCTAGAGATGCTGTACACCCCATTATGCAAGACCATTGATTTGAGCAACCTGCAGTTTGGAAGTAGCATGCACCACTGCCTGGCCATGGCCATGGACCCCATGGGCCACACAGCTCAATCATCAGAACTGGGCTTGCCAGGCACAGAGCATCAACAAGACTTCCAGCCTACTGTCTTAAGAGCTAACCCAAGTCAACTACAAATCTTCCTCCTTTTCTTTAAAGGCATCTACCTCCGTATCCCAATGCATCTGTTTAGAGCAGCATGGAAACTCCATGCCTACAGCTGTGAAACAGCTGCCTGCTGCCCAGGCCTGCCCCTGGACTGTACCCCTGGATTTTCTAGAGATTATTAGGTGGTTGCATGAGTGCACAGTTTTCCACCCTCAGCAGCTCCTTTGTCCTAGCAGCTGCCTGCCTACACACAGCTTCACCACCAAGATGCGAGTGCAGGCTCATGTTGGGTGGCACTGCTCCACACAGGGTTCCCAGAGTCCACCTGTCTCTTTTTTATTCTTCTTCACTCCTCTCTGTGCTCTGCATCGTGCCTCAGTGAGCATGAGACCACCTTCAGATGAAATCAACCAAGCACTGCAAATTCAAGTATTTTTTTTTTAAAGTTTTGGTTCATCTTTCAAAAGCAGAGAAAGAGCACAATTCAAAATTTAGATCTAATCTTCCTATCTAGGATGTCTGGACTCAGGTAGGGAGCCAAGTCAGGCACCTATGAATTCAAGTTCTCACCTGGACCTGCTAGCTTCCAAAAGGTCCTTTAGCTAGTCACTCCACAGCACATCAACTGAATCATCACCACCCCCATCCCACCCTTTATCTTCTGCAAATCTCCCTGGGTGATAAACAGAGTTTGTAAACACACTGGCATTTTGATGTGGATTTTCAGTTCAAAAATATTCAAAGTGACGTGCATTTGGCAGTACTGGAGAAATCACATGCAGAACGTTCCATCCTCACACTGAGCATCTGGGGAGAAACATCCAGCAAGGTGCTGGGTGTGCTAATGTGAAATCAGTTTGTAAGGGTCAGCACCTCCCTCAGTTGTTAGCATTTAAAGGAGGCCACGGCTTTCAGAGGGACCCAAGACAGACTCATAGAATTTCAATTACTTCTGCTAAATCAAGGTTCTTCTAAATCAAACCCAGTGCTTACACCTATAATCATACCTAGGTTTTGAAATACCTTTCTCCTTTTGTGTGTGTGCAAGTCTTTATTGGAGAAAATCTTTTATGTGGATGGTTAACTACAATACTTAAATATTCCTTGAAGTAAACACAACTTAAGCTCATTTAGATTTAAGTAGGTGCTTGCCTGCTTGCTTTTCTGAAGGCAGATGAACTTAATTACATGTCTACCTATTCTTCTAAACAAGGGCCCTTCGGACATCTAGCATTACTTTTCGCAGGGTTTTTTTTTTAATCAAGATGTTCACACCACACTACAGAGTTTATAAACTCAGTTATATTTATATCCTTGTAATATTCTCAGACTGGGATATGTGACTACAGAATATACTTACTTACTTGGAATACATTAATTTTCATCTGAAGAAAACCTTTACATATACCCAGTTTCACTACAGATTTAGGCAGTATATGATTAGCACTGATTGTTGGATATGCTGTTTTACTGTGCAATACACTGATCTTCTAGAACCTTGAATTGTAATGTTTAATAATCTGTCCCTAAACAGAGGTCTAAACTTGGCTTCTCCACATGTTTTGTCTTACTGTATTTGACTTGTTAATTATCTGCCCAAAAGCTGCACTCACAGGAAAGTAAAATGTAAAGATCCATGTTAAGATAGACATATTTGGATTCATCTCGTTGGAAATCAGTAATGCTAAGTTTCACATTCTAAGTAATGCTTAGATGAAAGGCATTAAGTACTTTCCATTGAAATGTGCGGAAGTCCTTGACAGTGCCTTACATAAGATTAAAAAAAAAAGGCACAAGCACAGCGGACATTGAATGACCACTCTCACACACATCTGTGTCTAACTTCTCATCAGAGGAACTTGTACCTTGAACTTGTACAAACATGCCACTTGTGCAGAGGACTGCTGGGGGGAACCCAGGACAGGTCAAGGCAGGGACAGTGACTAAGGTCAGCTCACTGGCTGTAACATACTCTGTTAAAATTGCAGCTGCACCAGAGTGGAGCTTTTATGCAGAAAGGGAAGTGGCTCTGCCCTTTTGCACATCTGCAATGCAATGCACTATTAAGCAAAATTAACTGATTATGTAGCAAACATGGCAAAATGAAGCCCTGACTCCTCTGACAGCGCTATCTCCTTTTTAATGAGGCACAGAACAATCTGTTACCAGGGTTAGTGCTGCAGACAGTGTTTATAGTAATGGGTCCCAGCTCATCTATTTTTTTATAGTTCAGTAGGTACTGCAGATGCCAGAGGTACCATACATTAACTGCTGAGCCTACAGGGGCACAATGTTTGGCCATGTCACTGGATATTAACAAACTTCTACAAAGGGCTTCCAACAGTTTAATATGTTTAATGACATCTATTCTACTCATCCCAATCTGTTCCTCCAGCTTGCCTTACTAACACTTGGTCCAGTGTGTTCACACCTGTATGGCTCATCCTCCTCCGTTACCTGAACTTTCCTTGCCTCAAGTATGTTGTGCTGGCCATGCCTAACTTATCAAGCTTTTGTAAGCCAAGGAGCAGCTGAAGAACATTGCTAGGAAACCCTACAGGCAACTCCAGAATCAGCTGAACTGTGCACAAAATAGGTCACTTCTGCATTATCAAATGCATTTAGTGCAATTACAATCATGAGAGAAATGAAAAATACACAGTAAAGAACAGAGAAGGAGGGCAGGCCATCAACAGCAAGTGTGAAGTCCTGTTTCTCCACAAGAGAATGCCATCATCAGGTCACCCTCTCTGGTAAAAGAACAGACTTTGAATAGGACACAGCTTTTATCACATAATTAAAGGCTGCAAGAGGGCATATTTAGGTTTTTCAGTACTGTGATGAACATCGGAAGCAAGAGCATGGAATAAAGCAGTCTCTGGAAAGGAACCAGATAGGAGTAGCTACCTGGGAAAGAAGCCCACTGCCTTTCCACAAAGCCTCCTGATCACTTGCGACTTCTCAGAGGTGCACATTGCAAAGGGGAAGGAAGAATGCACTTTGCAGGGCTTTTAGCCCAGGAAGTAGAGTAAAAAGTAGTTTTCAATTCCCAGTTCTTGAGAGGCCATGCATCTCTGAAAGACTGTCTCCAGAATTTTCTCCCCAGTGACCATCAAGACCAGCTCTTCTGCCTGGATATCCTGCTTAAAATTCAGATACTGCTTAAAATTTACACCCAACTAACAGCTCTCACTGAAGTGAGGCTGTTCCCCTAAGGAGCTAGAAAGTCTTGTATTTAACGTACCCTGACATGTGAATGCTCTGCATTAACAGAGCATGTTGACACAGGACACGAAGATAACAAGTGTTTTAGTGAGGATCCCTTCCTGCACAAAGCAGTCCACAGGCTGCACTTCTTCCCCTCGCAGACAGAATCACCTGCAATCCATTACAGCCTTGAGCATTTTCATTATTTGAAATCACAAACATAATTTAACACCTTTAAAAGTACTAAGGGCTCACCTTGGAAGTTGAGATCCAAACCATTTTGAGTGACATGGTGTGCCATGATGAGTACAACTCATGCTGTGTAGTATGCAGACTGACAGGAAAGCATCACAAGGTAGGCTGTATTCCATGTCACCCAAATTTTTTCACCTCAATTATCAAATTATTTCATGTCAGTCAAAATCACTCTCCTCTCTGTTCTTAGGACACACTCCAGACAGACCATAAGCACCGTATTTCTCAAGTGAAGTACTGAAAACAAGACACCTGTTTTGTTTGCTGCATGGTTGCTTGTGCAAGATGAATGCTTTCATCACCTAAACATATGGGTTTCATAAATGAAAAGAAACTAAAGTGAAAATAAAACTATTCTGATTGCTTGGTTGTTCTCCATACTTCACTTGAGAAATACAGATTGAAAGATTACATACAAGATAGCACTGATGCAGAGGGATTGTGACACCACACCAAATCATAACAAGACTAATTCCTCCATCTCCTCCTAATCCCTCTGGGAATGCAGGATATTTACTTCTATTATCACCATCGCTCCACTTCCCAGCCCTGACTGCTGGTTACTGTAGTACAGTATGTACTCTTCAGAGTTGCTGAGTCAAAGAAAAAACAGTCCAATTAGAAAACAAACAAACAAAAATAGACTTTTCCTTCTGTCCCTCCCTTCCTCCTTAAATAAAGCAACATCACAGACTGTGAATCACATTGTGGCCATCATATGACCATATCAAAAGCCTTGTATTTGTTGTTCCTTTTGCTGTGCACATACACAAGGTAAAAATGTTTTACTGAGAGCTAGTCATCATCAAGTACCCACTGAGACAATAATTTATCTTTGCATGCAAGGGATCTCAAGATGTAGATTGTTATTTACAGACTACAGATTTTTTGGAGGAGGGAATATTAACTAGGGAGAAGTCATGTCATATGTTTGATCCTAATATTTGTTGGCTTTGGAGCAGCATGGTTGTGTGGGACTTGTTCAATTTTAAAGTGTACCTGCTGATACTGAAAATAAATGTCTTTTTACAAGAAAATCAACAAATACAATATATTATGTAATATACACTCTCTCCCTTTGTGCCTAAGTTTGGACCTAACACAAACTGGACCCCTTAAATCTTCACTTGCACTGAAACTTAAAATTAACAATGTGTAAGCATGCCAAGCACTACATGAACAACAGTCACCATTAAAATAACACCAGAAAAACTGGAATCAATTTACAGTAAGTTTTCAAAACCAGCATTTAACACAACCCTGAAGTCTCTAAGTGACACAAGAATGCCTACTTCCAGGTAGAGCTATGCTGTAGCTGTGTTGAAAGGCATGGGCAGAATGGAAAATGCACTCACTTCAGCCAACCACTGCCACTGTATTTCTCTTTAAAGGAAGCAAATGACTGAATTATCAACTGTAAATGACTTCTGGGTCACAGAAGGAGGTGGAAGGGTTGAAACCTTGAACTACAGCTGCTGATGCCTAGTGTCTTTATCTCCCTGCTCCCTATGGCGCGTAGTTGCTGGTTATCTCAAAGGATGAACGACCTGCCTGCAATGAATTATGCCTGCTTATCTTCCAGACGGGCTATACACCAAGTCATTAAGTCATCTAAGAGTATAACCCCAAGGGAATTACCAAATTAATGTGAAATCCTGTCCTGCTCTTAGCCCTTGTGACAGACTTCTCCCTGCTTCTGGTGCAGGCACCACAGGGAGCAAGAACGGGGCTTGAACATCTCTCACCTGCTGGTGTGGCTACTTTGGTTTCTGATATTAACATTTCCTGCTTCTAAGGCTGCAAAGTTAGGTGATGTTAGAATAGAACAGCAGTCATTTCCTTCCAAGGAAGGGAAAACACAGCTCCTCTCTGACCACCAATACTTCCAAACCTCCAATGTACCAGCTGAGACAAGCAGCCAACATGAAACTAGCAGAGAGCTTACGGCTATCATATTTGTGTTGGGATATAATGGATTTTGTCCAGATGAAAGGGTGCACTTCTTCTGAAGAGCAGCACATTTTTTTTAATTAAAAGAAATTGATTTAGTGGCAGGATTTACAATTGGGTATCTGACAAGCCCACTGACCTTCACACACATATACAAACAACTGAGGTTTGATGCATTCAGGGAAACGAATTCTCACTTGAAACCACAAAACATTGAGATCACTGACTCCCACAGAACTCAAGGAACCCCTTCTAAAGCAGAGTGTATCAAAGGAGACTCAGGGTAAAGGTTGATCTGCACAGCAAACCTTACCAGAAAACACTTCATGAAGTCAGGGGGATAAATAACATCTTTAAATAGAGAGAAAAAAGCATGTCTGACAAAGGGTCACCCATGCTTTATTACAGCCTAGCAAAGCTTTAGCTCACCATTTGCCTAGGATGCTGTATTTACTGTCCCTACTCCCATTGCTCCTTGTACTGAGTAAGCTGTGCAGTAGCTAAATATCTCCTTTCAAGTATTCTTAGCACCCACACAAAAGAAAGAGACTCAGCAGCACCCTTAATAAGAAGAGACACACTACCACCTCCAGACAGCGCTAAACAGCTTGGCACCCAGCCTCTAAAGCTGTTTTCAAGGGGCTGCTGCCCAGGTTTGTTTTTAGTTTCCCATTATCTGCAGCCAGGGTAATGAACACCCGAGGAGGTGTTTCCTTGAAAGTGGTGGTGCGACAGCCTCTACGTTCCACCCTGGCTGAACAGCAACCAAACCTGAGTTTAACTGGGAAGGAAAATAAGCAGGATCCTCTGTGAAAGAACAAGCCCATCAGAATGGAAATCTGCACCTTCGCAAAAGGGCAACGACAGTCTCTAACCTTCTGCCTGGTGATGCCTACAAAACACATGAATGAATGATGTTCAGCCACCATTGCAAGATCCCCTTCTAAATTTAAAATTATAGATTAAAAATAATAATAATTTTTTTAAAAGCTCCATTTTCTTTATTTACAAGCTTTACTGAATGAAAACCCCTCCCAGTCTGGTCAACCTTATAGATTTCTCTGAATGTTACCAGATAAAAAATAAAACCTAATCCTTGCTTGAATGTTCCTGGGACAGGGCCAGGATATTTATATCTTTCCAGGGCAAAACTCTAACTAGGCCTTGTGCTGTGCCAAGAAAAGTCCTGCTAGGACAAGGAAAGAGGAAATTGCTCCTGTTTCCATGTGGACATTAGAAAACGTCGTCTGGAAAACAGAAGATGCCACACAGATGGTCAGAGAGCAACCAGACTTCCTTTAGAAAGCTACATGCAACACTCCTCCCAAAACTTTTTTTTTTTTGGAGGATGGCTCAGGCTTGTTGTTCTTCTGTTTGTGTTTTGGTTTGCTTTTTTTTAATCAGGACCTTCAACATGAATAAAAAGCAATCTAAGTAATTTAAGTTTCTTTTTCAATCAGTATGTTATGCCCAGAGACATACCAGACACCTCTACAAGTGTGATTTTAATCTTATCTTCCTATGTATAGTGGTTTATATAAGGACTTAGGTTTTATATAAGAGAAAAAAACCTCTATTTTTTCACACTGTACCTCTAGCCACTGCCACAAACAAGGAATTAAACTGCATGATGGTGAAAAGTTTTTACTAACAGACCAGCTTCTAAGCCTGCAAGCAGTCTGCTAAAGGAAAAATAAAGGCAACAGATTTTCAGTTTTAGGGGACAAGGACAGCAAGGGCTCCCTGGTTAGCTTCTATTTATGGTCCCACAGCAGATGACCTGAATCTCCTCCATACTCATCCCCCTCTACAGAGCCTATAGCTTAGATTATTCACTTCTTAATGAAAACACCACCTGCCAGATGGACAAGAGAATAATTACATTACACTTACATTATTAAAATACATACGAGTCCTGTTTGCTGTGCACAGAGCAGTGCTATACATCTGGATCTGTGTCCAGTAGAAAGACTTTCAGAAATGGGATTTTCCTTGCTGTATTTTTTGGTAATAAAGATCAGCATCTGATTCATGCAATTGCCTGATGCAAATCTACCTGATGTGGGAAAGGCAGCTCTTGGAGTAATAAGCTGCCTTCCCTTATCATCTGAGCTGGCTGGGTTTTGTAGGCCAGGGTTCAACTATTGCACCCACAACAGGCTGGCATTCCCACCTGAAACCCCAAAGAGAATGGAGGAGACACCATCAGGAACTACACAGAAGGACAGAGCTCTAGTGGGAGTCAAATAGAGGTAGGGACCTCATCTGAACTTGATAAAAAAGCTTTGGATTTAAGTCTAGGGGTGAGCAGAAGTTCAAGCCAATTACGCTCCCGTATCCCTAATACTATCCATGGCATCAGCCAACAGCACGTCCTGTCCTGGTGGTGCGTCTCAGGAAGCATTTCCACTTCTCTGGTAAAAGCGTCATTATTCATATTTCTGGGAGCCAGGGGTAGAGAATTAGAAACCAAAATGCCTGAATGGGCAGTGCAGCACACAATAGTTTCATCATTAAAAAGATGGCCACAGAGTGAGTCACTTACTGTATGGCCACAGCTGCATCTGCATTGAACTGAGGAGTGCAGAAAATCAATTTCCCCTCCCAAGAAATGTCCTGAACTTTTAATGGTGTTTATCCAGGAGGGCGAGAAGACCTGGGAACGCTTTCTGCTTGTTAAGCCCATTTCTCTCTTTCCCCAAGAGAAGCTACATCTTTAACGAAAAAGGCCATGTTTTGTTAAAAACATGTTTTAAAGTTTAACATTCATAAATTGTGCTAACATAGAAATTCCAGTAATACCCTTTCTTTCTGCTGTCCCACTACTTCAAATACTACTCAGAAACACTACTCTGGGGCTAATGAGACTTTTCCAGCCTATTCCTACTTTCCTGGCTCTTGTTTCTCAGATGGAGCAGAGCTGTAAAAGACCCTTTGGGGATTTATCAATGCACGTTTGCAGACACTCAAAGAAACTACTGGTTGGTTTGGCTGAATACATAAATTCTGCCATTCAGCTCAGTGGTATCAGAAATGCTGGATGGCTGTTATCCTCACAAGGTGAAACAACAGGAGCACAGTGTTCAGTGTACACTCGGTTCACTGCCTCTGCTACTGGGAAAAACAGTAAAGTTTCTCCTTAGAAGGATGATCATGTTTTGGGTAAGTAAATAAGATGGAAGAAATCCAGAGCTCACACTAAGCAATGCTACAAAAACCTTGCACACCAGCCATCCTGTCTTCCTGGCTAACAACTAAACACATATTTCCTTGAGGGAAGAAAACATCTCAATCAGTTTGCCTGAGAGTCGAACTTCAGTCCTAGCCAGACAGCAGTCCTAATTTCACCAGGAGCCAGACTCCAGCCCTGGATGGTTTCCATCAAGATTCCATTAAGCCTGTGCATATGCAGCTCCCATAATTTGCAAGAGCCACGTGTGTATTCAAGAGCAGATTTGGATGTTGTGTTTGTTTCTGGCTTGGTAATGGTTCTCATGCCCCTTAAGTAACAGTCTGTTTCCTGGAAACTTAGTAATTTCTTAAATATGTTCATAAGTTTATCCCTCCTATCTGGCAAACAAGATTGAAATTATCGAATATCTGTAGGCTTTGTTTTCACTTTTGAAGACAAAGGACTGTTTCTATGAAGGAAGATGTTGGTTAGAATGCATCACTTCCTGCTCAGGAATCTTTTTCCTTTACCAATACCCATGTCTGCAGAGGTCCTGCCACATACAGACCTAGTTTGTCTCCTAGGTTCCACTGAGTCAGTCTAAGGTGTCATAAAACTGGACTAACACCTATTTTATGAAACTAGAAATTAGAACACAGAATACCCAAAGAAAAGAACAACTTTGCACAAGAAATAGTTCAGGTAGCTAGCCTGTGATCCCAACCAATTCCCATTGTTCTTGGTAAGAGCAGGGTATAGATCTAAATTCCCAAACGCAGCAATGTTTATTGCACTAGCTTGGTGATTCACTAAGTACAGGATGTGCCCAATTATTCTGTATATTTTTCCAATCCTATTTCATAAACTTCAGTTGCACAAGGACAGCAACACATTCTTTCTTTCTTGTCCATTAAAATTAATTTAAAGAAAGGCCGTCTGACTCGAACAATAAAATCACCAACTGGCTATATGTGTGAGGCTTTTTTGTTTTGTTGTTGTAACCATGGAATCATAAACCTTGGCTGTTAAGTGCATATATTCTGTGATACAATCGCTTTATTTTTTGTCTCAACCTGCTGAGAAAAGTTTTGCTTTTAACTTAGGATGCTGGGTTTGTTCCAAATCCAAAAATTAAAAACAGCAGTTCTGAAGGACATGGATATCTAAGCCAACAACATTTGACTGTCTAACATAAAAATTAGCAGAACTGTTATTACTTGAAACAAACTATTAGATCTTTCCAAGATAAATAAAAACTTAGGATTCTGACTATCAGTCCACAAACAAAGCTTCTAATTTAGTTTGTTTGAACACAACACCATGGATAAAAGAGATACAACTTCAATTTTTGTATCTCTAAGTTAATTTCACTACCTTAAGCAAGCTGGCTATAAACTGAAGCTTCGCCTCGTTTTCCTTCCAAGATGTCTTATTACAAGTAACTACAAGTCTTTGAATTATCATCAACGCTGACAACCATGCACCATTGCTACACATTCAAGATTATTTTATGAATGAAGTGTGAGGTTCACTGCAAAAGTAGCAAAGGCAACAACATGCAAGAGGAGCGCAGTGCAAGGTCCCCAACGCTCACCACAAGGCACATGCAGCGTTTAGGAGAACCCCAGCAGCCAGGATGTATTCATTTGGCTGTGATGAAGCAGGTTTCACCTGGAGAGCTCACATCACCCTACACGCAAAACCACCACATTGAAGCAGATGGGGCAGCCTGAGGTGCAGTGGCTTCCCATAAGCCATAAGGCTCCCTTCGGTACCACAGATGCAAAGGAAACCTGGGTTTCCTAAACCTCCAGCTAGGATCACCCTGGCTGAGTCCACACAAGTGGGTGGTCCAAAGCAGTTCCGAAGCAAGCCCCTAGCCATCCATTGCAAGCTGGCTTTCTTCACAGGGTGGCTCTGCTGGGCCCAAATGAAATTCCTTTCAGAAAAAAATAAAAAGGAAATTCAGCTCTAGGGACATAGCAAATGCCTTCACATCTTTGAATTAAGACTGAAGTATATGAAACAAGTAGTTCTTTGGGCAGATTCAACTCACACATGCAACGGGGACATTTAGTCCAAAGGACCAGACAAAATCTGGTCTGGAATAAAATGCTCAGTTTGAATATAGTGTAGATACAGGAGCCTCTGCACCTGCTGCTTTGATCTACTCATCCTCTCCCACTGTGCCACACAGCAGGTAAGGCCCCTGTCTGTCTAGTATGGTGAGCTAACAGGCCAGCCAGTGCCTCTTGCTATGTGTGCAGGACAGACATCCAACATATTTTTCGTGGACAGCCAAGTATTGCACTAACAAACCATTTTATGCTCTAAATTTGAGGATGAAGGTACAGCCTTCACACTCCAGATCGCAAACTCACAAGGCAGATCAGAGTTCTGGCCCAGACTGTATGAGCTCTTCTCTGACAGGACCCGCACATCTGTTGAACCCCATCACAGAAAGTACACCTGAAGTGGTGCCTGCTACAAACCTGAGGCATCTACATCACTGCACAAGGCCAGGCAACACCTGAAACATCACTGATGTGACCCATGAGATCACCCACTCTTTCCAGTGGCACTCAGACAGCTGAGCCCAAGCTCCTCTGAGACACTCGGATCTGGCAAAGCACTGCCATCCAAACCAGGTCAGCCAGTTTGAAGCAGGCTCACCCCTGCTCCTGGCAGCAGAGGTTTACCTCCAGCACCTGCTCAGCACTTCAAGGAAATAAGTGTCACCTCACCACTTTGCGCACACACCCCGCAGTCGCAGTCACTGGTCAGGCTTTGCAATCTCACTGGGAAGAGACACGAGAGTAAGATAGGCCAAATTAAAACCCTAAGCCCATTAATCACACCCTCATGACTTCAGATAATGCAACGTGCAACATGCACCATATGCTTATGTAGGTCTTGCCCTTGGCCATAATCTAGATTATGGACTAAACTAGGAGCAGG
The DNA here is from genome assembly GCA_013397155.1 of Irena cyanogastra. Classification (NCBI taxonomy): domain Eukaryota; kingdom Metazoa; phylum Chordata; class Aves; order Passeriformes; family Irenidae; genus Irena; species Irena cyanogastra. Next base: position 107,710 of record VWZV01007400.1, on the reverse strand, counting down.
GCTGTGGTGAAAAAATGAAACAACACAAGGCAGGAGGGACAGGCAAGAGTCACGTGAATTCACTCCCTCGATGGAAGGCAGTTATGCAAAGAGTTCATACCTGAACTCAAATGGCTCAATTAACATTCCTGAAATGAAACTCATCGATTCTTCACATAAAATGAGACCAAAAGTGATGGCATGTACCCACTCTTTGACACCCTCAGTGCTTGAAGTGGAGCTCAAATGGATCATTGCTGCTTTGCAAAGTTCTCTGTAAAGAACTGCCAAAGGAACAAAGTTATGCAAAATATCACTTTATCATTCCTTCGGTAGAAGCAATCACAGAAATGGCAGTGGAAGAATGCAGCTGAAGTAGTTTCCTCTGACCTGCTGCAACGGTCCAAGAAAGCTCTTCAGCCTCACTGGAGAACTGCAGGGATCTCTGCATTACAGTGATTTCATGCCTCTATGTGCAGACAGTGTTGCATGATATTTGAAGAGCTGCATTAATAGAAATCCTTTAAATAAACAAGGCAAGTGAAAATTGGACATACTCGAATTGCATGATCTCCATGCTATGCTAAATATTAATGCTGTTTGGTATAACTGTACACTACTTCACATAGAAAAAACCCATTACTTTTGAGGGGGAAATGATCCACGTGGAGATATACAAAGATTTAAAATCAAACACATCAGAAAATGAGTATTCCTATTTAGATGACCAATTGCTTAAAGTCAATTTTTTTTTCAATAAAACTGCTATATTTCCAACATATACACATCTGATATAGCAGGTTTACAGTGGGGAGATGACAAGTCCCAGAGGGAAGCTGTCCCTGCAGTCCTTTAACACTTAAAGTGTTACACAGAACCACAGAATCTATTAGGTTGTAAAAGACTTCTGAGATCATCGAGTCCACCCTGTGACCTAACACGACCTTGTCAACCAGACCATGGCACTAAGTGCCACATTCAGTCTTTCCCTGAACACCTCCAGGGGTGGTGACTCCATCACATCCTTGGGCAGCCCATTCCAATACCTAATCACCATTTCTGTGAAGAAATTCCTCCTGATGTCCAAACTAAACCTCACCTGGCACAGCTTGAGGCCATTTCCTCTCATCCTGTTGCTGGTTGCCTGGGAGAAGAGACCAACCCCAGCTGGCTACCATCTCCTTTCAGGGAGTTGTAGAGAACAACAAGGTCACCCCTGAGCCTCCTTTTCTCCAGGCTAAACACCCCCAGCTGCTCCTCGCAGGACTTGTGCTCCAGACCCTTCCCCCAGCTCCCTTGCCCTTCTCTGGACACGCTCCAGCACCTGAATGTCCTTCTTGTACTGAGGAGCCCAGAATCAAACACTGGATTCAAAGTGTGGCCTCACCAGTGCCAAGTATAGAGGAAGAATGTTCTACCAACAGCCTTAGTCTCCGGATACAAATCACCTGATTTTTCATTCTATCTCCCAGTGTACTTTTTCCTTGCCTGCAGACAGTGAAAGATTGTTTCTAAGTGATAAAACTTAATTCCTGCAACTCCACCAGGCAGAAACAGCAGGACACTTTAAACAATGTAGTCTGTATGTAAGACATTTGCCTTACAGGTGACTTTAATGCAAACAATAGAAAATGTGCTTCTATCTTCATCAAAAACTTGCTGTCAGCTCAAAATCCAATTAAATTAATAAAATAAAAGGAGAAAAAAAAAAAGAGGAATAAAAAGGACAGAGTGAAGTTGGTGAGAACAAGGGTAGGACAGGAACTGCCCAGAACCACTTCTGTATCTGAAGTCCCCTTCAGCCCACCTGAAAGAGCTTGTTTATACCTAGGCAGAAAGCCTAGACTGATGCTAGGATTGGGAAAGTGTCTTTTTCTGACCTCATGAGATCAAATTTAGATACCTGTGGTACCTAAGTGCTATAATAGAAAGATGGGGAGTAGAGCGAGTTTCCTAAAAAGAAGGATGCAACACAACAGATGGGAGCTATGTTGTGAGCTCTCCTTGCCTGCAGAGAGCACCTTGGACACACACAGCCATTGCAGTAAGACCTGGAGGAGCTCATGGGGGGAGGCAGCCCCAGGTAACACTGCTTCTCCCTAAAAGAAGCCTGGAGTGCAGCAGGCACAGTGAGGAACACTGTGGAGGCAACTATTTTGCCTGAGCTTTTCAGTTTGAGTAATCTTAGATAATATGAGTGATAATAGTAGGTAATAAAAAACCACATAAATACACAACCTTAAGCCTCCTGAACTCCTTTGATCCCAACAAACCATGCTGTCAAGCACCTGCAATGCTGTATATCTTGCCAGGATGGTGGGGGGAGACACCAAAAACACACCACCAAGAATACCACGCCTCTGAGAACTAATCAGTGCTATCTGCTCTGCTGAAAAGGAAGCCACAGAGCAGGGGAAAGGAGAGCACGTCCTCCAGAGCCAGGGCTCTGCCTGGGGACAGACACCAGCCGGCATTCCCAATCCACGCCCCCCCCAGCTGCCACGGCACAGCGTGGGTGGGCATCCTGCTGCCCAGCGGGCACGGGAAAGCCATGTTCTCTTGTGCTTGGAGTAAGCAGACTCAAAAGTCAAACACCCTTCTTGGACAGGGACTACAGGCACTAAAGCACAAGCCATGACTTTTATTAGCAATCCCTGTGCTGGAGCAAATGCTTTCTCTAAACATGTCGATATGCACCATTGGAAGTGGACAATGCTTCTACCGCTCCCAACCATTCTTCTTGAATAAAACACAAAGCGACCTTCCTCTTTTAACTCCCCCTCAAGCCAACAGTAGCCAACTACTAAAAATAAAGGTAAAAGCTGCTCCATGAAGGTTCTGAAGATGAGACCAGTGCTGCATGCCTCGAAGGAATCATTTGTCACCTAACATTTCAAGCATTCAGACAGAGATGGACAGAGAGACACTTGGCTTAATGCTCCTTCCCCTCTCCTCCCCTCTCCCCTCCCCTCCTTCTTGGAAATGGTATTCTGCTTGAACAGTTTGCTCCGAGTATCCGTAGCCATCCTTGGCTTTAAATGCCTCTTTCCTCCAGGAATCATTTCAATGTAGGCCAGTCTATTTATGCTGCTCTTCTGTAATCGGGGGATGAAAGAATATCGCTTGCAAGACATGCCTGCCTGGTTCACAACCTATCTCCAGGCAGTGCCAACAATAGGACTGCTTACAGCTAATCCATTTACTTGGCTTACCTGTTATATTCCCATCCCCTTAATAAGCACTACACAGCAGCTTCACCAAACTTGGAAACTGCTAAATGACCCATAGTAACCTCCCCTGTGCCACGTACTTGGAAAGTTGTGGATTTGAATATACACAGAAGCAAACCAAAATTGTCATGGAGGTTCCAGTGGCCAACCATTGAGAGAAGACATCTGTGCCCTTCCCTGAGTGGAGACAGTGCCGAAACCATTTGCAGATACAAGCACCTCCCTCTCCATGGCTAACCTTCAAGGAACAGAAGCTACATACAACACAAATAGCAGCTCCTTTTTCAATGTCTGAAAAAAATAAAAATCACATTATACTATTTTTTTCTACACCCTCATGCAGGCAGAAAAGGTTCCCAAAATGCTGCTGACCTCTGTGGTAAAAGGGCATTTAGCCTCCTGCAGGTGGCTCTGAGATGGGGGAACTCACTATTTCCTTTCTTCCCTTCAAGAAGTAGCAGCTTCAGTGCTGCTTCTCCCTGCAAATTGCTGCTCAAGGTAACAGGGAAACAAAAAGCAGCAGAAAACAGAGACTGGAGCTCCAGTGGCTTCAGAAGAGCTGCAGCTCCTGCATCTACAAAAGCCCAAATTCTTCATCACATGCAGAACAAAACAGGGAAATGGATCAAGAATACAGAATGGACGACCCACATTATTTCTACTTAAAACAAAACACTTAACACCTATTTGGGTAGGTAAAGAAAACTAACTTTCCCTACACAGAGGTCTAGAGAGGGAAGTGGGGATTTAGGAACTCTGGCATCAGAAATATATTCAATTACAACACTGAACAAACAAAAATCCATGAACTAAATTCAATTAAAAGAAAAAATAATCAAAATCCCCACAAATCCTGATACTGACTAAAAAATTTATTAGTAGAAGAAAGCTTCTAATAGAACTGAACTTTAATGGAGACTCCAGCTAGATGCTGTGGAGCAAGTGAAGAGACTCAAATACTATGAAGTATGTTTGCAAGCACATTTCAGGATGCACTGAAGCAGCAATACTTACATAAATTTTATTAAGAAAAGTGAAGGACTACCAGAGTAAAGGCCTAAAAGATACAACTTTCAGGAGGAGCAGGAGGAGTCCAAGGATTCAGTTTATGTAAGAGAACACCTGGCCACTTGTACCTTCCCCGTGCAAAGTTCTCTGATATCAGACATCAGCTGATGTTAGCACACAGAAATGGAATACCAAAAAAACCCAAACAGTAGCTTGACAAGTTCAGAGAGGAAAAGAAGTATCAAACTTCTTATAACAAAAGAAAAAAAAAAAGAAGGTAATTAACCACTGGGAAAATGAATTCCAAAAAGCTTTATCACCTTAAGTCTTTAAATCAGAACTGGATGCCTTAAGAGTAACCACAAGCTCAGCCAGAATTCATGTCCTTTATTCAGGAATTATTAGATGAAATTTGATGTCCAGTATGTCACACAGACATCAGATCATGAGCATAATCGCTCCCTCCAGCTTTAAAATCTATTAATTCTATTCCATATGTGCTAGGAACTCAATTACATTTTGTAACCATCAAAACCTATACAAATATTATCACATTGCTGTAAAAGACAAGCTAAAGAAGAAACAGATCATAAATCACAAAGCATTGCAAAATGAGGCTTCTTATCCTGATGGAAGTGTATTAATAAATCAGAAATTTAAAAAGAAAAGGTGCTTTATAAAACTCATTTAGACCAATGGAAATTCCTCCTCACATTATCCTACTGTTAAAACACAATTTTTTAGTAAAATTTCATGGTTAGTAAAATTTCATGGTTAACAAATAATATCAATAATCATAACAAAATGTGTTCACCTATTTTCTGCTGCTTGACTGAAAAAAAAAAACAGGACTAAAGGGAGGAAAAGTCTCTTTTCAAATCCAACACCAAGACCCTAGTTGACAAGAAGTGTTCTCTTTACAGATGCTTCATTCCAAAAAGGAGAAAAAAAATTCTCATAGAATAAAAATACTTTGAGTTGGAACAGCAATTTCCATTATTAACACTAGAAGACATTAGCAGTTAATGTCTTTCTCATAAGGATGCATCTTCCCCTGTGGCTGGCCTGGATGAGAGACTCACTACATGAACACAGAGTACCAAGAAATGTCTGCTCTTTCAAACAGCTTGTTCAGAGCAAGCTGCCTTTTCCCCACATCTCAAGGAAATGCCGAAGGCACGTGAGAGAACCACACTTTTTGGAAACTGCAGCTGTACTTTGTATCACTCCAACATCTCTCCCTTCCCTGTTGTGCCATCACCTCCCATCCCCTCTTGCTAAGGTTGAACAGTACATGCTTACTTAGACCTGTGAGTAGATTAATCACAGCTCCTGATACATTAAATGAAGTAGATGGGGCTCTATCATATTTCTACATTAATGCCACTTTACTTAATCCAATCTCTTTATTTCACTCAAACATTAGGCACAGTTTTCAAATTCGCATTTTATTATTAATAGAAATAATTTTATGGTGATTTTTTTCCCCTCCCTAACAAAACAGGAAAAAAAAAAAGAGGTCTAGTCCATTTTTTTGAGAACAGGCTTTTTCTTAGTAATAAAAAGGATCATATGACAACAGTTTTGCAGTGTATCGTGCAAGCTCTGCTGGAGTCAATCCAATTTCTATACAAGTGCTGCCATTTGGACAACAAAGCCGCCTTATTGAAACGGGCAGGCTTCATCTTAATTCTGGCACTACTGAATGGAGAATACACACTAGCTGGGGAACAATGAACCAAGAAAAGAGTTACAAATCTCTCGTGACAACTGCATGCCAAGGAAGAGAAGACGCATTATGATAGTGTTGTTTGCTCTGCTTCTTCCCAAGACCACTTTCAAACAGAGACGGCTTTTTTGCGCTCAAAGCTGAAGGCTCTTTCCAGATTTTACACATGTACCTTCCAACCCCCATCACACATCCAGTGAGACCCTCCACTACTGCACCATTCCTTGGACAAAGGTGAGGAAAAACAGGCTCCCACCTTCCACTTCCCTTCCTCTCCTGCCTGCTTTGTCTGTCACCCCTCCTATTTAGAGCCTCCCTTGCTATTTTCACATTTAAAGCACATACAGCTGGACTGTTGTATTGTTCTGGGGAAAAAAGTATTTGCCCTTTATTAAATTTACTTAACTTACTTCTCAGTGAAATTTAACTTCTGAATTCCTCAGATTTTCTGAAGATAGGTTTAATTCAAAAGGGCCTGCCTTGAACCCTAACTCAGCTCCTGAAATGAGTTTGGCTGACACTGGTCCCCAACTCATCTGGTGACACAAGGAGAAATTCCCCCAACATGATGCATTTGGATGAACCATTACATACAGCTGTATAAAAAATGCTAAAGTGTGTATGTGATACAATATTTTGTGCAAGTGCGCATTACAACTCTTACAGAACAGTGTGCAGAAAATCCCTTACAGAGCAGGTTAGAAAATGCTGTGACCTTCCTAGTGTTTTCTCCCAACATACATTTTTAAGTGGGAGTGTAAGAAACCAATATAAGCCCATATGGGGGAAAAAAACAAAACTAAATCTCAAGGTAGCAGAAGATCACATGCACATCACTTAGTCATGCCAGCGATTCTCAGGTGACAGCGTGTGACACTACCAGGGGAACACACACCTGGGCAGAAAGGGATGGTGACTCCAAGCCTGGCTCTCATTTGTAGTGAAGTTTTCCACTTTGCTTTAGTTTGCACGGAAGAGAATGAGATTGCACCCATAGGAGCAGACCAAACCTTTTCCTGCAATTCAAGGCAATTTCACCAAAGTTTGCAGGAGTTTCAGAAAACCTGGCAATGGGTATTTATTCCCACCACAGATGACTACGGCTCTTCAGGCTGCTAGCTTTTTGGCAGGGTAAACACAAGGACATATATACACCCATATAAACATGCACACACATAGGGAGATAGGACAAAACCTTGTGAAACCTGTGAAACAGGCCAGCTCAGTCCATGAGCTTCAATGTAATGAGGTTCTTAAAACCTTTCAGGTATTTACTCTGGCAAATACAACCTGATAATACAGGTATTTGTAATATAAATCAAATGCAAGTAGGTGCATGTTTTTTTTTAATTAAAGCAATTACAATCTTTTAAATATTTGAATATAAAGCTTTGCTTAGTAATTCTGGTAAGAAGGATCCAGGAAAATACTAGCTTCAAAGACTCCTGGAGAGAAACACCAACTCATCACAAAATGCTAGACATTTACAGAGATCTTTCAAGGACAACAGCACAGCTTTCTCTTCATATCCCACCACTAAAAGCCAACAAGAGTTGAGAGACTAACTCTTCTGGTATACCTGAAAATCTCCTCATTGCTGTTCAAATTGAAAACTGGAAAGCTTGAATGACTTTAAATTAAAAGGCATTTAAACTAAAGCCTTTTCTGTCACACCTGGTTTCAGAAACTTGATGATTCTAATGCTGATTTGTACAAAATGTCCTGTGGAAAGGGGAACTGGAGGGTCAAAAGCAGGAGGAGTACCCTTCCCATGCCCACACATACGAGACAAGAAGGAGAAAGATCTGGCACTTTCTTTTCCTTATTAATAAATAGCTTTGGATTCTCACTCAGCAAAAAGGAATTAATTTTATCTCCAGTGGATTGCAGCATCTTGGCAGGAAACACAGAACACGAGTTTAATCTTTCTAGACCAAGTCCCCAAGCTTGGCTGATGTGAACAAAAATATGCAATGGGAGTTTTTCTCTCTGCAAGTAATTGTATGGGAGGGACACGAAGCAAGTCACAGACCCAATGAGCAGAATTGCTCAGCTCAGCCATTTTGCTGTCCTGCAAGGGAAGCACAGCTTTTGTTTTCTTTGACGACTGGGACTCTTCTGAGACTAGGAGCCTGGGTCCACAGTTTACAACAACCACTGCTCTCTTACCTCTAAAATGAATTAATGAAAGATGGGGGAAAAATAAAAGCCCTGAAAGCCAGGAAATCTTGAGAACATCAGAAAAAGGTAAAAGAGTAAGAAGTCCAGTCACTCAAAGTTCCTGGACAAGACCCTGGAGCTAGAAGGAACACGTCAGAGGACGTGGTTCAGGCTGGGGCTGTCCTCCCCAGCTAGATGCAAAGGGTACAGAGAGAAAACGACAGAGCTGGGCTGTGTCTACCATGTTGTCCTACCAAAAGTGAGTTACAAGATACAACGTGAAAGGTACTGTAAGGAGATAACTACTAACCTGCTAATAAAGGCAAAGGTTGACTGTGTGCAAAAAGCTGCTAGACCAGCTACACGGAGATCTCAACTCTCCATGGAACACTTCCCTTGAAGACCACAGCTAAAGCTGGCTTATATAAATCAGTCAAGAGTTCACCTTTGTGTCCATCAGAGTTGAGGCTCACAGTGCTTACAAACCTGCAAATATGGGTACAACACACTGCATGGGGCATGCACATCACAAAGACAGCTGAGGTCTCCAGCAGCTGTCAGGGATCCTGAAAGCTTCACTGCACCCTGACTTTGACTCCCAGAAAGTACACCCATATCAAGGTGATTTGTGTCCAAAGGCTTGGACTCCTCTGGGAAAAAAACTCCAAGTCGTCATTTCCACTGTGTCAATCTTGCTAGAGAAAAAAAACTCAATTATCCAACACACCACAAATTCTGAGAAAAATTGCTGATGAGAAAAGATACCAGGTTACATGTGAAGGATACAATGTGCTTTTGTTAAGAAAAATCTACAAACTTGCTCCCTAAAACTTTTGATCTAAAGCTCCGAGAGAGGCAACTGAGTGGTGAACAAAAGAACCTCCTTCATCACTGTTTAACACATTTGAATCCACAGGTAATAACTCTGAAAAAATATACTAGATCTTAGTCTCAGTTCTACTTCCCTGCTTGCAATTTCTAAAAAAAAAAAAAAAAACCAAAACCCCTAGAAAATAAAAAAGCACCTTGCAAATCTATCATAACAAGTCCCTAGAGAAGAAGATTGAGCATACAAGGTTACAGCTGCCACCCATCCTTCATGCAAAGGAAGACAGAAGGTGACTGCTCTGGTGTCTGCCCTTTTGTCCTTATTCAGGTGCCAGTGATTGAGAAATGCCATGCAATTTAAAAAATTCAACAAAGTGAGTTTGTGTATTCTATCTGATTATCAGGTGTTTTAAGATTACACTTGAGTAATTAAATTAACAATGCAATAGGAAAGAAATACAGCTTTGACATAGGGTGCTTTTTTGCAATCCTTTCTGTTAAAGTATTGTGGAAACCACAGATAAATTTCCAGCATTTTCTAGCACAGTAATACTGGAAATCTCCTTCATCTGAGTCAGGAATTCCAAAAGGAAAAGAGAAAAAAAAAAAAAAGAAAAAAGAAACCAATTGTAAATAAGGAGACATTTAGAAGAGCCCAGTCTATTCAAGGGAACTTTTAAAGTTCACGAACAAGCTCTTTTAAATCTTCTGCATTTGTCTTTGTTTCCAGCATTATAAATTCAGCCTAACCAAGGGGAAATTAACACAGACTCAGAAAGAAGTGCTGGGGAAATAAGATGAGCTCCTTTATGTTTCCCTAGTGAGGAAAGGTCACTCTCTAAAACAATGTAAAATATGGTATTAATTTCAGTTGGCTTGTCATAACTCACTGAAGGTCTGAGCTGCTTTTCAGCAGCCCGCCAAGCCAGACTGAAAACTGTAATAATGGAAGACCAACTCCCAAGTGATATTCTTTTTGAGCCCAGGCTTCCAACACAGAGTGTTGGCAGAGTGGCAGGTGGCAGAGCCTTTTGACACCAAAAAAGCCAGCTCTTGTGTTGCCTTAACACAAACATTGGCCACGCACAGACGTGTCCGGCTCGGTTGCAAAACTGCCCCATGTCCCCAGTGATGTCCTCTCATCTTGCCTCTTCCTGTCTCAAGAAGAGGGTGCTTTTGGGAAGATGTTTAACATCCTTAAAGCACAGCCTAAACCACTTCCCATGCCCAGCCACATTGACTCTGAAGGAGCAAGTATGCTAAAGCAAGAGTTTGTAAAATGATGCCTAAATGTGGAAAATGGAAAAAAAAAAGTTTCAGTATGTACTTTTACTGTCTGGAAAAGTTGGTCACACTGTTCCTTAAGAACTTCTCACTCTTCTGTGAAAAAAACAGACTTGTAGTGCAAAACTGATGTCACATTAGGACATCAAATCAACTTTGATTCTCTCCTTTCTGAGTCAGAAGACACAGAAGATCATCTTGCATTAAACCAAAAATATATGGAATATTAACTACATATAAGACTTCTCTGGCATAATCCTGCAGCTGTATTTAAATAAATTAAAAATGACTAGTATGAAATTTCAAATTAATTTTCTCTTTTTCCTGCTTAGAATCCAAGTAACTGCTGCTGGGTAGCAAACTATAACCACCACACACAGTGGGCTAATGAAACAACATCCCACAAAAATAATCTCTGGAAACAAAGAAAAGAGAAAGGCTACTGGAAGGTAAATAAACCTTACCACTGAGAAGTACCTAAAATAAGCAAAGGATTACAAAACTGTTCTCAAAACCATTCCATTAAAAATGAATTCTGAAATTATTTCTGTTGAGCAGGAATTAGTTCACCTAGCATATTATGCACAAATATAATTATCAATACATCTTCATCCGGGTACAGAGAAGCAGCTGGAAAGTATACTGACAAAAACAGTGATCCCATGATAACTGCAATCCTCTAATATTTGCTACAGGAAAACGATGCAGGAAACACCCAGTCTGTTGTTTGTTTGTTCTGAATACACCTGACTGCCTACAACAGAATGAAATTTTTAAGATCTTGCAAAGGAAACATTCAGGTTTTTGAGTTACCTGCCTGCACTCTGCAATGAACAGAGCCTTTGGGTCACGTGGCTGGGTCACATTGACCCTGGTACCTCCCACTTGAGGGAAGACAGCTGTAAATCACACTCCACAGAGACCATGTCAACATCCTTCACCTTCAAACAGCCTGGTAGGATCACCCCATACCTGGCAACACTTCCAGCAGCCCATAGGCAGTTGCCTCGCAACCTTTAGGATTAAAATTTTGCTGGCCCAACATGCAAGGAAGTCAGAAAAGCTCCCGAAATGCGCAGCCTCTTCTGAGCGAAACCACTTGCACAATGTGGAAGAGGCTGGAAGAGAGAGGAACATCTTTGGATTTTGCTCATCTTGCAAAATACTGAACGATCTTAATTGCTTCACATATTAGAGATAATAACAAAGGATCTGAGTTGACTCTATGTGGAAACACAGCGCTAATTTGAAAGGAACTCTTGGGCTGAAAAGAGTAAACACAACTCCCTCAGTAAAGTCCTGACTGGAGGCAGCAAAGATAGGAAGCCTGGACAACTGTGTCCCAGCAGTGTGAAGAACTATTTATTCCTAAAGAAAGAGGCTTGCTTTTCCCAGGTGGTTGGAGAAGAAGAGGCAGAAGGTTCCTAAAGACAGGTTACCTCTGATCCTCTTAATACACTAGATTAAAACACTTTCATTTCTTTTGGCCAGAGGTCTTGGCAATATCTATATCTTGGCTAGCTTTAAGACACTTAAAAAACAATTCAGTCCCATCTCTTGCTATTTATTTCTTTAAATGACAGCATAAAGTATGAAAGACAAATTCTTGCAGCCAAAAGGTATTTAAACACAGATATACTGTCAGATTGAAGTATCACATGCATTTACACTCCTCCCTTTCTGGCTCTCTAGTTCTGACTTGGACATCTCCTCACAGGATAAGAGGAGTCCTGAGGAAGATGGGGAAGTCCCCACCACTGGATCCCCCAAATGGCTGCAGAAGTCCTGGTGGACAGAGCACCCACATGCTAAGAAACCAACCTAACTCCAGCAAAGCAGCACTGATGTGTTTCACACACTGCGGCCAGGCTCTCCTGGCAGCTCAGGGTGGGGCGCCTCTGCCCATGACACAGAAAGAGATAGCAGACACCAATTATCATTTTGCCATCTTAAACATTCTGGCACTGATTTGGCCAATTTTAACATTAATGCATTACTTAAACAGGGAAGGACTCAAGTTCACCATGGTGAGCAGTAAGAGCAGTGAGAAGTATTTTCTTGTTTTGAAGAAGAAACCTGGCCTCACAAGGAACTGCATGGGGAGTGTGCCAGCCCAAGATGCCTCTCTCTTCACATCCTAAAGGCTGATCATCATCTCCTGCTTACAATTCAACCACCCCTGCAGCAAGAGACAGCCAGACCCTCAGCTCTAGTGAGTGCTCCCCTAACCTTGCTGAAACTATGACTGCCAAAATACCTGTATGAGAGGGTTAGCCAGGAGGCAGCCAGCAAGGGAAGGAAGTGCCTATGGAGCTGGTAATGGGGGTGGATATTTCATACATCACCACAATGGAGCACTATATAGAGGAGTGAGCTGGCCCTCTCTGTGCCCCAATTTGTGTTTGCAACAGCATGGTGTGGAGTTCAGATCCTTTTCTTTTGGCTGCCCCTAGCAGAAGTGGGGAGCTCCCACCAGACAGAAAGTTGGCAGCATCCCGACTAAAGCTGCTCTGCCTGGCCTGGCAGCATCCTCCCCAACAGCCACCAGCAGCAGGTCACCCCCGAGGTACCACAGCTGCTCCAAAGCAGCAGAGTAGTCTCCTACCTGGCACAGCACTGCCTCAGCAAGGGGCCTGCGAGAGGCTTTATTAAAAACAGGGTGGTAACTGGAAATCCTCAGGATCTTTCTGGCTCTGCGGAGCTCTTTCAGAGCCATCAGGCAGGGAAAGGCTGCTGCCCCGAGGGACCTGGAACCACGCATGGGCTGATAACCACACAAGTGCACACACACAAATGGGTGCAGAGATAGAAAAACCAGGTGTGAAAGGGAATCATGCTTAATATTAAAAACAACAACAAAATGAAAAAACTTTCCTTCCTCCTCATCAGAGGGTTTTGAATTCCTTCAGACGTGGCATTTTCACACAGATTCACTTTAGGTAAACAAATTGCTTTTAATGAATTTTTTTAGCCCTCACAAGACATTCATTAAATGCACAGAAACTGCAGGATGCAGAGGTGACAGTCTTACCTAGAACCTTTTTTGTCTAGGAAGCTACTTCACCTGCTGCTAAAAAACAATTTGCACCTGGGATCAAGACTACCACTAAAAAACATTTCCTTCTTTTGGGAGGAAAAGATCACAAGCTCCAAATTGTGCCTTTTTCAGAAACAAAGTCCAAAAATATAGATTACTAAAACTCGCTAGTTAACAACCAAAAGAGTTTATATTCATCACCAAGATAACCACAGCTGCTTTTCCTAACCAAAGTGATCCAAATTCACCCTGTGTGGCACCAGCTCAGCCCCTTTGCCTCCTGACAGGCAGACAAACTTTAGCCTTCATATGGCAGCATCAACTTGTCCTGAAACCAATGGAAAGCACAGAGGCTCTCAAAAATTCTTAAAAATGTAAACAGCTGTTTTAATTCTCCCTCCCATTACACTTACTGGAAAGAGGGGAAAACCACCACCCTGTGTGGTGCAGCCTTGCAGAGCCACACCACTCTGAGGCACACAGCAATGCCTAAGGTGTGCTGGGAAGGTGCCAGATTAAACAAAGGCAAGCACAGGACGGCGCAGGGCCGAGCCCAGGTTGCTGTGCTGACCTGGCACACACCTACCTGCACACCCTTGCACCTGAGGGGGGCTCAGATTATCTGGGCATTGCAGGGTACAGGGACCAGACAGCAAAAACTTTCAGGCAAGCAGTCTGTGCAGCCTAACACCAAATTTCTTCAGATACACAAATAAAAAATCACATTCACCAAACAAATAAAAGCTACACCTGCAGCAAGCTTGGCTTCATGTGGCAGATCATCTGTCTTCAGCCTTTCGGAAGACCTCAAACACCACGGAAAATGCTTGGACTGGTTTTGACTTTGCCAGAAACCACCCACAAAGTGTGGCAATGGGCCAGTGATGGGGAAGGGCCTTTCATTTCCCCCACATCAGACCAAAATCCTACCTGGGTCAGCTTCTGTCTGATAGCTGTTAAAAAACCTCCGTGAAACAAGGAGGCTGTTTTAATCCGCTTTCAAGTGGACTGTGTGTAGATCCCAAGGTGGTAAAAACTTTAGCAATGCAGTGGACAGGAACATACCCTTCACATAAAGCTCAGTACAACAAGTACTAATCAGGAGCAGCCATGAAGGAGAGGAGCCAAGGACAAGAGAGGAGGCTGGAAATCCAGTTACCCACTCCATTTCTAGAAATGATTCAGCTAGATTGAACTTAACAGCAAATGGGCAGAAGCACAACAAGTAGCTTGTCTTTGCTCCCTACATTTTATGAATAAGTATTTCAGCTCCTGAACCCTTGATCTTTCTTCCCATAAAATGCTATTGCAAAAGCCAACTCATACTTTCCACACACATGGAAAAGTATTTGCTACCCATTCAATTCCTTAACCAAACACACACACTTAATATACCAGCAGCTTTCATCCTCACTCCTTTTGCATTTTTTTCTTCAAAAAATGCTTAAGTTTCTTCTTTTTGAGTCTTTCTTTTTAATATTACAATATTCTTTTTCAACTGTGCCATCATTAACTTTTGGGGGCAGCAGAAATCTTCAGGATGATACAGTAAACATTAATACCAAGATTTCTGCTGTTTAAAATCTTATCAGAGCATGGTGTTTTCCTGTGAGATTTTCACTCTTGTAGAGCAGTTGACAGACAAGTGAATGAAAAATTAGTAAATGCCTTGACTGTGCAGCAATAAAATAATTCAGGAAAAAAGTCTAAAACCCCTAAAGCACAGAATATAGGAGGAGCAAAAGGGGGTGTTTTGGAAATTGTACATGTGCATTCATGATATGTTACTTCCAAAAACATATTTCCAGCTGTTATGTATAAATATTGGCCTGAAAATGAAGCCCTAGACGACGTGCTGGCACTTGGTTGGATCTGTTGGCTGGTGGGGCACTCTCGGGTGACACTACGTACATGCTGTGCTGTCACAGAACGTGCTGGTCCCTCCCGTCCTGGTGTGTCACTGGCATTGCATCACTGCCAGTGAAACAACACAGCTGTCTCACTGCTTTTTTTCCTTTTTTTTAAGTGACAGCAAATTTCAGTACAATAAATCTTTGAGCCCGTGCCCAGCTCTACTGCTCACACAGGACAGCTTCTCTGCTTTGGAGGATCCTTCTTTCTACCTCAGCATGGCCTCATTTGAGGAAAATAACATTCTCACCACCTGCAAGATGTCATGATTAAGCTTAAAGTTTGGCAGCCACATTATTGCCTGTCGTTGTCCCTTTAGGCTCCTGAGATTACTGCATTCACTGGCTGTTATCATTGCTCTCCCTGAAGCAAATGAGTTAGATGGTCTCTCCAACATCTACAATCCACCACAAACCTGAACACTGCTAAAAGGCCCCAGAAGTCACTGACAAATCTCAGCAGCAAAACAAACAAAACTTTTCCTGGAGTAAACACCACAGCAGCAACAGGTGTGGTTAAGTACTGTTTTACCAGGCTGCTGGCCTTCACTACTGTTCAGCAGGCAGGAGGCCACGGCCAGGTTGCCCATATGGCTTTCAAAGAGCACCTCAATGCCATAACCAATATGCAGAAAAGTTCATTTATCCAGCTTTATCCACTACTTACCCACAGCAAACCTGCCAAAGTGTCACACTGTATAATGGCAGAGCTATCTGTAGCCACTGCTTGTCATTTTAGTAAAACACCATAGTCCATCAAAATATCCTACCATATAGTTCAACCACAATTTTACAAAATTCACTCAGTTATCAGCAAAAACAAAACATAACAAAACAAAACAAAACCACCATCATAAAATAAAAATTCCTTTTTTCTGTACTTTGACAGTGCAGGAAAAACCCACTTTGTGTGAGCTTTCAAAAGGGTTCCCAAACGCATAGAAAACACTGCTGATCCCTCCAGAGCACCCTCTTTTCATTTTGACAATTAAACGCATGAGCATAGGGTTCAGCATCGTCTGCAGCTGCAAACACTCTAGCTGAAACCTGCAAGCTACGTACTTGTTCAACCAGATTCATGTTATTATCTTTTCCCTTTCCTTTCGTTGTGGCAAGAGTAACAATTTAATTAGACAGGGGAAGGGAAAAAAAAAAGCCCGTATTATTTATAACTATAGCGCAATACATTATTTTTAGCTAAAGGACTTTTAAGAAAGAAATAGTGCCCAGACCAATTTTCATGTACAACTTCCTGAATTTGTGATTCACAGACAAATTTCAGGGACAAGTTTAATTTAGGTTTTGATCCTTTCGACCTTGACACATTAGCAAGAGCTCTAGTTTTAGTGCCTGCAGCTTTGCTTCTTCTGAGCTCTATAGATTTAAAGCTCAACAGGTCCACTGGCTGCAAAACCAGCAACACTTCAGAAAACACAGCCTTTGGAGAAACAAAGCTGTCATCTGACTGTGGCTCTTGGGGAAATTTGGGAAGTGGGGAGCATTCACCCAGGCACAAAACCACACTGATACGAGCAGGACGTATCCCATTACGGGAACTGTGAGTTCACAAACGAGTGCCAGAGTCACAGGCTGTTCTGTGCCACGTGGCAGAGATAACACCGACAGGCTTCACGCTGCAAATCCACCCCCCCAGCCACTTTTTTTTTAACCTAAACTATATTTGACTTCACTGTCAAATATTTCAGCACAGCTGCTATTCTCGGGTTCTCCTAAAATACACACAGTAGGTACTGTACTATTGCACATACAAACATCTACCTTCCTACCACAGCTATTTATGATTAAAATAACTTTTCTCCATTTCTGATTTCATTTCCTTTCTCTGGGCCTGTTTTACATTGCACAGGAGGTGCTTTCAAGACCAGGACTAGCCTCTAGCATGAAATAAAGAAGTAAAATGTTAGCCTGGTTAGAAGTTTAGAATTTAACATCCAGTTTCCTTTGTGGGTGACCTATAAGCAGGACTTTTCTCTGATGCCTCACAGTTTAGGGAAAAGAAAGGACTGAAAGGCAGCAATTAGCTAGGGGGTAAAAAGGAGCTGCCTGTCATCTGCTGGTCCCTCAGATATCACCACTGCCCATTCCAGTCTCTGCTGGGTTTGTTGCATATCTTACTGGGGCTTGCACAGCACAAGTCCTCTCTAAAGATCTGCCCCAACTGCAGCCATCGCTGTCAAAAATTGTGCAGGTGCACAACAGCAGCACTTAGCAATAGTGGATCTTACTCTATCTAAAAACAAACTTTTTGGGTAAAGAACACCACACATGCTTTTCAGCTGTACTGAAACTGGACAAAATGGTGGCATGCAATGTAGCACACTTTTCCACCCTTCTGGGACACTTCTACAGTTCAGGGTTCTCTGCTGATGTGATGCAAGAAAAAGAGCCAGTGGCTCCTCTTGCATCTGGAAGATGGCCTCTCTGCATTGAAACCCACAGCATCACCTTCTGAATTCACCCATACAGACTGGAAAAGCAAACACACCTTGTTTTCACCCACCCTTGAACCAGGCAAGAGTGAAGGTAAAGCATTAGCACCACAGTTACAGTGCAGAGGAGGCTGTACACAGGAGCAGACTAAGTTTTTACCAAGCTCCAAGCAGAAGCTCAGCAAGTGGTTGGGATGTTCCAACAGATGTTCTCAGCACCTGGTTCTTATCCAAACCCTCCCTCAGAGGCACGTGTTCCACTCAAGAGGACATTGCTTTCAGTGCATATATTCTTCCATAATTGAATGTGTTGAAGCCCAAATCTTCTTTACCTCCCAAAGCTTTTGCATGATTCGTAACTTCAGCATGACATTAGCTCTGATGCTTCTGGAGGGCCAAGCAAAACCCCTCCTACTCCCTGAAATGTTACTCATAGTTGGACATAGTTGACCAGCCTCATTCCTTGTCTGTGATCATCCTGCCTACTCAACCGACTATTAAATAATTAGCCCACACTGAGGCAAAGGCTCCTTTCTGCCTTATGGAATGGGGCCTCAAGTTTTCAGTGTGAAGCTCCTTTGTACTGAACTCAGTATGTCCTAGAAATCTTTCTGTGGGCAGCTGTATTCTGTATAAACAGTAACATAAACAGAGATTAAAGAGGTTCATCTCTCGCTGTTAAAGACAAACAAATACAACTGTTACAAATCATTTTGAGGTGATAAGGGATTTGGGGTGAGCAAAGCTGAACCCTGACTCCATGACCCTTTGGCATGCATCCAAGTGCAGTAAGAAGAAGCTCCCAGTGGTCCTGAAGCTGGGCCTACAAGCCATTCTAGAAGGACACAGGCACTAGTGCTGCAAGGCTGCACTTTGGCAGCACTGCACTCCATTCTGCCTCCTGTTTGGAGTCGCCTCCCCTCACTTATCAGTGCTTAAAGTCAGCTGCACCAACTGAACCTTAATCCTGGGTTTTAGCATAACCCAAGCAGTTGGATATCCTCATACATGCACACACTCTGAACCTGTCCCTTCCTTACACAATTTGGTAGTTTCCCTAAACAGCTGCCCCTTCCAAAGATCCTTAGCCCTCCCTCTCCTTGCTTTTAAGTTCCTTTTATTTAGAATTCAGGCATTTACATTTCTAGGATGGAAAAAGGACATTTGTGACCAGATGTTCAAGACAGCCCTACACATCAGAAATCAGGGACAGGAGTTTAAACTAAAATACCACGCTACTACTGGTCTGTGCTGCTTCTTCTTCCTGCTCCAAAGCCCACTGCTGGAGGAATGAAGCTGCTGCTGTCCCTGGTCTGGCACTGTTAGATCCCTAGGGCAGAGCAGGTTACTCTTCTTGACACCTGCCCATTTAAAACAACTGCTGGATTTGCAGTCAGAGAAAACTCCCCTTGTTTATCCTGCCCTCAAGATCAGACTGACAAGGAAGGCTGTTGGAAGATTTTTTTGTCTTGACTTCTCAGCAGCAAAATACACAAAACTTTCCTGGGATCTCAATGGGATCTTCTGGGTATTTAATTTAACAGACATGCTGCACCTGCAATGCCTTCAGTGTTTCCTGGTATCTGTATGCAATACACCACTGTTGTGGTCTCTGTCTTGTAACTATATGACTTTGGTTTGTCATAAGGTGACAGAAAAATGCTTTATCTGATGTGCTGTAGGCCACATTTCTGAGAGAGTCTGGAAAAAGATGCTCATTGGCATGGGTAACTAGACCAGGCCCATCCACTTCAGGGCCTTTATAGGCCAGAAAGGTGCACATACATTGCAAAAAAAAAAATTAGCACAATGTCAGAACCCAAAGTAACATGGTTTTCTTTGAATTTTTTTCTACTTACTTTTCATATCTTTCTACTGAAAGAAGAAATTTACAACATGGAGAGTTGCATCAAACAAAACTCTGCTCAACAGCCTTATCTCAAACCTACAACTTGTTAATTCAAGGTTGTTATCTCTTCCATCTCCTTTCCTTGCACACTGGAAAACAAACAAAATACACAAAGGGCACATGGAAAAGCCTCAGTGCAGTACAGACAGGACAGATTTTCTGATTCAACTTCAATCTCCACTTTCTTGTTTTCCACAGACACTAAGAAATATGTACAATTCTTGTATCTACATAAATTGCCCATTTCTAACTGATGCAGAAATAGACGACCTGCAGCATGGAAAACAAAAGTTACTTAAACTTCTCCACTCTCCATAAATTCAAAGGAAAAACTCAGCTGGCAGCCAGTACGCTGCAGTACTGACGCTGTTCCTAAAACCTACAAACCAGTCTTCAGCATGTGTTGCTGAGACACTTATCTGCACTTTAAATGTGTACATTTGAATGTTTTTGAATGTGCAGAAACCAGGCAATGCAAATAGAAAACATTTTTAACATGACACAGAGACACAGGGTAACGCTCCCTCCGCATTACGCAGCTAAAGCTTCAGCCGACAGCAGCGGCTGCATGACAGAAATGCTCCATCAAGCCAGTGCTACGGCTCTGCAAAACTGTAAATGATTACAGAATAATGCCCCGCAATCAAAGAACAAAATGTGTGCTGCAGATTAATCACTTTCCAAGACGGGAAAGGAAAGATAGGCTTGAGAGATAAATCTGGCTGGGTGTTTATGCAAGCGTATCATGCTCCTTAGTACTGAATGTCCCAGAACTTACAGAGGAAGTAAACAATGTGCTGGGGGGGTGTGCGGGGGGTGTGCGAGGGGTGTGCATGTGCCCGCACTCACAACCCCAAATAAGACAGCTTGTGAAAAATGCTGAACTTTCAGTTATGAAACACCGTCAGGAGTCAGTTTATTGCCAGCTGTACTGCTCCTGCCTGAGAAAATCTACAACAAGGAGCCCTTCAGATACAGCCAACGCTTCTCTCTGGCATTTCAAGCTTCCCTACAAAATTCCACAAGGATGTCCACGGACTCCTGAGCCCTCTCCCCCATGTTGCCTCAGCAGCTACAGCAAATGGGGAGTGCATCTGAAGGCAGGGACTGCAAGCACTTCTGGTTGGGATTTACTTCTGGAAGCATATTCCAGCAACCTACATTTTCAGTGTCCCTCTAGCATAAAATCACACTGCTTTTGGCTGTTTAGGCAATGCCAGCTTTCATGCATTCCTCTTTTCTCTGTAAACATATTTACATTTGTAACTCCTAACTGGCTTAACACTACACAGGCATTTGGAGGAAAACTCTACCAGCACTTGAATTAAATGCAACACTTTGACAATCAATTACAAACTCAGTAAACTGACAGCAATGGGTGCAGGAGAGGCGGGTGACATGAATTTAGATCAAGGGCTGCACAGGTTCGTTGGGAAGGCTTTCTGTAAAAGCTCACCAGGGGGCTACGCCACAGCAGACCGAGTCACCAAAGTGACACATTACAAAAAAGTTAGAAAATCTTCATGCTGAGAGTTTGTCATAAACGGCTTTGGAAGAGGTAGGGGCACCATGCTGCAATTCCTCACCTGAGGATGATGGTCTTATACCAAATTTATTTCCACACACAAGCTAATAAAAATTTCCTAAAAACTAAAGTGAGAAAGAGAGCTGGGGTATGCACTGCCAAAGTGCTGCATGTATGGAAAATACTTCACAGAAATAAACTACTGAGGTTCTTTCTCCCTGCAAATATCTGGCTCTGTGTTAAAACAAATTAACAATATGCTACTAATAACAAGACTGTGATATAGCTGTGAGGTTCCCCCAAAGCAAAATCCTACCAATGCTAGTAATTGATTCAGCAATGTGCACCAGTTCAATGGCACAGGCGTCTCCAATTCTTGGAAACATTATATCCACTCTAATTCTCCCCCCAAGGTCACCACAACCATCAGAAAATTCCCATACATTGTGACCCAGAGAGCTTTGTCTAAACAGCTGCTATCAATAGCCTGGGAAACTGAAGCACCACACCTGAAAGGCATCAGCCACCACAAGTAAAACCCTCAGCTAATCACCCTGTCAGAGTAGCTCGGAGAGCAGTGGCAGAGAACAAACTGCAGATTTCTCTTGCAGGAGAAAAAGCAGGGTGTGCTAGATTTGCCTTTGCACTATTTGTTGCAAGTGTGTTTGCATACACTTTATTGCAATGGAAAGAGGACAGGACACCCTGTTAACCTGATTAAAGTTTTGAACTTTCATCATGAAGGAACAAGACACTCATAGATGACACACTCTATGCCCAAGCTCTTTAACAGGTCAATACAAGGTTATTCACACCAATAAATGACTTGGTCCAGCTAGCACCACAATTCAGTATGAGTTCCTCAATCTAATTCTGATAACAAAACCACTGTCATCAGCTTCCCTAGATGCAAAGTCATTTTACCAGAACCATTAAAGACCAGACATGAAGTTAGCATCAGAGGCAGAAGGTACAAGAAACCATGAAGCAGTATCAGAAAAGGTCAGCTATATAATTATATTTTCAAGTCTAAATCCATCAAATCAGAGGGTCCTTACCTAAGGACACAGAATATTCTATGACTATGGACTGTACACTTTCATGCCTTCTATTTTTTCCATTAGGAACTTGAATGCCTCCTCTCTTTTCACAGATAAGGAAGGAAAAAGGAACAGCCCCTCACCATGGAAATAAGAGCAATTACTACCGATACCATTAAATACTTGAGGGACAGCTCAGTAGCCCTATGAATTGTAGAATCTCAAATGCTGTTTGGTGTCTAGGTCAGGCCACAGAGAAGTCAGACATCCAAGTCTCTCTGAGACAGGACCCTCCATCTCTTACACAAATGAGCAACCTCTCAGTACCCAGTATTGGCAGAAAGAACAAGATTATCCAAATGACTAAGGATTTGCACACTGACAGCACCAGGACTGCTTACCTAAGGGTGGATCAGTTAAAAATATAAACAGTGTTCTAAATTATAGGTGGTGCTGTGAGCCCCACCTACACCTTGAATTGTCCAACACTTCCTACTACAAAACCCTGTTTGTTCCTCAGCACTAGTAACTTCGCAAACCTGAACTGAAACTGGGATTAAAAACAGGATAAGTGGTTCAGGAGAGATAAGCAAGACACAGTCCTGGGGCAGGGAGAAATGTTGAATGGGGAAGGGGACAAAAAAACAGACAAGCAGAACAGATATGAAAACCAGTGGGGGCAGGCAGAGGTGCAGAAGGTAACAGGAGAAGGAAGGAGGGATGCATGGAGGAAGACTGGGAATCGCAGGAAAAGAGAGTGGAATGAGAGAACATAGTAAGGAGCTTGGGGAAGGGAGAAGATCTGGTGCCAGGACAGTGCTCGTCAGGGAAGCCTATGGATACTGAGGAGGCAAATGACACAGAGAAGCATACCCGGAAGGGTGTATTTCTTTACTCAGAGCCAAGTGCAACAGCTATGGCACACGGCCCACATAGAGAGCACAGGGGATGAGCTGAAACCCTGAGTACCCCTTTGAAGGATCCAGTCCAACAAGGAGAGTGGGGTGGATAGAGCCTGTGAGCTCCTTACTAATAACAGCGTCATAGCCTGCATGAGAATTTCAAGTGTTAGAGGCAACATTACTTCTGACATTTTGTACTTCCCAAGCACTTGACTTTTATATTGATACTTTTTTTCTGTGTAGATTTTTGGGTAAATAAAGAATGCTTTTATTTTGTACTTCTGCTTGGCCCTTCAGTGAACAGTGAGAACTATCCAGAGAGATATTCCAGTGATATAAAGTTTGTGGTCAAATCATGCAAAATCTCCCTGGCAGCTCCTAGAAAATGGGGAGAATCCATCACTGGCATTGCTCAAACCCACCCACTGCATCATGGTACTTCTAGGGAGAAAGCTGCTGACCCCCACAAATCTGTAACTACCTGAAAGAATTTGTGATCTGATACCCGATACAGTTTCCAGCAAAAAATAAGGAAAATATACCACCTCTCTGGTAATTAAAAGCTTTTTTTTTTTTAAACCAAACACAACCAACAGCCACTAACAAAAACGTCAAACCAGAAAGCAGGCACTCAAAACTGGATAAATTTAGTAAGATGTCATGATTCAACTACAATTGAAGGAAATCCATACTTAATTTCTCAAACAACTGCTATCATACAATTCAAGCAGTGTTTTTCCTTCAGGCTGAGAAGATAGCAAATATACACTACTTCTCAATTTACTACTTTTCTCCTCTTTTCTTACTTTCAATTAGAGAACATTGTCATTCCACATGCTTAGTACAAGTCTGAATAGAAATGACACGTGAGAAGCTTTTGCTAGGGTTAAGTCCTAACACAGCTGACACAGCTGTTGGAAAAACCCAAAATGAACATCTTATCCCGGCCAAATCAGTGTTCTTTTCACTATTTATACTCTTGGATCCAACAGCTGCAAATGACACTACAGGTCATATTGTCCAAAATGGACAGGGAATCTGAAGATCCTCTCAAGTTTTGGAGGCTTGTTCCTACTTCTGTTCTTCCTCTCAGTGCTTCACAGCACTGCTGCACCAATGCCAATTTGCTGCAAGTTTAAGTAGAATACCAAACTCTGGTCAGAACAGATTTTTCAGCTAAAATTTCCATTCTTAATAAAAAAGTGCCTTTTTCTTGCTTTCATTTTTCAGCACCATAGAATCAACACTGTCTGCTCAGCTGATAATGCTCCTCTTTATTTGAAATTATTTTTCTCCTTTCACCACCCACATTCATCTGGGACTTATTCAGTATTATTCTGCCTGACACTGGTCCAAAACAGCAAACAATTTCTGTAACTGCACAATAAGCTGAGAAGACCCTAACAGAGCTGCTTCATTGTCTAAGAACCCCACTACATACTGAAAATAAGGCTGAAAAACTTGTAAGGAGGCTAGATACAGCTGTGCCTTTAACACCACAACCTCTCTGGTATTTTACATTTGGCATCTGGCATTTTACAAGCAGGGAAACATTTCTGCTGTACTTTGGCCTTCTGTCATCAGAGAGAGGTGGAGATTTATGCCCTTTCTCCTTCTAAATTAGACTACTTCAGTGCCCTATTTTATATTCCTCCTGACAGGTCCCTATTCTGTAAAAAACAAAAAGCACTACCGTCGCTGTGTTGCACAGCAAAAGCCCTTTCCAGCTGAAAGAGAAAACTCTTGCCACCGAGTCAAGTGGCAAGATGTAACTTTGCAGTTAAAACTGAGAAGATAAAATAACTTTGCCCAGCAACATATTAATTTCCAGCAGGATTTGATAAAATTATAATTCACTGTCCAGAAAAAGACTAAAACATTAAACATATTATACTGAGAAAGTCAAAATAGGTCATTCAATCAGCGTTATTCCCCCTTCATTTCACACATAATACAAAGCAGTTAAGTAGTTTCTTTTGCAATTAGCATCATCTTTGTCTCCTTGGTGTCTAAAATACACTGGAGATATGAAGCTGCTCTGACTGTACTGCAGCCCAGGCCCTGCTTCCCACCATCACCAACTCCTCAAAACAGAGGTGAAATCCTGTCTTCAATGATTTCAACAATGATAATTTTCTTTTGTTATTCCAATTCCCTTGTTATTCCAATTCTGTCATCTTAAACAATAGGCCTTTTCCCTCTGACTAAAAAGGAGTACAGGTGTGCTCAGGAAGAACCCCAGCATCTCCAGCTGCTAGTGCACATCCCACTCCATCTTCCAACCAAGAACACTTATTACCTGGCAGAGCCCTGCAGAAAGTGGGCTAGAAACAGCCTTCATGAGGAACGACGGGGTTTTAAGAGATCTTTCCTGGATGTGAGAAGTCTGACATATGCTTCAAATGCATTTTAATTTAGAAGAATGTTGGAAAGATTTTATTTATGTTTCTAATTAGGAAAACAATATGCCTCTTCCACCTGCTTTGAGCTACCCCACTAGGCCCAGTAGACATCAGATGTCTATGAACATACATCAGGTTGATTTACACCCTACTGCTAGCTCACAGAATCCCTCCTCCTCCCAGTCCTGTATGCCACTACCTTATGGACTACACACTTCCTCTCTTTTTTGTATGGAAAATGGCCTCACTATGGATTTTCAAATACCTTCCTAAGCACCACAGCTCCCTTCCCCATAGCTTTATATAGTACAGTTCCTCATAAAAGATTTCTCTCCTACCCCAAGCATGCAAACCTTCTAGCACATTTTAATCAGAAGTATTTTTACCATGCATGAATCAGGATGCAAGAGCACTGGGGCAAGAAATAAATCTCAATGTGCCATGGGAAGTGAAAATCACACTGTCAACATCATGATGAACATAATACTAGGTTGGAGCTTTTGGCTGCTGTACAAACTAGGCTGGAAACCTCTGGCCCAAACCATGCAGAGCTCTGACATGACTTCCATTTGCAAATCGAAGATTTTAGATGTAGCCCACTTATCTGGGACACATACATGGCTGAGGCTACGAATTCAAAAAACACTTCAGAGTTTTTACAGCTCCTCAGTGTCAGCATCATTATCAGTGCCAATGTTCTTGTCCTACAAAGACATAGAAGGGCCAGCAGCCTCTCGTCACAGGTCTTGATGCATACTTAAAGAAGCACCATTCACTCTGAAACCTGACATCTCACACAAGCGGTTCTGAGTTCCCCCATACAGTGAAACTCTTAGGCACAATAGATTGTGTTGCACAAAAAACAGGGACAGCAGCTCCACATGTCTCAGCTTACAAGCATCTCAGGACATGACTTGAACTCGCGTCACCTTCTTGTACAAATTCCTGAAAAAAAAAAACATTCTCTGAAAATTAGTCAAGGTCCAGAGCAGTTGTGCAGAACAAACAGTAAGTTATAGCTTTCAGGAAACCACATCACTGCTCTCTGCACAAACCAATCAGCAAAAGAGGTGATAATGTGGGAGCCTGTGAAACACTCACAATAAGACATTCTTTCTTGAGCACTGTTCTCATTTGTCAGATGCCAATTTTATGTACTAAAGCATATCTAGAACTTAATACATGAAACTGATAAATCCTCCATGAAGTATTAGCAAATATATTTACACAAGACTGGGGTTCACACAAAGTCGGAAACTTTTGATCTGGATTAAGTCTCACATTTAAAGGTATGTTTACATTGCAAATTTCGTTTAAGAAAGTGAGGTTAACCTTGGTCACAATGTGTCTTTGGAGAGCTGCAATACGTGTTTGAAGAGATAGTGTGGAGAGAAAAAAACCCCAGATACAGCAGGATTTAAAAGCACTGCTATGTGAGTACATATCAAGACAATTCAGTCTACATTCTAGACAAAACAAATATGGCCCTCAAATTTGGCCCATGTCCTAAAATTATTTCTTTAGAATAATACATTAATTCTTCTGCATCCTATTTTTGAAAAAGCATAGAAACCAACGTGATATAGGACGAGAAAACACTAAGTCATAAGGCCAAATTGTCTCCAGAGTCAGAGATGCTGACTGTCTAGACTAGGAGAGCAGTTTGTATTAGATATTACTAGGTAATTAACACACTTTTAAACAAATCTTTGTTTACTTAAGTATGACACTGTTACTAATGCTCCCTGGTCATACTCAGTCTTCACACAGGGCTCAGGCTCAGCTGCAACCGGGATTTTTGGCACTGCTGGCTTGAGTCTGTCTAGCACTGATGCAAATACATGCTCCTGCCTTGACATGGCCTTTAGCAGGGATGAGACAGACCTGCCCTCTCTACTTCACCTGCCCATGAAAGTTGCACTGTCATAAACCAACATCCATGCGAACTCCTTTCCATTCCCACTCCAAACGGAGCAGTCGCAGCAGCCAGGACACAGAATGAACCCTAGCAGACACATCCTGGTGGTTTTGGGTGTTCCTCTATCTGCCCTCCCACAGCAGACTGCCATCTGTCCTCATCAGTCTTCCGACTTATCTGTTGTCTCCCACTCCTCTAGGGCTGGGATAAACAGATGTTACTTCCCTGTTCAAGTCCAGCCCAAACCTGCCCTGTTCTGCTCACGTGACTCAGAAACCAGCAAACCTACTGAAAACTCTTCCCTAGGACCGAGTCCCACCCACTGATCACAGTCCCGGGAGTGCCATGGCCTCCGCTGCTCCCTAGAGAGAGACAAAGATCTCGGAAGGCCAGGGATGGGGAGACAGGCTGGCCTGAAGACACTGCAAGGCTGAAGGCTGGGTTAGGAGGAGCCCCCAGGCAGACACACAGCACAACACAGAATGTGAAGGCAGCCTGAGAGGTAGGTGTTGAAGGAGAAAAATGGCTTCTTTGGAAGCACTCCTGCCTCCTGCCCTCATTCCAGAGCTCTTAACTGGGTTTTGGCGTGGAGACGTCGGCACAGACCCACCCTTCACCTCGGCACAGGCAGTGGGTGAAGGGACGCAGAAGTGGCATGATCCAGTGACTCACCCCACGGAAATGTACCTGACCACGGGCAGCACTCAGGTGTACTGCAGCCCCAGGCTGCACAGGCAGAGCTCTGCACCCACAGCCTCCTGACCCCCAAAACTGGAGACACACACTGCAAGGCCCCTGACAACAAACTGTCAGGACTACACGGCGTCATCCTTGCTTCAAGTGGTCCTTCCTCCACCAGTCCCTCCAACGATGGCCCATGGGCTGCCCCTACCCTTCCGTACCAGTGTCACTGTCCTCACACCTCTCTTTACACGCAGTGAGTAAAAACTTCACCATCAGGGGAAAAATAATAAAGAAAAGCAAAATAATGCCCTGCCAAATAAACACGTTCACGTGAGAACCCAGCATTCCACAATTCAGCTCTAAAGTATGTAGCATGTTGTGATAGAGCAAGCAATCCACTCAATTTGTTAGCGCAGATCTGTTATAAGAGCTAATTTTCACAAGGCATTTCTTTACTAGTACAACTGTACAGAAGGGCATTTCTCTGTGAAATCTTAAGAAGGTATTTGAAAAAGTATTTAAGTAGCCTTTATTTTTAATAGGTGCCAGCATACAGATAAAGAAAATTGCCCCAGTAAGCAAAGTCCAGGTAGGACACACACGGACAGAGTTATTAACAACACGTCAATGCTGCTAACTCCCAACCTCCCCTAAATTCCCTGAAAAGCAGCATTATAAGCATATCAGTCCTTGAGCAAACGTGCAAGGTGAGTGGCCCAAAGAAAGGACTCTGGCTTTGCAGGGCAAGAGGGGCTCCTCCTGGACCTCACAGCCAAGCACAGCACCAGGAGAAACACTCTGGCAAAAAGCAATGAATGCTCTTCTCTAGCCCTACTGGAAGGCATCTCCCTTGCTACTTCACACCAGGGATGAGGCAGAGCAGTGATGCAATCACTCACTTGTTCCCAACTCCTCACACTGCACTGGCATTGCTTTTCATCAGTTCTGTAGACTAATGGTCTCCACACTGTATCCCCAGCCAAAACTGCACAGCATGCCCTGCACAGCTAAGAGCCAGCCCTCCACCTCCCACGGAAGTGCAACATGCAACCCTCCCACTGGTGTTACAAGCAGGAAGGATGGAGAAGGTGAACTGGGGCATAACGTCCCTGGAGTCTCCCAAGACAGGAATGAGAAACTGGGGTATGATGAATTGAGGCACGGATTTTTTTTTTTTTTTAAATATTGGTATTTGGAAATCGAACAAGTCCTCTCTGGTTCTTACTCCTCTCACAGGTTTTAGACCAACAATCTGTGACAACCCTTACCCAACACACTGCCCAGGAGATAACTTAGGTAATGTAGCTGATGAATACAGCAAGACTCCTGCTGTTGTTGGAGATCACGTTCCACTCCAGCAGTGGCCTGCTTTCACTGGCTGCAGGAGCCCTAAGGTCTATCATCCTCATCCACACCGAGTGGAAGATGACCTCCCTGCAAGGCACTACGGTGTGCCCCAGCAACTCCTACATCCCCTCTCCAGACTTGCACACCTAAGCTTTTCCTACTCCTTCATCGCAAAGGAGCTGGGGCCTCATCACCATAGGACTCAAGATGCCCCTGCAGTTCCTGACAGGCTGAGAAGCACAACTCTTATTCTGTTGCCTCAAGCAGACAAGCAAGAGCTGTACCCACCACTAGCAGAAAATGCTTGGAAACACGCTACTTTGCTTGGGAAGCTAAGCTGTTGTCAAATAAATACCAAATACACACGGGTAAGGAGTTAGTACCTATCAGTGGTACAACTGTATCCCACACACACAACTGGAACATCAGGAAACTGGTACAGCCATGCAGAGAAACATGGGATACCCCAACCTGACTTCATCTGAAGCAAGTTAGAACAAAACATCTCACTCTGAAGGAAAATCCCCTTCTGTAGACAGGCCACTTTTTAATAATAAGTGCTAAATGGACTATTCAAGCAGGTAATTAATGTTAATTAACATATGTCAGGCCATAAATTGGCTAAATGCATCTCATTTTCCAAGCGTGGTGTGTGGCAATGCTCACAAAATTGTAACAGAACAGCCTAAGTCTGTAGAAGCACAAAAAGAAGAGCAAATAAAAGGTTAAGCATAATCTTCACTTAACTCATGGTGTGCTGAGCCAGCAGTACAGAAAACTGCATGACTATGCACATTACTCGAACACTTCATTTTGCTCCTGAACCGCTGTGCTACACATATATTGTCAGTCCCAAGAAAAGCAACATCAGAAAAAAACCCTGCAGCTCCCTGAGTGCTGTTATCGGCCAGGCCTTTATCGAGATCGTCACTATGCGCGGGACCTGAACACACCTCCTGTTCCAGGGCCTGGCCAAGCTGTGGCTCTTTCCAGAGCCAATTTGAGAATCGCAGTTTTCCATGGCAAGGGCAACAAATCAGCAGCAGGAGGACGCTCAGAGCTTGCCCTTCTCCAGACAGAGTACCTCCAAACGCAAAGGGCCCCTTGCCTCTAAAACAAACTAATATTGCCATTTTGTAACGCTGTCCTAGGGCACATTTTCTGTGACAGACATAGTAGTAAGGCTTTTTTTTAAAGTGGGAGAGAAACAAGAACAGGCAGAGACTTTAATCTAAGTAGCAACTTGCATTAGGAAACACTTTCAGTTTCTCCCTTGGCAAGCCGCCACTACACCAAGACCCACTTTAATTGCATTGCAAATAAGAAACAATCCTCACAAAAGATTTTCCATACTTCCACGCAAAATAGCTGGCTGCCAAAATCTAGCAGGGCACCTTTAGGAGGCTGCCACCTAGAGAAATGCTTTGGCTGCTTATCCTCAGTTTTCTCTATCTCCAAGGCAATCCCTTCGGCCTCCCTCTAAAACCAGCACACCCACCGTAATTTTCTGGGGTGGTTTCACGCCTGCTCACCCCCTCCACCCCAGGCGAGCTGGCTGAAACCCACCCCACCCAGCCGCTGCAGGAGGGTGCAGGGGGGCTGCCCCAGAGCTGCCTGCCTTCCACTCTGGGCTGCTACTTTGTCCACATCAGCACAAAGAGCTTTCACAAAACCACACGGCTAACCCTAATCACTCGCCTTTCTAAATGCACCAGCACGTGCCCAGCCTCCCCTAATCTCCCAGGATTACAGCAAAGTAGTGTAGCACCACCAAAATGACCCGAATACAAAATGGCCTCAAGAGTAATACCACTCACTTCACCAGGACAACACCAAGCAGAGGCAGGATGTCCCAGGGCAGGAGTGTCAGGACATTTCTCCTCCCCAGCCTCGTAGGCGCATAGAGTGTTTGTTCAAACCGGTACAATACAGCAGACACAGCTGCCACTAAGGTGATTTAATTTTTATTAGCATTAACTGTGTACTTTCAAACACACAGGTAAGAGTAGAAGCCAACATCTGACTCTTAAGGATCCTATTTTAAATTTTTAATTTTTAATATGCTCAAATTTTAAATATGTACAAATATTGACACCTATAAACCTATTATAGACAATGTCAATTGTTGCATGACTGTTTTAGGTAACCTTCTGTCTCTGAACGATGGAGGGACATTGATTCCAGCATTTGTCATGCAGGTCTACCTGGCAGTGATAACTATCCAGCAGTACCACATCATCATTGACTGGAAGTTTCCCATTCACATTACAAGTTGAGTTTATCAGAGCCTGTAATTCTTTGCAGCTGAAGACATTCACCAAGGTGATGTGTTTATGTTTGCATTTAACAAGTCCTTCAGCAGAGGTGCTCCTCATTGTCACACTGTGGATCAAACAATGTGAGTGATTCTGGGAAAGCTACTTACTTGGTCTCTCTCTCACTGCTCTAATAGCTGTCACCTGCCTGCATGAGCTGGGGAAAAGTGAGATCTTTGATGTACATTACAGATAAGAAATAACAATGTGTGCTAATATCTACATATGGTTTATACTAGAAAGTTTAAAAAGTCATTTGTTACTGTGCTATTACAGTATACTCCTCTTTGATGCAAGACATTTGTTATCTAGTGGTTTCAACCGCTGGAACCACACATCTCTTTACACTGTTCACAAAAGTCACTTACAAATGTTTCTGAGTATTTTGTTAAAGCACAACATAGTAAGGCTTTGATCAGGTAAGATGCTTAAGCAGCAAGTTTAAGCACACAAGTAATCCCAGTGAAGTCCCAAGGATCCATTCATGTGCTTAAATCCATGCTCTCCTTGGAAGGTCAAAACTTAAAATAATCAGGCTACATCTTGTAACTCAAACCCTTCTGTACAGATGAATAAGGTAACACAAAAATATATTTAAAAAATACAACAGAAGGCTGGCAAAAATAATCCTGCTAGCAGTTACTTGGGAAACAGAACCTTTAAAGAAATATAAAAGAAAATAAGTTTAAAAGTCAATAGAGGAAAAAAAGAAACTGATGCAGACTCCAGTTTTATGTTACCACTCCTGATAAATACATTGTGTGTCAGTCTGAGGAAGAAGTAAGAAGAAAGAGAGTGGTGTTACTTCCTTCTCATATCTTTGCAAGAAGATGATAAAAAGAGTCCGACACATCTTGCATATCAGCATCTGGCTAACAGATTTAGACATCTGTCTACATCACTGGCAAATTTCTCAAGCCTTTTCAAGTCTCAGTAATTAGAGAAGAGACTCGTGCATTTGCTACACTGAAGGGACTACAGCCCTTTGGTACATACTGGCCGATAACACATGGTAAGAAATGAATGACCATAGAATGCCCATGTACAAAGTTTACAAAAACCTCCCCTACAAAGAAAACACCCCAGCAGCTAGTGTTAATCTTCTATGGGGAAGATGAATACAACAGGTGGAAAACAGAATAGGTTTCTGATATGAAAAACAAATCAAAGCAAATCAGCTACATTTAAATTTGGGAATTGCTAGTATCTCTTTATAAAAGGATGAGATTCATAGACTTGCTATATCGCTTAACAAAGAGGAAAATAGTCCCCCTAGTGTACTCTCCATGTAGAAAAGACTGTTTCACAAGATAGTGCTGCAAGAAATTACAAAATAACATTGTGAGAAGAGGTATGGAATTACTTAAGCTGTAGTGAAACTGGGCATCTCTACTACCTACACAGACAAAAAGGTTTTTCAGTTTCCTATTTCAAGATTATTGAGGGAAACGACTGCTTCACCTTAAATACTTGTTAGATAAAACTTGGGTTTTAAGTCAGCACACTAGTTTTGTGACTGCAGGACTTCGATTGGGTAACAGATACCCGAATGAGGAAAGATCTAGTCATCGAGGAGCTCTGTACAAGTACCTGAACAGTCACCCGGCACAGTGCATTTCACAAGGGTGAAACCAACTCACCCCGGGATCTCTTCCCCCCTCCAGTGATGACGAACATAAATACCGACCTTCCTCAAGTATTCAAGATAGAAGCCGATACTGGAGCATGCATGGAAACCCTCTCTAGTGGTTTGGAAGTGTACGAGATTGTATCAGCCAGGGCTGCCTGTGGCACACGGGAGTGCCCGGAGCGCGGCACCTCTGCAGCACTGCAGCGTACACTACTGCCCTAGTTAGCTTCAGGCACTATTAGGTTAGTCAACGTCCCACCGGGGCCAGGGGGAGGGGAAGCAAAGGAGATTGTTGGGGGGGGTGTATTGGGCAAACCTTATCCGAATTACCGGAAACGTAATATATGCCTTCCTAACCACATCTGAAATATTCACTTCTGCTTTAATGCCCTAGGCAGGAAAAAAAAAAAGTGATAGTTGTAACTTTAATTTATAGCTCTTAAAATAATTGTTCGAGGGGAATAATCCTGCCTATGTTTACGGATTATGGTATTCGGCACATCTCACTGGAAACAGTATTAATATTTCATATATAATAATACATAAGGCAATAAGACCAAGTTCTCTTCTTCTCTTTGTTTAAAATAATGATTTTCCCACTCAGTGGCACAGCAGACTATTGTTAAATGGGTTTGCTGCTTTCAATGATTAATTTAGCTCTGTAAAAATATTCTAAATTAAGATAAAAGCCTTCTAACACAGAACTATCTTCGGTTCATTTAAAGTCTTGGTGTAACTAGCAGTCTGAAGAAGTCTAATGTGAAAAGCTGACATTAGTTCCTGAAGAGCTGTATTCACTACCTGTGAAGGAAAGAAAGATGATAATAACATATAATGTGTTTTAACATCAGGAGACTAAGATGGGGTCCCCATATAAGAGTGTTGCCTCTGCACAAACTAAGCTACTCTCCAGCCAAGAAATTGAAGTAGTCCTCTTCTGAATATATACACACTTGAAAAAGAAATCCTAGCGTTGCCAAGGAATTACATTTTCCAGTTTTAGATGCCTGGCGAATTATTAGCTTCTGACTTCCCCTTTGCCCCTTCCAGTATGCCCCTACCACCTACACACAACTGTACCCACTGTTAACGCGACCGAATGCCCTACCCTAACTTCAGAGACAGTTCACAATCATTAGAGGCAGAATTTGCTGCTACCCGTCTGCCTGCATCTCCTAAGAAAGGTCATTCTAAAGGCTTGTGAGAAACTTCTGAACCAAATTATAACAGAAGAATCTCAAGGGATCCAAGTTTTTAACATTTTAATTAGCTCCAAGTACCAGTTAATGTTGCTCAGCAAAGGAATCAATATCAAATTAACAGTATAAATTGTCAGAAAAATTGTGATGGTATTAAGGATACTAGTCAATGTAAGCACTTCATACTATGGCCCAGATCCTGCTTCTGCTAAAGTGAAAAGGAGTTTTGCCACCAAATTCAAAACAGTGTTAGCCCCATTGTTAAATAAGTCTTTGTTTGAACCAGATATTGAGAATTTACTGAAAATTCGAAGTACCAGATAGAAATGCTGGATTTGTCATAGCAGCTGACATCTAAAGCCACTGCTTCTGTGTGAAACCAAACAACTTATGAAGGCACAGGCTGTCACTGGAAGATGTAACCCTTTATCACACTCTGCGTCACACTTGTAAAGTCAGATAAAATTCAACACCTAATACAGACACAAAAGCTGTAAAAAGAATGTGTGGTTTTAAAAGCCTTGTCTTCAACTAGCTACACCAGCGATAAACTTTGTATTTTCTCCAGCCTGAGACAAGTCTGTCAACTAAATACTTCCTCTCCTGTGTTTCATTTGGAAGGTAAAAATCATACAGCCGCACTTCAACTCCTAGCAGCAAGTCCTACTCAGGCACCAAAATACAAGACAGGGCTGCTAGTACAGAAACTGCCAGAAAGGTTTCATCTATACAGTATTTCTGACCAATTTGTATACTGAAAGTTACCACCTGATCCAAACCTAGACAGATTCAAAGAGGAAATTTAATTTCTCTGTAAAAGCATTGAACTTGCTGGCAAATTCTCCTTCAGCCATCCATACAAAAACTCAGTGTCAGATGCCGCTACTATAAGCCCTCAGCAGCAACTGAACGTTGCCGGGATTTCCTTCTGCAAACAGTACCGGCGTCAAGCAGCACCTGCATTTCTGTACAGCTGCAAGTACGTGACATTTTGGCGTCCAACAGACGCTGACAGACGAACAGGAAAACGAGAAGAAAAAAAGCAGTTCTGGAAATCACTTCAAATGTGCTTTACGTGCAGTTCTGGCTCTTAGTAGGCCTTATAAGACTCTTTCTTGAGGGTAAAACCCTGTCTGCCTACAACGTGCTTTTGCACGCGCGGAGTAAACAAGCCACAAACCCAGATTTTTTCCCCCTCACTTATTAAATCGGTAGTACTCTTAGCTGCTCACTGTCGCAGTGCTGGACAGAAAATGCTGGGCTATCAGTAGACGGTGCTCTCATACACTGGCAACGCAGGAATCGCCAACCAAGCATTCCAGGGGCTGAACAGCCAATAACTCCATGCTTTGATTAACTTTATGAAGAAATGTCAAAACCCGAATTTCCCTCTAGTGCCTTTGAGGAACACATGGGCAAAAAACTGGGGGTTTTCTTGACAAAAATAATAAAGTCATTCTGTATTTGAGCTTTGAGATGCAGCCTGACCATACATAAAAGCAATTCTGCTCACTTCCATCATGGGTTACCTCTGGTGTTACCATAACTTAAAAAAAAAAGGCAAAACAAAACCCACACACCAAATAAACATTTTTCATTTTTCTTTCTCTCTCTCCCTCTCTCTTTCCCTGCTTATATGCTTGTGCATCACAAAAGTCAGCTCCGCTCCAGCGTGTACTCTGCCCCCAGAGTCAATAGCCCTCACCGCTTGTACACAGCAACAGGAAAGAAACAAAACTTTCCTTAATCCCTCTTTTAAAAAAAAGCAAAGCCGACAGGGCGACCACCATCAGCACGACCAGCGCCCGGCGGACTGCTGTCGGGGCGAGCCGCCGGTACCCCGCTCCGCGGCCGCATCCTCCACGGGCAACCCGCCCGTCGGGGCGGCGCGGCGGGAGCGCTGCAGCCCCGGGATCCCGCCTTACCTTCCACCCGGCCGAGCTGTTGCTGTCGCCCTTGTCCTTGAAGTAGGGCACGCAGCGGACCATCCAGTCGTAGATCTGGGAGAGAGTGAGGCGCTTCTCCGGGGAGCTCTCGATGGCGCGGGTGATGAGGTCGGCGTAGGAGAGGTTGCCCCACGCGTT